>CM026551.1:12208349-12469481 GCA_015143295.1 Tetracentron sinense
AGCCTTTAAATGCGCCAATAGAGCAGAATCACAAGTTAGCAGACAATGACAGTGATCCTCTCAATGATGCAGGAAAATATCAGAGGTTGTTGGGCGTCTTATCTATCCTTCCCTCACTCGCCCTAATATAGCATATGCAGTGAACGTGGTGAGCCAATTTATGCATGCTTCCAAAACCTCTCATCAAGAAGCAGTTTACAAGATTCTCAAGTATTTAAAATCATCTCCTAGGAAAGGGATTCTCTTTGGTTGTCATGGACACTTAAGACTAGTAGCCTACATAGATGCCGATTGGAAAAGACATATTTCCGATAGAAGACCTACATCTGGGTATTGCATGATTATTGGAGAGAATTTTGTTACTTGAAGAAGCATACGTTAGTGGCAAGGTCAAGTGCAGAGGCTGAGTTCAGAGTTATGACTCATGAAAAATGTGAATTTGCTATGGGTAAAGATTCTCTCGAGGGAGCTTGGGTTTCCAGTCGACACGCCTATGAGTCTTTATTATGACTACAAGGCTGCAATTAGAATGAATTGCCCAAAACTCAGTCTAGCATGACAAAACCAAACATATTGAGATTGATCGCTATTTCATAAAAGAAAATTTCAGCATTCCTTATGTGGAGACGGGTGAACCTTGCAGATGTTTTGACCAATGGGGTTCCTAGCTATTGCTTATTTGACATACTTAACAAGCTGGGCATGTGTGACATATACGCACCAGCTTGAGGGGGAGTGTTGGTATAATGTAATGGGCCTCTAATGCCCTCTTATTTTATGTTCTCTTGTATTGGCCTTGGGCCCAACCTTGTTATATTTCCTAGTTAATATAATTACCATAGAGAAGAGGAAACCCTAATTTTCCTTATTCTCTCCTTTTCTCATCTCTTATTTCTCTCTTCCTCTCTCTCTCTAAAACCCTAGCTACAAGTCTACTATATTGTGGTTTTTTGTCTAAGGGTGGTGGGATCACTCGATTCAATGAACATTTGGCAGGTGTAAAGGCAAACATTTACCCATGCCCTAGGTGCCCCCGCGAGTGATTAGGTTAGCAATGATAACACATATGAAGGAGCAGAAGATTGAAAGGGAGCGAGTAGCAGTGGAGAAGTCAAGCCTTAGGGCTACACTAATGGGAGGGTCTAGAGGACATGGTGGTGCCAGTGATGATGATAATGATGGTACGAGTCCACTCGAGAGGAAGCAGTTACAGACAACAATGAGGTGTTCTAGACAGAACACAAGGGAGAGAGAGGACATGGATGGATTTCAGGCTTCCAGGCATGGTTTGGTGGTTCATAGCATGGGGTAGGGGGTTCAAACAGGGGGGAAAGGTGGGATACAGAGGTCATAGAGCATACACGGACATTTGATTGGTATGTTCCAGTATCATTAAAGTTGAAGTTGAAGAAGGGTAAATGTCTGAGCATTAAGGAGATAGACCCTCAGGGTACAAGGAGAAGGCGGCATCTAAAAGAAAAAGCTAAAAAATGTGGTCGGGGGGGGGGGGGGGGGGTGAAGAGAGTGACTGTTAAGTTCTTCATTTTTAATCACATCTCAGCTAATGCCGCGACATCTTCTTACTATCAGACCATGATTAATGAGATCTAGAGAGCAAGGCCAGACATAAAGGGACCCAGCTCCTACGAGATCACTGGTCCATTGCTTGATGAGGAGATTGCCGAGATCCGGAAGTACATCGACTCTTTTAAGAAGAAATATGACCTCCAGGGTGACTATTATGTGTGATGGTCGGACTGGGCCAACGGGGTTATCACTGACTAATTTCCTCGTCTACTGTGATGGAAAGATAGCATTTCACAATTCATCGATGTCTCCAGCTTTATTAAGATAATGTCTAGCTCCACTAGTTAATTAGTGATGTGATAGAAGAGATTAGAGATGAGTATGTGGTACATGATGTCACAGACAACTAGTCACCATTCAAAAAGGCTGAAAAGCTATTAATGACAAAGATTAACCACCTTTATTGGACACCGTGTGCCACTCACTGCATCGAACCGATGTTAAAAGACTTTGGAGATAGCCAGTTGATGCAGAATGTGGTTGAGCAAGCCTGAAAGATAAGGAATTATATATACAACCACAACTGGGTCTTGAGTCTAATGAGAGAGCACACTACTGAGCTACTAGGGCTAGGGATCACTCAATTCGCCGTAAACTTCATAGTCATTCAGAGGATCATTTCACATAAGAAATAGCTCAAGAGGATGTTTACGTCTGAGAGGTGGCATAGGTACTCATATAGTGGCATTGTTGATATGAAGAGGGTAGAGGACATTATCTGCGGTAACCAATTCTGGGACCAGGTCGCGTCAGGTGGTGGAGATACTTGAGCCCATTGTTAAGGTCCTAAAGATGGGGACAAAAAAGCACGATGGGTTATGTGTACGAGGGAATCAGATTGACAAAGTTGGCTATCCGGGCAACTGCTCCAAAGTCTTATAAGGACTATTGTAAAATTATAGATAAGAGTTGAAATAAACAAATCTTACACGACATCCACGCAAATGATTTATTTACTGTCGTTTGTGAAATTGGGTATTAGCATTTAAAGATTTAATCTATGTTACTAATGTTTTTTTGTAAAACATCCTATTATCTTAATCTCTTCTATCACTATGTGAACAAGCTGAGAAGATTCCTTGTTGAGATCACTGAATACGTTGTGCAGAAGTTAGATAGAGATACGTCTAAAGTTGTTGCGGCACTCATGGAGGTAAAGCCAATATAAACTTATGTATTTATGGGTTTTGGTATTGTATATATGCTTATAAATTTGATATTCTACTTCTTAATTTGTAGTGTAAATCTTTCGAGATGTCATGTAGGGGTTCTGTGATATAATGACAATAACAAATAGGAACAATAACAAGTAGGAAGAAAACTGATCCAGGTAATTAAGTTTATAATGAACACATTATTATTTATATAAGGAGTAAAGGTATCTAATAGAATTTTTTTTTGCCTCATGCAGCTGAATGGTGGTTGCTATATGGTATGGATGTCCCAAATCTAAGGAGAATTGTTATACGAATTATATCCCAAATGGCATCATCTAGAGGCTGTGAATTAAACTGGAGCACCTTCTCCTAGATTCATTCGAAGCCACGCAACCGGTTAAATTACAATAAGTTAAAGCGATTGGTGTAGCACATTATAACATGAGATTGTGATTGAAGTAGCTTACTAAAGATGCTTTGAGGGGCGATGCACCATACGATCCCATAGACCTCAGTCACATGTTTGAAGAGGATGATCCATTGGATACGTGGTTGGGCAATTCTGGGGAGCCATTTTTAGATGAACCATTCTCGGCCTAATACATTACTAGCAAGATGTGTTGATGAGTGTTTGGTGGGATTAGGTGGAGCTGAGATAAGCAGAGGACATAGTCAGGCTGGGCATAGCAGTGCTGACGGTATTACAAAGAGCTATGCAGTTGGAGTTAGCTTGAGTTGAGTGGGGCTGGGATGGATAGATGTAATGATGATGATGACGACGAGTTCGATGAACTGATGAGAAGAGGACCTTGACAACAAGTTCGATGAACCAATGAGACGCATGAGGAAATGGAATGATCAGGTAAGGTGGTCTCTCTGATCGCGTTGATGGTTGTTTGCGCCCATGGTTGTCAAGGTGACTAGGCGTTTGTCTTGAGGCGACAGACCCCATGGACACCTGAGGTGTTGCTTGATGAACTCCTTTCCAGTAGAAATCCCCTCAATCTGAGATTTATATATGGAGCATTTCCTTGAATGAGGAGCCCTAAAATTCATATAAATTTCAAAATCTTCATTGTCAAGATGCACTTTGATAGAACCATCCTTAGAGACGGTTCTAGGAATAATAAAGATGAATTTCAATTATTGGGAATGATATTGTAGGGGATAAGATAGAAAAAAAAATAGTCTACAGTGACAACTGAACAAGAGAGAGAGAAAGTGAGTGTGTATAGGGTTACATAAAAGAAATATACTTAGGTTTCTTCTTTCTTTTTCTATTTGCAAATTATTTTTTTTGTTGGATATACAAACCCTAATATATTTTATATGATAAAAGACACAAGAAGCATATAAAATAGTGTATTTATTGTTAACCAAAGCTTGATCACCAAACCACCATTCAAATAAAACAACTTTTTTATACCCTTAAATAATAATAGTATTACACAAATAATTTTTTTTTGTTGGATATACAAACCTTAACATATTATATGATAAAAGACACGAGAAGCATATAAAATAGTGTATTTGTTATTAACCAAAGCTTGATCACCAAACCACCATTCAAATAAAATAAATTTTTTATACCCTTAAATAATAATAGTATTACACAAATAATTTTTTTGAGTGTGTGTGTAGGGTAACATAAAAGAAATATACTTTGGTTTCTTCCTTCTTTTTCTATTTGCAAATATTTTTTTTTTGTTGGATATACAAATAATGATAAAAGACACGAGAAGCATATAAAATAGTGTATTAGTTGTTAACCAAAGCTTGATCACCAAACCACCATTCAAATAAAATAACTTTTTTATACCCTTAAATAATAACAGTGTTACACAAATAAGATTTTTTATAATGAAGCCAATCGCATGAGTCTCGGGCCTAGAAGATTTGTCCAAATCTCATTCGGAAAGGCAAAGAAGTTTCCAACATGCGATCATTGTGGTAATACATCTAAGTAGATTAGGCTTCATGTGCATCATGAATATGAATGAAAAACCAAAAAAAATCTATAGAAATCAGTGCAGTCAAGCGTCGCTTGGGCGTTGCCTAGGCGGTTTTGGACTGTCACCGCTTAGGCACCTCTTTAGGTGGGCGGTAGTCACCTGGACACTTTAATAGTTAGTCTGCTTTACAGTTTTATAACTTATTTACATATAAATATCATTTAAGTAAATGCTTTTACACTTTACTTTCATTTACTTCAGATATTTATATGTAAATAAGGTTATACCTGTAACCCCCCATTTGAATTCAATAAAAATTATCTGATCCAAATTCTTAAAGAATAAAAAGTCAACTTTTCAGTTCAAGAACAAAATCCGTTTTTTTGGCGCATTTGTCAAAATTTCAACTTGCAAATGTTGTTATTTCTCAAATTTTAAAATTTCATAAATTATATAATAACAAAATATTACTAAAACCCAAAAGCCCGGTAAAAAAAAGTCTCATTTTTTATTCTTTAAAAATATTTTTACCTACATGGTCAAAAAGTCAATTGATAGTTTAGCATAAAAAGACTTACATTCAAGCATTACAACATTAAATGTTAATTTGCCTAGACCCTAGGAGGTTTGAATTGTTATGTGTATATATTGATATTATATATATGTATATTTAATATATATAATTTAATCATTTTTATCGCCTAAGCAGCGCCTCGCCTTGACTACACTGAGATGCCTAGGCGCCTTGACTATACTAATAGAAATGGAAGAGTAGGTCTTGGGCCTGGGAGAGTAGGTCTAGGGCATGGGAGATTTGACCAAATCTTCATTCAAAAAGGTAGAGAAGTTTCCAGCATGTGATCATCATGGTAATAAATCGAAGTAGATTAGGCTTCAAGTGCATCATGAATGAAAAAAAAAATCTATCATGAAAGCCGGCAAGATTTTCGTATCTAGTTATCATTTTCAGCATAAACCCCTTCGTTATGAAGTCAAAAAGAGATCTCCAAAATTCTGTCTTCAAGAGAGATGGAAAACTATTTATTCCCTTTATGAACTAAAATAAGCTGACCCCCGCATTTGTATTCCTATTAAGGGCAAGAGTAAGAATCACTTTCGTCAGTATAAAATCTGAACCTTTGTATTCCTATTATGGGCAAGGTGAGAGCCACTTTTGTCCGTAATATATGGACCTTGTACACTATGATGATTTGGCAATTCATTCTGGTTTTGGAAAAGGAACCTACCTTTGAGCTCTCTGGTTCCGAAGCTCCGGGAGGTCCTTGGCTTAACAAACCATATATCGTAGCCAGTGTCGTCACTTAATTCTTGGGAGGATTAGAGAGGGAGAGAGAGTAGTGTAATACCACCATCATTATCATTATTACCCTCCCTCGAAGCATGGTTTAAAATATTGATACATATCGACCGATACGTATCCTATTTGGAATTACCCGATACACTGGTACACTTAAAAAAAAAACCACTGTATCGGACCGATACAAACCCGATACACTCGATACGGGGATTTTTTAGTTAATTTTTTTCTCATTCCATTTACACTAGGATCCAAAATACATACCCGATACACACAACTTAATTACATAATATATTATTTAAGTAAATGATTTTAACTTAATTTTACTTTCATTTACTTTAGATATTAATATGTAAATAAGGTTATTGTCTGGTGATGATGCCCCAGCCCAGTCCTATTTATCAGGAGCCACTGGTTATGATGCCCCAGCCCAACCCTACTTATCAGGAGCCACTGGTTATAATGTTTAGTCTCAGTCCTCGACTAACAGTTATGGACAGATCACTACTGAGCAGCAAACATATGAACAAATGTATCTGAGCATGTACCGCACAATAATACTTGGACACAGTGGTGTCATCATATCTGGACCACTTATAATGTATCACTCTGCTCAATTCCTGATCCCACAATGATAAGAGTATGAGCCGGCACGAAGCTCAATGTGGTATTGAGCTTCTATCTTGTATGTAATTTGATTTGTGAATACAAGGGTCTATGTATTTTCATATTTTGATTTATGAATGCAAGTGAGGTTCTATCAATTGGTTAAGTAATTATGGTTTATATTTTCATACATATTTATCAGCGCACACGACTTTTTTAACTTATAAATTTATTAACTCTTATATGTATGATTATAAATGAAGTTGGAGGCCTTCATTTTGTTTGTTTTTATCTTATATTTACATGAAAAAAGGTTTTATGCAAGGTATTCAAGTTTTTTCTTGCATATCCAAGCTTTTTTTTAGCGTATCCTGAATTTTTCCGCCGTATCTAACCGATACAATACCGATACGCCGATACGTATCCTATTTTGGACTTACCGATACGACGACCGATATTGATATTTTGAACCATGCCTCCAAGACCTTGAGGTCTATCACCACAACTACGTGCTCACAGTACCATAGCATAATCTTCAATGAGAATCCATCATCATCGTACACAATCATGCAGTTGCATCCCTATGGATATGTAAGATTTGTGTCAAAGACAAAGAAATGTGATGTGAGGATGAAGAAAATGTGATTCATATTTACAGAAATTACAGGTCTATTAGGATGGTGTGAAATTATTTTCCAGCCCTTTTATACATGATTCAAAATATCAAAGCATATCGAATATATCAGTCCTAAACGTATCAGTTTTTAGGGATATTGATACACCTGAAAGCATGCCTATATTTTTTCTCTTGTATCTATTATGTATCAGTCCTCAACGATTGTATTGATAAGATACCTCGATAGATGACAATGCGTAATAGATACATGTCGATACTACATATTTTTTTTTACCTATTTCCAAAATTTTACTGTATCGACCAATATTGTTAAAGTATCGTAACAGTATCAACCGATAATATGATCGATACTGTTACGATACACAATAGTATCAATCTATACGTTGCAAAAAACTCTAATTTTGGGTATTGGAAAATATCCCTAGAACCCCTTGTGAGTCTATTTTCCCTTTATTGATCGATTTCTAGGCCTAAAACAATAAGTCTTTTGTTGATTTTAGGTTCAAAAATATGGATATAGGGAAAATTTTCGGATTCTATAGGTTTCCCCAAAATTCTGAAGGTATATTAAAATTTTCATTTTCCCCCCTTTTAGTTCTTTAAATTGATGCAAATAGGTTGTAATTAACCCAAAATAAGTATATTTATTGATTTCATTCAAAATCCAAGGATTAAAAACCGTTTTAATGAGAAATTTACGATTTTTGCTCTCTCTCTCTCTCTCCTTTTTTTTGAAAAATCCAAGAACTCTACAATCTTCATTGTTATAAAAAAATATAAAATACCTTAAATCTAGATTTGAAAAAAATGAAATGAGTTAAGTTTATATATGATCTAAAGATCCACGGACCAATCCTGTTTTCAAAAAAAAAAAATTGCTCATATTAAATGATATCGGACTGGATGTAAGCACTGGATGACAATGAAAACAGTATAGACAGTTTTTTTTAGAAAGTTCAAATAAACACTAACCGATCCATCCATGGAGCTTGCCAAGAAGTACTGGTCATAGAATTGAAGTGCAACCAAACTACAAATTCATAATTGAATGGTAGTTAAAACAAACAGAGTAAGAGTAAATGAAAATCAAAAACTACTATATTAGATGTAGCATTATGGACTAAACAGTTACTGCCCAAAGTGTATACTAACCTGGAAACAGATGAAGGCATAAATATGGTATGAGAAGGATATACATTTCCTTTGACCTGCACAACCCAACATTTCGATCCACTCATCCATATGCAAGCTTTCACAAAAATAAAAACAGTTCCAGGCAGGAATCATGGAGATAATTGACATACAAACGAGCACAGCAGATTATTAGCTGGAAGAAGCAAAAAGATATTTAGAGAACGAATACAATTGTGAATTCCTGCACGATTACAGTATCCTTCAAGACTTAAAAGTCTAGACTTATTTGTCAGATAATGCCTTATTCAAAACTATATATACCTGCTCTTTCAATATCACATAGTACTAAAAGCACTCCTCTTTATAGAAGACAATGATACAATCAGAATTTACAGAAAAGCATTCTTCTTTAAAAAGGACAATGAGAATTTACAGAAAAGCATTACAATAGGAATACTTTTCCAATACCTCAAACCATTGTTTAGAAAATTTCTGGAAAGAGCCTTCACAAACTTTATGTGAAGGGTGACGAATTTGATGTCTAGGAAGACTAGAAGAAAACCCTTGTTTTTGGCGAACATCAACAGTCAAAATTGCTCCATTTCTAAGTCCACATAGAACAACATTTCCCTACAACAAGAGATGAAAACAATAAGTTCCATGAATCATGTGGAGCTAGTTAGAAAGAGAACAAAAAGATATATGTACTTCTTACACCACAGGAAACTGATTATGATCTCAATCAATTAAATGTGCGAACTTTCTTATGTACAAATACAATGTATAAGACAAACGTTAACATTATTCTATATTTAACAATGAAAGAAAACCAAGAATGCAAGTATAAAAGTACAAGATGTTTCTAATGTTCATCTCGAGCCAATAAATTTTCCCTAGTATTCAAGCTTACTCAATAATAACTAAAAAGTATCTCTTCTGACGAGGCAACCACCCTGGTAAGCAATTAATGGCAAGAAACTGGAAAGGATTTAATTCACGGTTTCAGAGTGCATAATGGGTCAAAAGAAACCTTTATGTAACACCGTTACGTAACGGTTTCGGCCCTTATGGCCAAGACCTGTTACTCCTACACCATTTTTTAGATAAAAATTTAAAAAATGTAAAATTGAGAAATTGCTTAAAATTGATAAATGGAAAAAATTTAGACATTAAATGTGTATAACGCATGAAAATAATTATTTATTAAGATTAATTAACACATGAATTTTATTTAAAACCCATGAATCTATGTTCTAAACTTGCTAATATGCATTAACTAACAAACATAAAATTGAAAAAAAAAAAAGAGAAATCTTAATCAAAAAACTCAAAACTAAATTTTTTTTCTTCTCAAGAGTTGAATCCTCAAATCATAGCCTAGATATAGTTTTTGAAAAAAAAAATGGAGTTGTTTATTTTTGGCGCTAGAGTGAGAAAGTGAAAATTTCAGAAAAGTTAGAATTGTTTTCTAAAACCCTCGGTATGTGACATGGTATTAAACATTATACAATGACCATCACGTAATGTAATGTGGCTCGTATTGGTTAATATACTGAAACCTTAAGGTAACGATTTCAACGAGATTTATTAGCATGTCACACCAATGCTTATAGTAAGAAATATGTTGTTACATACATTCAAATTACGCATCTAAGAAATATGTCTGTGCAAGTTCAAGACTCTAATAAGGCAACAAAAAGGCCAAAAAACGACATGGAAAAAGAAGATCGTGAGCCACAGTGATCAATTAGTTGGAGAAAGGGTTCAGAGGATTTAGGGTTTAGAGAAGAGAAAAGAGAGGAGATGAAAAAGAGAGGTTATGGTAAATTGCTTAGTTAGGGATTAGAGAACCCTACTAGCATATTATATATAGAGAGAACGTTACATTTATGCCCTTTTACAAGTATATCCTCGATATTACATATATCAACACTCCCCCTCAAGCTGGAGCATAAACATTAAGCATACCCAACTTGACAGTAATATCCTGAAGAATACCAGGGTCAACCGGCTTGATATCAACAAGTTGTTGAGAAGACGAAACATGTTAAAGAGATAAAGAACAATCTCAGACTTTCTCACAGAGAAAGTGAATATCAACCTTAATGTGCTTTGTCCGCTCATGAAGCACAGAATCTGAGGCAATCTTTACAGCAACCTCGTTATCACAATATAAGGACATAGGGTCTTTAAAAGAAAACTCTAACTCAAAGAAGAGAGAACGAAACCATAAGAGTTCACAAATCACAAGTGTCATGAGTGTGCACGATATTCTGCTTCGGTACTAGACCAAAAAACCACAGGTTGCTTTTTGCTCTTCCACGCAACCCAGTTGCTTCCAAAGGAAAGCACAATAGCCCGAGGTGGAACGACGATCAGTAACAAATCCGACCCAATTAGCATTAGTATAACCGGAGATATCGAGGTGACCATGTGAGCGATATACAAGTCCACAACTGGGTCTAGTTTTGATATATCAGAGATTACGATGAACAACAGCAAGGTGTGAACCACGGGGAGTATGCATGAACTGGCTAACCATGCTGACAGCAAATGTAATATCAGGTCGTGTGAGGGTGAGATATATCAAGCGACCCATAAGACACCGATAGGCATGAGGATCAAAGATCACCCTCACTATCAAGCAAAGAGGGTTTCGGAACCATGGGAGAAGTAGCGGGTTTACATCCACTCATACTAGTATCGCTGAGTAGGTCAAGAGCATACTTCCATTGTGACATAAAATTCTCTTCTTAGATCGAGCAATCTCTAGACTAAGAAAGTACTTCAGATAGCCTAGATTTTTGACATCAAAGGTACGCTCCAGCTCATGCTTAGCATGAAAGATGAATGAGGAGTCATCTCCAGTCAAGATGATATCATCAACATATACCAGGAGAATAGTGCAGCCTGAGGTGCCCAAAAGGATGAAAACAATATGATCAGAGTGACATCGCTAGAAGCCCATGCTAAGGACCACTTCACTGAAGCGATGGAACCAAACACAGGGTGACTACTTCAAACCATATATAGAGCTCTGAAGTCTACAAACCTTTCCAGACCCCCCTTGAAGCAGGAAACCAGGAGAGGGATCCATATACACCTCCTTGGTGGGATGCTCATTAAGAAAAGATTTCTTGATGTCTAACTGATAGAGAGACCAACTCTGATTTGCCGCAAGAGAGAGGAAAACACAAAAATAAGTCAGTTTGGCCACAGGCGCAAAAGTAGTATCATAGTCAAGCCCATAAGTTTGAGTAAAGCTGCGAGCGACAAGACGAGCCTTATACCGAGCAACACTGTAATCAAAGTTATGTTTGACGGTGAAGACCCAACGACAGCCCACAAGTTTCTTCCCAACTAGAAGGGGAACCATATCCCAAGTCTGATTAGACTAAAGAGCATTCATTTCATCAACCATAGCACACTTCCAGTCTGGATGAAGAAGAGCATCACGAACGGACCGAGGAATAGTCACATAGTCAATTGCCGAAAGGAAGACCTGATACGAGGGAGATACAACCTGATAACAAACATATTTGGCAAAGAGGTAAGGAGTAACACAGGAGTGAACACCCTTGCGATAAGCAATAGGTATCTCAAGATCAGAAGTAGCAGGAGTAACAATAGCAGGAGAATGAACAGGAATAACAGAGGGTAAAGAAGTACCTCAAGGAGTGGCCTACGGGGAAGACTGTGGTAGAAGCGCATCGGAAGAGGAACCAGGTAGCTGACGGCGAGAGTACGTGAGAAACTCTTGCGGTGGGAGGTCCTCTACAATAGGTAAAGGCATAAAGACAGGAGAAACAGTAGGTGAAGATACAAAGACAGGTGGCACCGTAGGAGCAAGAGAGAAATAAGAGGATGTCTCGAAAAAAGTAACATCAATAGAGACAAAGAAACGACGAGACTGAGGGTCATAACACCGATAGCCTTTAGAAGTGCTAGAGTAACCCTCAAAGACACATCGAATGTCATCCAATTTCTAACGACTGGAGCAAAGATCCTGGACAAAGCAAGTACAACCAAACACCCGTGACTCAATGAGAAAAATAGGAACCTGAGGGCAAAGAAGCTGATATGGTGATAGGTCATCAAGAATGCGAGAATGAGCTCGATTGATGAGAAAACATGCAGTAAGAAGAGCCATGGACCAATAAGGCTTAGGCACCTGCATGCCTCGTAACAGAGAATGAGTGATACAAACTAAATGACGATTCTTGCACTCAGCAACGCTATTTTGTTGAAGCGTGTAAGGGTAGGTAAGCTAATGGACAATCCCATGAGTTTGAAGAATCTGGACAAAAGGTGCAGGGAGATACTCATCGCCATTATCAGAACGGAGAGCTTTTATAAGACCACCAAACTGGATAACAATCATAACATGAAATTTTTTGAAATTTAGAAAACACTTCATCCTTAGACTTAAGAAAGTACACTCAAATAGCTCGAGTGTAATCATCAATAAACGTAACATAATAACGAAAGTCATCACTTGAGGGAACATTAGATGGTCCCCAAACATCCGAGTGAACTAACTGAAAAATAGAATGACATCTATGCATCCGAGAAGGATAAATAATACGAACATGTTTAGTAAGCTCACAAGTATAACATTGAAAAGTAGATGAAGAACAAAGTTTACTAAAAGTGGGAATCAAAGAACATAAAGTCTTAGATCCAATATGCGTAAGCTTGGTATGCCATAAACGATAAGTATCAAGAGTAGAGTAGCATCAACAGAAAAAGGAAAAACAGAAATAGTAGTAGCAATAAAGGAGACTCGATTAGGAGCATAATCAATGTCAAGGTAGTAAAGTCTCCCTCTTTCCATTCCTCTACCAAAAATCTTCCTCGTAGTCAGGTCCTAAAAGAGACAATGAGAAGGATAAAACATAGCACAACAATTAAGTTTGGTAGTAATACTACTCACTGAAATAATATTAGAAGATAAATGAGGAACATGTAACACATGAGATAAAGAGAGAGATGGAGACAGGAATATTTCCTACTCCGGAAACCGGAGTAAAAGAACCATCAGCCAAGTGAACCTTGATAGTAGGCAATGAAGGTGAATAAATGAAATAACCCTGTGACTCACCAGTCCTATGATCAGTAGCTCCGGTATCAATAACCCAGCTAGGAGAAGAAGATGATGTAGTGTTGGCATAGGTTGAGGGAGCATGGATACATGTGGCAGATGAAACAGCGGTACAAGGAGAATCACTCTGCAGACGGAACTCAACTCGGATCATCTCAGACCTGGGCTCTTATGGATTCTAAAGGATCACTGGCAACAATTGAGGACTGAGGATCAACAACAGGAGTCGTAGTAAATTGAGCAAAAAGACGTGGCTGGTAACCCTTAGGATAGCCATGTAAACGGTAACAATGATCACGATCATATCCCACTACACCACAGTGATTACAAGGAGTAGTAAGTCTGCCACGACCATGACAGCCCTATTAGTCCCCCTACCACGGCCAGCAACAGGACGAAAATCAATAGCAAAGGCGGTACGATCCAGAAGGGGCTTAAGAGTGGTGCTCGAAGACATAACAGCTTGGCGGCGTTCCTCACCAAACACAGTAGAGTACAGAGATTGAAGAGATGGAAAAGGATATGTGGCAAGAATCTGAGTGCGCAACTGCTCGAATTCGACCCAAAAACCTTCCAATAAATCATAAATGCGGTGACACTCAATTCGCTTTGTCATAATCTTGACAAAAGCAGCAGATAATTCAGAAAGAGACTCATAATGACTCAATTCTTCCCAATGACGCTGAAGAGCCCCAAATTAATCTGAAATAGACATATCCCCTTGCTGAAAGTGAGTAATCTCACGAGTAAATTGATAAATCCGAGCATCATTCTCTACTAGGGCATAAGCCTGAATAAAAGTCTCCTCATGACAATCTTTATAATAAATATAATTCCCGGCAATTTGAGGCTCCATGGAATTGAACAACCAGCCCAAAATAATACAATTTTCTGTCTTCCACTTAGCAATTTCGGCAATACCTGTCTCCGGTTATGGGGTCTTATCATCAAGATACCCCATCTTAAAGCGACCCCCAGTATAAAGCTCAACTGAGCATCGCCACGGAAGAAAATTATCACCATTGAATTTAATATTAGTGATAGAGTGGACAATAGAGTCGGAAATAGTCGGGGGAGCAAGAACTTTAGCATTCATAGAAGAAACTTGAGTAAACAACTAATCAATCAAAAATATCAACAACAAAATATCTAATGGTATTAAGATTACCAAAGAGATGACTTAAGTTGTTCTTATAAGCAAATAGGGTGTAAAAAACCTTTTTCAGCAAAAAAGGGTAATGAAGTGGAGCTATAAAATCATGACAACTTCTTCAATCTCATCCAAACGAAGAAAAAACAGGTTCAAGATGTTGCTATCAAACAAAGGTCCAACCATAACCAATAAACAACGTAAGCAACAACCCATTCAAATGGTAAAAAATCTGAACGAAAATAGTATTTTTCTTCGAATTTTTCTGTATTTTTTCTTCAAATCATCATAACTTCATCAATATTTAATCAAATCTCATTAAATAGGATTCAAAAATCCTCTAAAATCAAGATCTTTGAAAAATATACCTTTGAATAATCCAAAACCCAAAAATAAGGCCTAGGCTATACAGCTAGAGACAACCGTATAACTAAAAACATGGCAGCTAGCTCCTTCCTTTTATTGTTGTTACGACTTTAAATGACGACCTTCTTCCTTTGATGTAGCTCTGATACCAAGTTGGAGAAAGGTTTTGGAGGATTTAGGATTTAGAGAAGAGAAAAGAGAGAAAAGAAATAAAAGAGAGGTTATGGTAAATTGCTTAGTTAGGGATTAGAGAACCCTACTAGCATATTATATAAAGAAAGAACATTACATATGTCATTTTACAAGTATACCCCCGATATTACATATATCATCACAATTTACACAGATTGCAGGACAAAACAAAACAGGAAAGGGAAAACTTCATAGCATTCTAATGAAAGTATTGCTGCATGTTGGAGATGACGAGTATCAGCGTTTTGTTTGAGAGCATACTTATGTACCATCATCTCATGAGCATTAGTAACACAACTCTCCATCTTTTAAAAAAACTACAATTCGTGACCTTTTGAAGATACGGCGCAGGACAAAACAAAACAGAAAAGAGAACTTCATAGTGTTCTAATGACAATGTAGCAGCATGTTGAAAATGACGAGTCCCAGCGTTTTGTTTGGGAGTATACTTTGTCCCATCATCTCATGAGCATAGTAGCACAACTCTCCATCTTAACTCAAACAATTCGTGACTTTTTGAAGATACGGCTTCTTCAAAAACTACAAATTTCGCGAATCATTCACATCTTGTATATGAAGTATATTTGTTCATAAAAATTAATACTTAGTAGTCTTTTTTTTTTCTTCTCATATCATTCCCAACATTGCCTAATTTTTTTTCTTTTTTTTCTCAAAAATTCCTAAGTTTTGCGAATTATTCACATCTTTTTGAAAAAAAAAAACCCAAATAAATAACTAATATATGAAGTATGTTTTTTCATAAATTACAATAATTAGTAGTTTTATTTTTTCTTTTCATGTCGTTCCCAATATTTTTCTATTTTTCATGGCTGAATAAATCTCAAACTCCGACTTGGCGAATATGCTCATGAATTGGGCCTAGAATTGTAACATTCTGCCTAAATCGTAATAACGCTGCCAAGATCAGGCCATATGACATCGAGACTCCGCGCATGTGGTATTGATGTAGCTTTTCTTCTACGTATAGTCCTATCACATATATACATTTTCTAACTTTTTAAAATTTCAAGATTTTCAAGCTAATTATGGCTTGATTTGGCCCAAACCGATTCAAAAATAGTGAGAATCACTGCGTAGAATGCACAAAGAAGATTTTTCAATAAAAAAGTGAGGAAAATAAAAAATGTTTTTGAACTTTTTAAAATTGCAAGCTTAATAATAAGCCGATTAGGTACAAATGTAAGTATGTTGTGTATTTTCAGCTATTCCTAAAAGATCCCTAAT
Organism: Tetracentron sinense; assembly: GCA_015143295.1. NCBI lineage: Eukaryota > Viridiplantae > Streptophyta > Magnoliopsida > Trochodendrales > Trochodendraceae > Tetracentron > Tetracentron sinense. The sequence continues at coordinate 12,224,795 of CM026551.1, forward strand.
TCTCGACGAGAAATAGTTATTTTTTTTTATTTTTAATTAAATACATTACAAAAAAAATCCAAAATTGAATATTTAATAGAATAGGCTTATTACTAGCTAGAATTACTACAAAACTGAGTAAGTTATGTATAAGGATTAAAAACTCGGTTTCGGGGACCATAACAGTCCCGACCGAAACCGATACGTATCGGTTTTGGCCCTTTTATTTTTTCTTTTTCTTTGAAAAAATTCTAAAAAATCACAATAATTTTTTTTTTTTAAATGTAGTGGATGTAACAACATTCTTTTAAAGCCAATATCATGTTGAAAATGTAGAATTAATAAAATATTAGATAGTAAGTGAGGTCGAAAGTAGAAACATATACCGCTTAGTGCTAAAGCCACATAAAATTTCTTCAAATCGATGATTCAAACATCAAATAAAGTTTTCAATCACAATAAAATCAAAAGGATTTTAAGTTTTAGGGCTTAGAATGGGTAGAGAGGAAGAGAAAATTGAAAGAAATGGTTTTGGTATGTTTTTAGGGGTTTGCGTTACCACTTTTAACTAAAAAAGTCAACCGAGTCCTACGGCCGAAACCATTACGTATCGTAGGACTCGGGTGATACGTAACAGTTTCGGTCGAATCCTATTTTTTCTTTAAAATAACCCGTAAGGGCACGGTTTCGGCGATTTTTTAAACCATGGTTATGTATATCAGACCAATCTATCGATTGGTAAAAAAAATATAATTCGATCAGAAAACAATTAATTTTAAACTACTTTAGTTGTATGTCTGTTTAAAATTTAAATAATGAGACAATTAGGAATAACTTTAAAAAAGTATTTATAGAGTACCAATACACAATAACGTTCCCAAAAAATTGATTCTAATGGGACCTAGTAATCCTGATTAACTACAATAGTTACTTTTTATGATTGATGGATGTATTAAACAGAGTATGAATGTTATATTTATATCAGATTATGATACATCATCATCAGCGTTATCTTTGCCACCACCTAAAATTCGCATCTCTTATATACATTAGTGTTGTTTTTGGCATTTTTCAATTCCTACGTGTGTATTTATGATTATATTTATTCTCAGATGTTCAAATGAAATATTCTGTGTTTTTTCACACTTTTCCCTAATGTGTCCCTAAGATGACGATAAATACTCCACACTGTTGATATTTGCTATACATCCTGCGATACCATCGTTTAAAACCTTGGGAGTGGTTGCCCAAAGGGCCCAAACCCATGGGACTGCAGTTTTGGGAGAGTGAGCCCCTTCATATTAAAGTTTCAATCAACTTTTGTTACCTAGAGTCACCTAGAATCTTGTGACTCATAATTGTGAGGTATGTATACTGGAGAAATCCCTTGACCCATTGTAAAGCTTAATCATTAGAAATACAAACACATCTTATTTAAAAAATAAAAAAATAAAAATATTTCATGATTTTTCAAATCAAGTTTTACTGCTTGAGGTGCTATAACATTGTTTTCATTCCTTAAAAAAAAACATCCTCTAAACTTCACTTTTCTAGAAAGCATATAGATCTTCACAATCACTATGAACTTTTATATCAGTACAATATACAACGGATACAAATTCAGCTAATATCTATAGGTTAAAACCATATACATAAAGACACATGCTTGATGATAGTGCAACTTTAATCGGTGTCTGGAATTTCAAATACTGTCAAGTGTTACCGACTGATCAAATTGTTGCGAGAAGACGTCACTTTTACTGCGACACACCCATGATGGTACTCCAGTTTCTAAGTTTACCAAGGCAGCTCCCAAATTGGTGCCTATACCAACCAAATAAAAGGGAAAAAAAATTTAAACATGAAAATATAAGAATCTAAACAAAAAATAGACATATACAGTTTGTGTTCAGACTTACTAAACTGTTAATTCCATGCACAGTTTTTAAATTTCAAGGTCAGAGTTAACTCATTAAATTTGTAAGGATCATGCTAAGGAGTGCATAAACCCTTAAGCGCACTTGTGCCTGCTCTCCTTAGCCCCACCACGCCAGAATTTCTAAGACCCTAAGTATGGATTTATAAACCCCTATGGGATTAATGCTGATGTGGCAGGGCTAAACACGCGGATCAAGTGCACGCTTAGTCGGGTTAGGGTTTGCATGCCCCTTAGCATTATCCAATTTGTATACCATGGCACAGGCAGGCAAAGTTTTCTTTACATGGTGAAGCTAAAGTTCTAAAAAGAAATATGGAAACAAAGGAAACAAAGAAAATGACATAATGTGAACTTTAATCCATGCACGACTCTTGATCCTTGTGAGAGCTAAACAACTTCGAAGGCAAGTTTTATAAGAATTAGTTAAATGCAGCAAATTTCAAATACATCCTACAGAGGAAAAAAAATAATCAGGTTTAGACAAAAGATGTAGTCCCCTAACATGATAGAACACAATAGGAAGTTAAGAGGATGGACTCTAATTTCTCTCACATGCTAATGTGATTATTGCTTGAGAAGACAAAAAAAAAAAAAAACAAAAATAGACTCAAGAATTCCTGCACCATTATGGAGTAAGCTGAAAAAGAATATCTAAATTCAAGGTTAATAATACATATTCAGATTAAAGTAATAGCTGTAACTTGCCAATTACTGCTTGAGTCCCATTAGAGTTGCAGTCAGCAGTCCAGATTGTACAACTCAACGAAGCTACCTCAGTTATTCTTGTCCTTAGAATTGGAATACGTGGATTGAAAACCAATGGCTCGCTGAGGTTCATAATATAAATAGATCCACCAGATGTGTCGGATCCCAGAGTGGTTAACCTGATTTTTTATGTCAAGTCTTCCAAGTGCAAAAACACGAGGAGGCAGATGAAGAACAGAAGATAATAGAGTAAGCAAATCTTCTAATCAAGGAAGAAATTGTAGAGAATTCTGCCTATTATCTAATTAGGTATATACAAGGAATAGTAAAACAGTATGTGAATAACAAAAGAAGAGAAGAATTCATAAACATCTGAAATTACATATGGATACAATGCACGCTGGATAGTTGAACCATTATTAGCTGTATGAGCAGAATGTTTTCCAGCCCTCTTTATGCAAGATATATTCGACGGCATAAGTATTGAAGCTCCTGAGGGTTTCCAAATATGTCCTGGCCCTTTATTGCAATCTGCTTGATTTTCTGTAATTAGAGGCCAGGCACGATCTGGCATGCATTTTACCCCGTAGTCAAAATGTTGTCCAACTTTTCCAACTCCATAAAGACTGCGAAAGCCAAAAGACTTCAACAACATACTTTGGAATGTACTCTTTAGAGAGATGTTATTTGTGGATTTATGGAGTGTCATAAAATCCAAAGAAAAAAAAATCAAAAAAGAAACAAATAAAAAGTTGACAGATTTTCAAGGCAAAATCAACTTGAGCAATGATTAGCGGACTGCCGTGTCCCCATGCCCCTTTTAACTATGGTTAAGCTTAACAAATTGTGATTAATATTATTTTTCTAAAAACCAAGGTTGGATGGATGAACCCTAGGGGTGAGTGAATCTTAACCACAGTGGGTGTAGTGGAACACGGTCAGTTAAACATTTTCCAAATCAACTTATAGAGCAATTAAAAGAGATAAAGAGTACTAGAAACAATTAGAAATATAGTCAACAAGAGAACAATTGAAGTGGAGAGTAATCACTCTAAGAATTAGTGACTCTTTGCAGCAGCGCTGCGCTGCCTTCTTATTTTGAAAGCATAATAACCTCTTGTTTTAAAGCCTATTTACTCATGGAGAATATTGTTAAGGCTAATCAGACTATGGTTAAGCTTAACAAATTGTGATTAATATTATTTTTCTAAAAATCAAGGCTGGTAGGATGAACCCTAGGGGTGAGTGAATCTTAACCACAGTGGGTGTAGTCGAACACAGTCCATTAAAGATTTTTCAAATCAACTTATAGGGCAATTAAAAGAGATAAAGAGTATTAGAAATATAGCAAACAAGAGAACAATTGAAGTGGAGAGTAATCACTCTAAAAATTAGTGACTCTTTGCAGCAGTGCTGCCTTCTTATTTTGAAAGCATTATTACCTCTTGTTTTAAAGCCTATTTAATCATGGAGAATATTGTTAAGGCTAATCAGTTTGGCTAGTAATTCTTCCACAGTACTGTAGATGCTAGCCAACACGTTACAGCATTTAGACGATGCATTTATGGGAATGGAATTTTTGTACAACCTTATATCATTGGAATCTAAAAAGACTTCAAACTTATTGGCTCGTGAGTGTGTTGTATATTGGGGAATCTCTCCCCTAAGTTCTTTGCTGTAAATAAACTTCATTTATTTATTTATCAAATATAAAATTAAAGGTGCAAAAATGTTGTTGTCAAAGTCGAATAATATGAGTAAAACAATTACTAGAGGGGTCTGTAAGTACAGAAATTAAGAGAAAATTCTCTGCATAAATTTATTCAAAATACTCACTCTATTATATAAAGAAACAAATATATATATATATATATATATATATATATATATATATATGGGAAGGGGATAGCCTTTCAAACCTAATATTCTCTAAATTAACTCTTAACTCAAATAAATAACATAAGAGAACTTCTAGAGCAACTTAAACTCATATTTAGATACTAAATACTCAACTCAATCTTTGCAATAAATTGTAATCTGAAAATTACTATAAATAGTACATAATAAAAATTCTTCCTATCTTGACTTAAAAGTAAAGCAACAAATCATAATTTAGCAATGACTCTAGTAACAAAAAAACTCTAACTTAATTAGTAATGACTATAGAATTGAACTAATATCTACTAACTTACTAAAGGTGAAAAAAGTAATTAAATCTACTAAATATAAAAAAAAATAACAGAAATTATGAAAATATCCCTAAGATGGGAGATTTTTGAAATCTATTAGAATAGAAAACTTTTCCAGCTCCCTAAGATGCTGCCCCCTATAGTTTTTCAACTCCTTTCATGCAGTTAGGTTGAATTGACCTTGTGGGTCCCACTCTTGAAAATCCATATTTTTGGTTTTTCTCCCCCACCAGTGTTGTTTCTTTTGAATTGACTGGGAGGGTGATCTAGAGGCCATTCTCAATGAATATGAGTTGGTGGGCATGTGGAGTTATGGTTTTTAACCAAGAATTGTATTGATTCAGGCCCTATCTTTGAATGATGAAGACTTACCAGGAAATCCAATCTATTTCTCTTCTTGGCCAACTTTTGCTCTGCATTAGGTCACCTAGACGCTAGGCACTCTTATGGACCCAGGCGAATACTCGCCTAGGCGTTCCATCCTTTAAACTCAATTTTAAGGCCCAAACTACATTAAGTCCCCTATATTGCTGGCCCAATGACTCTATATGGGGCCCAAGCTAAATTATCGGCCCAAAAATTATTATTTTCTTCTCTCTAGGGCCAAATATTAATATATTATCGAATATATTAATATGGCCATAGGTATTCTAGGGCTTGCAACGTCTCGGTAATAGGAGGAAAAACAATCGAAAGAGAGAAGAAATAGAAGAGGAGACCACTACCAGCTAGGGCTGCCAATTCAGCCCTTTGATGAGGGGGGCCAACCCTACCCGGCCCTAAAATAGAGGGCTTTTTCTTCTCCCTTAAAGCCCTAGGGCAGGGCCCGGCCTAATTTTGAAAGGCCTCTTACTTGAGGGACGGGCTCGGTAAGCACTCGGCCCCGCCCGGCCCCTACTTTATATGTTATACCATATAAATAATATTATATATAAAATATTACATATATGATATAATAGTTTAAGACTTATAATAACCTAAGGTTAAGACTTGCTTGTATGTGTAATAGACTACCACTGTATTGTAGTAACTTTTATTTTTAATATAATAGAAGTGTTTGGTAAAATTAATATCTTTAAGAATCTTATTATAAATTGTATTATTTTTTTAAAATTATTTTTTATCTAATCATACTAATCTAACAATTTAACGGTAACAATTGGGTGGTGTGATAGTAATTTTGCCAACCCCCTCACTATAAAGTAAACCTAACTTAACCTAACCTCCATTGTAATTGAAGTGTTTGTGAAGTATTTATCAAGCCCAAATAAAGGAGGAAGGTTGTAAGTTAGGTCGGTAGTCAATGTAAGAAAAAAATTGCTAAAACGTGATAATTATTTTTGTTCTTTCAGCCCTAGCCCAGCCCTGGCCCTTGAGGGTAGGGCTTGGGCCTAGCATGTCCAGGCCCTTTGAGGGCTAGGGCCTCACCCCCTGTGAATGAGGAGCGGGCCAAGTATGACCTAGGCCTTGGCCCGACACTTTGACAGCCCTACTGCCAACCCCAGATTTCTCTCTCTCTCTCTCTCTCTCTCTCCCCCCCCCCCCCCCCCCCGCCCCCCCGGTTCTTTTCTTTCCTCAAACTCTGATGGCTCAATCTCAGTCCCTCCATCTCTCTCTAGCCATTGACACTCTGTAAATCCATTTTTGTCGGTAATCTCTCAAGAGGAGAAGTTAAAACTTGAAACAGTGTTGTCATGCATGTGCTCATTATTTGAATCCAATTGCATGAATTTGATTTTTTTTCGACTGCATGCAATTGAATCTAATTACTCAATTAGTAATATGTGTGCTCAAGAGAGGATCAGGAATTCAAATTTAGAATTTGATTTTTTATTCTTGATAAATTCTAGTCTTTTATAATATATGCGGTCAATTATTTGAATCCGATGAAAATTTTGTTTTCAATTACTTTTTTATTTTAATTTATGTTTTTTCGATTGTTCTCATCATACTATAATATGACCGCATTTATTGTTTATGTGCATTCATAAGTTATTGTGAGGTCTACTGTCTCAGGTTGCCTTGACAATAGTGATGGGCAGTGTATACAAGATTCTAGCTAAGGTTTTGGCTACTAGACTTATATTAGTGATGGATTCATTTATTTTGCCTCCTTAGAGGACTTCCTTTAGTGGTAGGCAAATCCTAGGCGGTGTCCTCAATGCCAATGGATGTTTGGTGGAGAGAATTAGTTGTGGAAAAGCAAGGCTATTGTGTAATTTTGGTTTAGAAACTGGGAGTTCCAAAAATATTGGTTGATGATAGGTTTTCATTTCACATGGAGATAATGAATTAAAGCCGGGCATGAAACAATGCCCTTTTCGATTATGGTGAATGGACCTTTTGCTAGTTACTTCAAGAGATCTACGAGTTTGAAGCAAGGGATCTGTTATCATTTTTCGCTTTATTAAAGGTGATAGAGGCTTTAAATTGAATTGACTCAGTAGAGTGGAATAGGGTTTTACAGAGGGTTTCTTGGTCTGTAGTGGGTTATCTATTTCTCTCGTCAAACTTGTGGATGACATTTCAACCCTTTGCTTGGATTCAAATCATCAAATCGGCTTTTTAAGATGCATGCTTAGGTGCTTTGAGGCGGTGTTTAGGCTCAGTGTCAATATCTCGGAAAGGAAATGTTAGTAGTAGGAGAAGTCCCAGTGTTGGAGGAGTTACGTGGGTGTTTTGGGTTGCAAAAGTTGGCAATTTCTCCGCATCCTATTTAGGATTTGCCTCTTAGGGCCGGTTTAAAGATGAAGTCAATTTGGAGCCCTGTGGTGGAAAGGGTGAATAGAAGCATGGCTTTTTGGAAGGCCTTGTATATCTCGATGGGAGGAACAATCACGCCCATCAAAAGCACTTTCACATTAATGCCTACTTTAGAAAATATTATATGATATGTTGGGAGGATGTGTGCCGCCCCATCAAGGAGAGGGGGTTGGGGGTAAGATTGTTGTGTTTAGTGAATAATGCCCTATTAGGCAAGTTGCTATGAAAATTTTGGGAGGAAAGGGAGAATCTACGGAAGAAGGTGATAATTGCTAGATATGGAGAAGATTCAATGTGGAACCGAAGGAGGTTATGAAATCCCACAAGATAGGTTTGTGAAAAGGGAGTTTGAGGGGGAAAGAAGAGTTGGGAAGCACATTAGTTTTAAAATTGGGAAAGAGGTTGAAGTTAGACTTAAGGAGGATGTATAGTGTGGGCAAAACATCTTGAAGTGGGATTTTGGAAACCTTTATGCAATCATGCTACACAAAAAATGTATGGTTAGCACATGCTTTAAAGTTAGAAACGACAATTGTGATTGGGCTCCTAGATTGAGAATAGGGTTAAATGATTGGGAGCTAAAGGACCTAATCAGGCTCTCAAGTTGTCCCATATTGAGTAAACCTAATATCTATGTTAGAGATAGCACGTTCTGGAATAGCAAAGAAAGCTTTCTAGCAGTATTGGTATGTTTGTTCCAGTAGAAATCTAGGATTTTGTGTTTTGGGTTTGCGATGAAGAATAAGAGAAGAGAATGGAAGAAAAAAGAGTAGGGTTGGAATTGTTGTCTCCATCCTCTCTAGAACCCATTTTATATTACTAATGAAGATGAAAGGACATAAATGCCCTTAATACAAAGAACATTAAACATAAAGACATAGGGATGTTATTTACAACACTCCCTCTCAAGCGAGTCATAACTATCTAGCATGCCAAGCTTGTCTAATAAGCCCATGATGTCGTGAATCGTGATGAAGTAACAGCATTACTAAGCACATTAGCTAACTGATCTTCACTTCTGACAAATTTAAGATCAAGAATCTTCGATGCTACCTTCTCTTATATGAAATGCCTATCATCCTCAATATGCTTCATTTTATTGTGCTATACTGGGTTATGCACAATACTAAAAGCTGCTATATTATCATTATACAACTCCATATATGATTGGCTTGAGAAACCAAATTAGTCATAAGGGTTTTTATCCACAATAACTCATATACCCCATGATCCACGGCTCTATACTTTGCTTCCGCACTAGACCTTGCTAATACATATTGTTTGTTGCTCCTCTAGATGATCAAATTACCACCAACAAAAGTACAATAACCTGATCAGACCTACGATCTGCAACAGATCCACAGCCCAGTTTGCATCAATATATGCCTCTACCTGTAAATGACCATTCCGACTGAAGAATAAACATCTCTCAAATGATGACTTCAAGTACCTCAATACTCTTTTTGCAGCCTCCAAATGAACAGTTCTCGGCTTATTCAAAAATTAGCTAATTAAACTTACTATGTAGGCAATATATGGACGAGTCAAGGACATATAGATTAGCCTACCATCAAGCCTTTGAAACATGCCAATATCTTCAAGCAAGTCTTGACTCTCATGATCAAGCTTGATATTAGTTTCTAAGCTTTCTATAAGTATAGCTACTGGTTTTGAGCCAAGCTTCCCAATATCTTTCAGTAGAACAAGAATATATTTCCTCTGAGAGATGAAGATGCCCTTGCTAGATCGAGTAACTTTAATCCTAAGGAAATACCTAAGCAACCCCAAGTCTTTAATTTCAAATTCTTTAACCAAAATATCCTTGAGCTTTTAAATCTCCCTTGGCTTATCTCCAGTCACAACAATGTCAACCACACACCAATAATGCAGTGGTAGTATCTCCCTGATGCTTTACAAACAAAGTATGATTTGAGTGACATTGCTTATACCCAAACCTCCTCTAGTGAACCGCTCAAATCAGGTTCTATAAGATTGTTTAAGGCCATACATTGCCTTCTTCAAACGACAGACCTTACCCTTTTGATTACGACATTGAACCTAGAAGGTAGAGCCATATACACTTCTTCTTGAAGATCCTCTACAAAAAATGCATTATTCACATCTAGTTGATGGAGTGGCCATGACAGATTGGCAGCTACTAAAAGGAGAACTCTAACAGTATTCATCTTCACCACTGGAGCAAATGTCTCTTAATAGTCGATTTCAAAGGTTTGTGTGAAGCCCTTAGCAACCAACTTCGATTTGTATCTGTCTAAAGTACCATCTGTCTTGTATTCCATTGTATATACTCACTTGCAACGAACAAAATTCTTGTCCCTGGGAGGGTTCACAAGTTCCCAAATACTATTTTTAGTGAGTGCCTTCATCTCCTCTCACACTGCTTCCTTTCACTTAGGATGTTGCAATGCATCTCTCACACTAGAGGGAATAGACATTAAAGACAAAGATGAAACAAAGGCTTGAAAAGATGGAGAAAGTGAATCATACGAGAAAAAAAATTAAAATATGATGAAAAGTACAAGCATGTTTCCCTTTGTATAAGGCAATAGGAACATCAAGATCATAAGTTAGGAGTGGGAAATAAGAATTACCTGGACTTGTAGTAGTTGGGGAAGTTGGATCTGGATCCACAGAAGACCATGAGGAAGAAGCCAAGGGTGGTATATTACAAACACCCAACCTGGAAGGGTAGCTCTTCATTAACATTCTCCCCTTGAAGAGAAATCCCAGACAAAAAATGAAAAACTCAAAGAAAGACACATCCTTGGAGACAAACCGCATACCTGTAAAAGGATCGAAACATTCATACCCTTTCTAGGTAGAGGAGTACCCTAGGAACAAGCATTTGAGAGACTTAGGATCCAACTTAGAACAACTTTGACCCAAAATGTGGAGAAAACAAGTACATCCAAACATTCAAAGCAAAAGGCAAAAGAGAGGACTCTCAGGATACAAAATCTGATGTGGGGTCAAGGGCATAAATGGATATCCGAATCTGATCCGACTCCGTTTAACCGGATAATATCTGAATAAAGTATCCGCCGGAATGGATACGGATAAGAAAATATGTTATCCGTTTATAAATGAAGTAGAGCCGGATATTTCCATATCCGTTCCACTAAATATCCGACCGCCAGAGATAATATGTGATATGCAATATTTTTTAAGTTTCTTGCTAATCTAACAGCACAGATGAAGTTTTGAAGAGTAAAACCTTAAAACTTAGGATACAAACCCATGTGCTTCAAAACACCTGTTTTGAAAAAAAAAAAAAAACACTTGTTTTGAGAAAACTATATACTCCATCTATTTTGAGAAAACCATCATCTGTTTTAGAAAAATCAATGTGCTTACCACGGAGGAAGAGAGAAACTTGTCTCTCTCCCCACCCATGGCTTCTGCCTCCCTCTTTGCCCATCTCCATCTCCAACTAAACTCGTCCTTTTTCAAGTTTGTCCAAACACCAAGTCATGTTGTGGTCTTTGATCGTCTAGCATCATTCAGGGATGTTCCATCTCTCTCTCCTCTCTCTCCCTCTCATTTCTGCTATGTAATTTTATCTCTTTTTTTTTTCTTTTTTTTAAAATTTGATCTAAGAGCTGTATTTGTTTTGGAATACGAAATAAGAAGATTTTATTGGATTCATCTTTTAGTTTTTTTTTTTTTTTTTGAATCATTGCTAGGTAAGAACCAGGGTTTGTTGAATTCATCTTTTAGAATTTTGTTTAAACTAATCGGTCGGATATCATCCGAATTCGATTATTTTAATCGAATTACGAAGTCTTTGCCTCGGCCATCTTTAGCGCCGACAAGCAAATCAGCAAGTGAGCTGAAGAAGTTGGAGTGCCACATCAACTACAATGGTAGAAGTGGCCAAGGGTCCTCTAGAAGTCCAAGGGCTGGGAAGGGTTCTCCTAGTTATCAATGTCAAGTCTAAACCTCTTGTCTTGGAACATTAGGGGATTGGGCTGTACAAACAAGCAATTGGCATTAAAACAACTTATTAAATCCCAAAAACCATCCCTCCTTTGTGAGCATGAAACAAAAATGCCGAGTCTTCGGCATCAAATGCTTAGGGATCTATGGGGTCAGGTCCCTTTTGCATGGCTTGAGGTGCCCTCCCTCGGGTCGTCGAGGGGAATTCTAGTAACCTGGGATACTGAGAAGATAAAAGTCTTGGAGTCGGAACAGGGGGCATTCTCGATATTTGTTTTGTGCAAAGTGCCAGGGGGTGGTCCTAATTAGGTATTCACAAGGCTTTATGGTCCATCTAGAACATCTAATAATAACGATTTGCGGCAAGAATTGGATGATGTTAATTGTCGTTAGAATGCCCCATGGTGCTTGGGTGGAGATTTCAACTGCACTCGCTTCCCCCATGAAAAGAAAGGGAGTCTTTCCCTCACAGCTAAAATGTGGAGATTTGAGTGTTTTATCACCTCATAGACGGATAGACTATCCCTTGAGCGACACCTAGTTCACTTGGTCCCACTCTATTAGAGGGTCTCGGGCAAGCCGTTTGGATAGGTTTTTATTCTCCACTGAGTGGGAGGAGTTGTTTCTCAATCTAGTCCAATCTTCTTTACCCAAACCAGTCTCAGATCATGTCTATAGGGCTGTAAACAGAGCGGATATTAGTATATCCGAATTCGTATCTGATTATATATATCTGGATATCCGAATCCGAATAAATATCCGGCGGATAGTGAAATATGATATCTGTATCCAACTCCGATTAAAATATCCGAATTCGGATAGTATCCGAATTATCCGATTAATTTTAAAAACAAATTAAAATAATAAATTAATATTTAAAAAATGTAAAAATATATAAATTTTTATTTAAAAAATATATTTTAAAGGTTATCTTAATTTTATAAATTTAAAATATATTATTTATATATATATATTATATAATCAGACGGATATTTATCGGATCGGATATAACAGTATCTGAATCCGTATCCGATTATAAACGGATAGTATTTTACTATCCGAATCCACTCCGCCGGATACCTATCCGGATAATTATCCGACTAAACGGATTCGGATACGAATCAGATACGGATAATATCCGCATCCGTTTACAGCCTTACATGTCCCCATCCGTTTGGCCTCGGAAAGCCTAAAAGGGGGGCCCTCCCCGTTCCGCTTTGAAAATATGTGGTTGCAATTTGCAGGTTCCAGGGATATCGTATCTGAGGTGTGGCAAACTCATGTCGCATGGGCCCTCCTAGTAAACGATTTGATCTGAAATTGAAAGCCCTAAAAGCGAAACTCAAAAGTTGGAACAAGGAAGTGTTTGGTAATCTTTCTGAACAAAAATCAAGACTTCTCCTTGACATTGATGCTCTTGACATCCTTGAAAGCTCCCACCCTTTATCAACCGCGGATAGTCTACTCCGAGAGACCAATAAGCTAGACTATTTGAAGGTTGTTCATATGAAAGAGATTAGATGGAAACAAAAACCCAGGATCCGTTGGCTTAAGGTGGGTGATAAAAACACCAAATGTTTCCACCGTATGGCCAATTTCCATAGGAAATGCAATTACATCTCTAGTATCTAGAGATTGCTGGAACCCGGAAGGAGAATCAAAAAGATATTGAGGACGGTGTGGTTGATTTTTTCAAAGAATTATATTTGGAGAAAACATTGTGGCGTCCAACATTGGATGGCATCCAATTTGATTCTCTATCCGTAGACCAACGAGATGAGTTAGAAAAACCATTTAGGGGTGAAGAAGTGTTAGCTGCTCTTCAAGCAATGGCGGGAGACAAATCTCCTAGGCCAGATGTTAGGACATTGTGGATTCGGACCTTCTTGCAGTCTTGCAGGAGCTCTACGAATCGAATCAATTTGACTGATCAATCAATAATACATTTGTGGTGTTGATTCCAAAAAAACCTAGTGCCTAGGATATCAGGGAATTTAGGACAATAAGTCTGGAGAGTAGCTTGTATAAAATCATTGCCAAAATTTATCCTCTCGCCTCCGACTAGTATTGGGATCTATCATCTCCCCACAGCAGGGTGCATTTGTTAGGGGCAAGCAGATTCTAGGTGGCATTTTCATAGCCAATGAATGTGTATATGAGCGTCTTAGACTCTTAGGTCAAAGATTTTGGGGCTGGTGTGTAAAATTGATAAGGAAAAAGCCTACAATAATGTGAATTGAGAATTCCTCCTATATGTGATAGGTAGGATGGGATTTGGTTCAAAATGATTGCAATGGATGTTAGCTTGTGTCTCCTCTGCCTCCTTCTCTATTCTCCTCAATAGCAGCTCTAAAGGGTTCTTTAGGAGCTCAAAAGGGCTAAGGCAAGGGGATCCGCTCTCTCCGGCTCTATTCCTCATCGTGTTCGAGACTTTGAGCCGGATGCTCTCCCGAGCAAATGGGGTGAGTTTCATCAGATTTTCAATTGGTCAAGAGCACCTCAATATCTCTCATCTCCAATTTGCTGATGATACTTTAATCTTTTGTGGAGCTTCCCCATCTCAGCTGTTCTATATTAGATGTGTGCTCCGGTGTTTTGAGGCAGTCTCTGGTCTAAAGGGTGAATTTGGGTAAAAGTGAAATTGTTCAAGTTGGTGAGATACCCAATCTTGACTTGTTAGCTTGTTGTCTAGGTTGCAAGTCAGGATCCCTCCCATCTAGTTATCTGGGTCTTCCCCTAAGTGCCTCTTTTAAAGCCAAAAGTAGTTTGGAACCCCGTCATTGAAAAATTCTTATCCAGATTAGTGGGCTGGAAATCATCCTCCCTTTCCAAGGGTGACTAACCCTCATCAAAAATACCCTTAGGAATCTGCTGACCTACTTCATGTCTACCTTGTTTATCACCAAATCCATAGCCCTGACCCTAGACCGTCTTCAGCGAAATTTCCTTTGGGGCGGGAGTGGTGAGAAAAAGAAATTTCACCTTGTAGATTGGAAATCTATTTGTGCTATCTTTTGTAATGGGGGTCTTAACCTCGCTCCAACTAGTCAAATCAATAAGGCTTTCTTGGGAAAATGGGTTTGGAGGTTTGGTGTTGAGCATGAGAGCCTTTGGCAGAGGGTCATTGTTGTAAAATATGGAGAACTCTCATGTTGGAAACCTAATAGGATGCGGGGTTCTCATGAAGTTGGTCTTTGGAAAGGTATTATGAGTGTGGCTAAATTTCTTGATCCTCACATTAGGTTTAAGGTCAGAAATGGGTCTGAAATTCTTTTGGGAAGATAAATGGTGTGGTTCGTCGAGGCTTAAGGATGACTTCATTAACATTTTTCTCTTTGCCCTTCACAAGGATGCATTAGTCTCTCACTATGTCAAGAGGGTGGGTAGTGAGTCCGTGTGATGCCCCCAGTTGCGTCATAATCTGAATGATTGGGAGGTGGAAGACTTCCAACTTCTCTTGCGGAGACTAAGTTCTTCATCTATTGTCCCTCGGATTAGAGATTGTAGGTTATGGTCTAGGAGCAACAAATGCCAGTTTTTAGTGAGATCCTTATTACAATCCCTTGACCGATTACCAGCACGCTCCTTTCCCAATAAGGCTATTTGGTTCTCAGGAGTTCCATTAAAAGGTATATTTCTTCCTCTGGTCTACAGCTCTGAATAAAATTCTTACCATTGATCATCTAAAGAGCAGAGGGTGGAATTTGGTCAACCGTTGTTATTTGTGCCTGTCCGTGGAAGAGACGGTTGATCACTTGACCTTGCACTGTCCGCTTTTCTTTGGGATTTGGGCCTTCTTCCTCACTAGGTTAGGTGTGGAGAGAGTCTTCCCTTCCTCCTTGCTGAGCTTTTTATCAGGTTAGAGATTGGCGACAATGGTTGGGGCTAAGGAAGTGATTTAAATTAAGCTACCTAGTGTTATATCATGGGGAGTGTGGAAGGAACGAAATTGTCATGCGTTTGACAATTCATCCTAGCCCAACTCCCTCATTCTAGCTCGTATCTAGCGCATGATTGTAGATTGGTCATATGTTACTCCTTTGGGAGGGGAAGTGGGGGCTATTTTGTTATGAGGCGCCTCGTCCCTAGTTAGCAGCCCATGGACTATGGTTCTTTGCATATCCTTTTCATGTTGCATGTTGTTTTGTCCGTTTTGTTTTGCTTTCCTTGGTTCACTTATTGTGAACTTCTTTGTACATTCGCTTCTTTTTATATATATTGATGGCTTAATTACCGGAAAAAAAAATGTCAATTTTCTACTATCCGGCGGATACCGGATTGAATTCGGATATGCGGACAATGGAGTCAGATTGAATTAGGATAGAGTGGTATCCGCTCCAAATTCGCTCCATTTACAGCCCTATGTGGGGTCTTGAAACCCAGAACTATATAACCATTCGGTTGATCAGATAGGCTGTTGTAAGCACTGCATCGGACTAAAACTTCTTTTTCACTTTCATCTAAAATAACAAACAAAAAGCAACCACAAGCAAATGTTTGTTCTTAAGCTCAGCCACCCCATTCCGTTGTGGTATATGGACAACTATTCTGATAAATGACACCATGTTCATCAAAATAACTTTCGAAGGTTCCTTCAAGATATTCTCTTCCATTATCAAAATGAAATATTTTTATGTTTTTGTCGAATTGTGTCTTGATCATTGTGTAAGGTACAAATGATATGAAGCACCTCATCTCTAGTCTACATCAAATATAGCCAAGTGCAGCTAGAATAGTTATCAAATGAAATGAAATACCAATAGCCACATATTTAGAATGGGAGATGGTCATCATACATCATAATGCACAATTTCAAAAGGTGATGAACTTCTTTTATTCCTAGGAGAGAAAGAAATACAACAATGTTTTGCCGACTCACAAGTTCCACACTGCAAACTTTGAAAGATCTTGAAAGCTGACAGACCCAAACATACTAGGAAATAGAATTTTCAGGGATCGAAACGACAAATAAGCTGACAGGCCCAAACATACTAGGAAATAGAATTTTCAAGGATTGAAACGACAAATAACCTGACTAATAGTGCCAGAGTAAAATTTGGTTTTTATTAACATACCTAATAGATTGGAGAGCATTGAAAGAAGCAGAAGCCTGGTCCATAATGTAAAGTCATGCACTTCACTTCAACTCTCAATCATGGTTCAAAATATCGATACTAGTATGATTAGAATAATAGGTTCTAGAGGTGTTTTACTACCCCCAAATGTTCAAATGCATCAGTTTTATATTGTGTCAACCAATACTATAACAAAATTGGTCAGTATCCGTAGTATTGGCCCACTGTTACACATGGTCAATACTCAATTTTTTAAAAAACAAATCAAGAAAAGAAGGTATCACAAAGTATCGGTAGAGTATCAGTGAGTATTGGTCTGATACGCACCGATACTCAATCAATACTCAAGATTTTGAATGAGTTTCCATGCCAGTGAATCGGTAACCTCCAAAACCGATATGAATCGATACTTGAATCCATGCTCTGCCATTGTGTCACCAGATACTAAAAGACACAACGAAATGGAATGAAAGTCACGGTACAATTTAGACTCTAAGTTAAGTAGCTAACGGAAAACGAAATTTGCAGAAAAACCAGGTAAATGTAAAACAGAAGATAATGAAAGACTGATAGTGAAAATGGTGTTTCCTTTCCCAGATACAAAGTAAAAAGAACCATCAGCGATTTAACTTTAAGAAGACCCAAATAAGAATTATAAGATGAGAATATAAAGGACATACCAACATAACAGACATGTGAGTTGAGCAGATGTATGGATACTGGTCTGAGCAAAAGAAGTGGATGATCAAGTGGAAGTCTCCTTCGACAAATGTTGAGGATAGGAAGGCATGGTGGATAAATCTCCTCATGAGATAACAATGGTGGATGAAGCATTATGTGTTGCAGAAGATACAGGGCGAGTATACTTTGCTGGTCTACCAACAAGTTTCCAACAAATTTCGTAGTGTCTGGTTCTACTATAATGCTCTCATTTTAAATTATCATTCTCATCCCCCTTCGGTTTGCAAGGCCTTGCCTTGTTCCCTCTTGGTGAAGTGAGGCAAAGGCTAAAGCAGAATGCTCTGAAGGAGTAGACACTTAATGAATAGCCAATCTCATGCTCTCTTATCCTTGAACAAGTGCATACACTTTAATCAAAGATAGCAACTCGTCCTTACTCAGTATCTAAACTTGATTCAACTCAAACTCTAGGTTCAACCCAACCAAAAACTCAAATTATGTTCTGCTCAGTCAATCTCCTGTAAGACTGTAACTCTCCCCATCAGAAGTATATATCACTTGAAACATCTGATAGTGGTCAAATCGATCAAAAAAAAACATTTGATAGTGGTCAAGCTCCTCTCACATGCATTGAAGACTCACAAAATATTCGGTTAAGGGTCTCTCTTCCTGATGTAGATGGGAAATCTCTGGTTGTAATTGATAGATTCGAGCAATATTCTGAGACTGTGAATCTGTTTGAGCAGCAGTGACCCGAATCTCTTTGGTTATCTGAAGAAAAAGGAAGTCACGGGATAGTTGTGGCTGCATGGAGTGAAGTAGCCAGAACATGACATTGAGATTCTCTGATTCCCTTGCCATGTAATGGATCGATCACACTTGGCTCTTTAATCCTGCCTATAATATAGCCAAGTTTTCTACAACTGTCGATAAACATCTTGGCCGATTGGGACCAATCGACATACTTCTTGCCACCATACTTCACTGTACTAATTTGCATACTTTGGGTACTCAGTTGGCGGAGCCACAGAATATGTAAACACTATAAATAGTGCTTAATGAACTGCCCTCCATACCACTAGTACTGGACATACTGTCAAGTTAGGACTTAAAAACTAGGTAAGGACAGATCCGGGTTCTTCCAAACATCCAAAAACACCTCAACTAGAGGGAAAACATGACTCATTTTCACAAATCAGCTTATGATTCACCACACTAATCTCCACAAATTAGGTCACCTTAAAACAATCACATAGCATAGTCCAAACATACCCAAACCAGAAATAAATGTAAATATATATATATATATATATATATATATATATAAATACAATTTGTATGCCCTTGGAAAAATGATGTAGAGCCTTTAAATCTCAACCAAAGATCATTAAACTTGTTTTAATAGTTCCGCATCAACAAACCACATCAACTTTTATCAAATTACCACTACAGAAAAAATCCCAAATAAATCCATCCAACTGTTTGATTCAAAATTGATTTTTTTTTTCCCGAAATCAAACAATTAGGCAAATCACCATCAAGATCTTCTCAAAAATTCCTGGAAAAAATACCACAAATCCTTTAAAGGCTTTCCTCTAATAAATATCAAAATTTTCTACCCTGTAGAGGGGAGACTGTATGACTCCTAACATCAATCGTACAGTCATATGACATCAGCTGATGTCACCTCCTTGATTTGGCTTGTCTTCTTTGGCCTTCTAAATTATTGAACATACCTTTATTTGATTATAGGCTCTGATAACAATCAATGAACTCCAACTCGTTTACTTTACCCCTTTTTACTTTACTGCATGATCTTATTATCGATCAAAAAAAATATGCCATGAACCCTAAGTACAGAACCTTAGGGAACAAGAATATGCAGCAAGAGGTGTTGACAACCCATTAGATATTTCAATGTGATCAAATGCATGTCATGTCATGGTATGATGCTTAAGAAGGCATATTGGATTCAGGAGTGGATCACTTTGATGTCAATTTCTCAAAGGAAAATCACAAGCCACTAGCTCTACCAGATCGTTATGATAGTGTTTTATCCTTGAATTAGCACGGACTCTTTTCAAATTCTTTCATCACACCTCATACATACCTTAGCAAGGTGATATTTAGTTATTTCTACATGTAGCTTTTCCAATATGGGAGTATTATTTACTCTGTCAATGGGCCCCGGGCTTGGTTAGGCCGGTTCTAAACGAGCTTGATATATATATATATATATATATATATAGAACCATGTCCTCTTTTTGGTTGGGGTGGGCCGAACCGGGCTTCATTATTAATCGGGCCGAACCAGGCCGAGTTCAGGCTGGCCCATCTCTACTACATAAATGTATTATATTATACATATTCTATATAATTTTTATTAGTATATATATTAAGTATATATTGAGTGTGAATTATGTTACCTGCCTTTAATAAGTAAATTGATCTTCCGCACCTCATCAGGCCGGTCTTTTGAGGAATATTGGTCAAGGCACTTATCATTGGTATCAGAGCCAGGCACCACATCACGAGTTTGAGTTACGAAAAGGGCTACCAGAGGAGGGCTATGGAAAAAAGGCCAGATAAAAGGCCCGCCTCAGAGTGAAAGCCACCGTGGAAAGGGCTACCTAGGGAGGGCTATGGAAAAAAATCCGGAGAATTGCCCCGCCCTAGAGTGAGAGCCGCCGAGGACATCGATTGCGGAAGCATGGTGGTATGTTACGTGCCTTTAATAAGTAAATTGATCTTCCGCACCTCATCAGGCCGGTCTTTTGAGGAGTATTGGTCAAGGCACTTATCAAATTATATGTATTATATATGTGTGTGTGTGTGTGTTAAATAATATATTTTATGATATGTAAAACATATATAAGTATTTAATATAAAAATGTTTGTATGTATAAAAGTGTCCACTGATACCGCACCTCATCAGGCCCGCCTAGGCGACCAGGCGCTCTGCTGGGCTCAGGTGATTGGCTGCCTCAGGCGATCATTATTAAAAAGCTGATATTTGTAATATTATTATTGTTTAAGAATACAAAATTTTATTTTATTTGAATATGATTGTTCGCTAAATATACATATATATATATATATGCTATTTTATGTATTTCTCATGTCTTTTATGATATAATAATTTAGGATTTGTATATCCAACAAAAAAAGTTTGCAGATATAAGAAAGAAGAAATGAACGGTGGCAAGTATGTTTCTCTCATGTTAACTTGTTCTCTATCTTAATGGGTGGACTAATTGGTCTTTCTCCCTCTGTTTATTGGTGGACCATATAGTCTTCTTTTTTGTTCATAGATGTTAAATTACAGCTAACTAAAGCGACCCAATAATAAATTAAGAGCATTTCAATGCCCCAAATTCCTTCTAGGACCCCCCCTCTTTTCTTTCTCGCATGTCCAATGTCACATTTGACTATCAGACTATTTTTCTACTTTTTATTCAGTCTTATACTCTCCCTCATCTTCCCTCTCCTTCATCTCTCACTCTCTTTCCTGTCGGGCTATCTATTTTTTATCTCTCACAATCCCTTTCTCTCCCTCCTTTCAACAGTCATTTTAGAATTAATTTTTATTCCATTTTTTTCCAACACTTGAAATTCCCCTTTATTATTCTTAAAACTATCTCTAACGATGGTTTTATCAAAGTACATCTTGACAACGGTGTACTTTAAATGAATGTACGATCTCTTATAAAAGAAAATGCATCATACATAGATCTCACGGGAAATTTCTGCAACAAAAAGTTCATCAGGCGATGCCTCGGGCGCCTTGGGCTACCGCCTCGGTGTCTATGAGGTCTGTCACCTCAAGTCGCCTGGTCGCCTTGACAACTATGATAACAATGTACACGATGTTACATATTATATATATATATATATATATATATATATATATATGAGTGTACTATAAGTGTTATTACAATAATAGTGTACATATTGTTAAACATATAACAGTAGATACTATTAATCTTATTACAATAACAGTGTACACACACAAAGTTATACAGTGTACTATTAATGTTATATATATATATATAACAGTGTACTGTGTACACGCACACTGTTATACAGTATACTATTAAGTGTATGTAATAATATGTACGAGTATCAAATAAAATATAACTGTATGTAATAAAATATAAGTAAATGTAATAATATACAACAGTGTATGTAAAAGTATGTGTATGTATTATAGGATAGCAACGTGTATGTAAGTATTATATGCTTTATATTAACAACACAAAATATAAATAAGATGTATAATACACATATACATTATAAGTAATATACCAGGCCTGGTTCGGGCTTTAAAGAGTCAAGCCCTAGCCCAGCCCAGCCCATTGACACAATAACACCCACCCCTCTGGCCTCTAGGTAGGATGGTAAATGTATGCCCCTCATTAGGAGGAGGTTTTGAGGTCAATTTCAAGAGAGGAGAACTCCCAATGGATTGGTAGAATTAACATTGGGTGACATTGCAGGAGGGCCCACTCACCCCACTAACGCTAACATCTAACCTTAGATAATGATGATTGATGCCTTGTACAATATATATATTATTCTACTAATAAAAGTACAAGGAGTATGCAAAACTTTACTTGGACATATATACCCTTTAATTAAAAATATTAACTTCGTAACATAAGGTATCTAATTAAAAATACTAATAGAAGTATAGTCTCTTTATAATTCTTAGAAAATATTAATAGAAGTGTAGTCTCTTTATAATTTTGAGAAGTATAATTTGTTTATAATCTCATCCTTTTGTGCAAATCTTATGTTCAAAAATGGATTTAGGGGATCAAAATTGGTTTATTTCTTTTTCTAACTAGGGTTTATTATCATCTTTCTCTGCTACTGAAAAGTTGTTCGAGTATTCTAGGTGAAGGTATAGTATCTCTCACTCTCTGATTTTTTTTCATTCATTTGTGAAGAACTTGAATTACTAATCAATTAGATCTTGAGAGAGAGAGAAAAAGGTTTAACAACTAGCTTTTCTCTGGGGTTTAATGGAAGATTTCAGACTAGCTTTCTCTGGAGTAAATTAATGAAAGGTTTCATACTACAATTTCTTAAGATCTCTATAGGATTACTTTTTTTTGCACTCTTCCCCTACCCGAATGTAGAGTATTTGGTTTATTACAATTGTCTATCTTCAGCTCATTAGTTAAACGAGAGGAAGTAAAATGGCAAGGCTAGAGCTATAGATTGGTATATATACTATTTCAATAGAAAAGTGGAAGAAAGATAATAGATAAGGAAGAAGAGGAATCCTAGAGCTATTAGAAAACTTTACAATGGTAGGGTTCCCAGGAAGATTGAGTTTATTCTTTGATACTGTACACACAAGGGGGCCAATAATCGGATTAATTTCTAAGATTCAGATGCAAGTTCATCTATTATCTTGCTTGTTAATATTATCAATGTAAAGTGATTTTGTGCATTGTATTTACACAAATTATCTGTTTCCGGAATATGTGAAAATTTTCAGGCCCGGTCCATTTTTTTAAATATTTGTCACAATAAATAGCAGTTTGAATTTCATGTCTAAAATATCTGGTTCAGTAACTTGGAATATTACATGGGATCATCAAATAGAAGTGATCATCTGATCTTTCTTATGTATTTATTTAGTATTTGGACTTTCCAAAAGTAAAGATATCGCTCAAGAACAAATCTTGACCAAAGTTGACTTGTTCGCCGGGTCGACCATCTTGCTTCTAATATTAATACTGTGAGGAGCTTGTGTCATCGTTGGAAAGTGAAACTTTTTGAAGAGTTCAACTTCCAAAGATTACCCCCAAAAAAAAACTTCCAAAGCTTCAGATAGTTCAACTTCAAAAGGATTGCTAGATAAAAAAAAAATGACATGCTTAATTGGTTAGTCACCCTACTTCCTATTGAATGGTGCTATTCATGTATAATTCAAAATACTATATATATATATGTGTGTGTGTGTGTGTGTTCGCGCACACGCGCGTGTGTGTGTTATGCTCACATTCAGCTCTGTCGTTCTATCACTGGTAACATATGGACATATTAGTTTTCTCCTATGGTGTATATATATGTGTGTGTGTGTGTGTGTGTGTGTGTGTGTGTGTGTTATGCTATCACTGGTAACAGATGGACATATTAGTTTTCTCCTATGGTAGTTTTTGCTATTATATATATATATATGTGTGTGTGCGTGTGTGTGTTATGCTATCACTGGTAACAGATGGACATATTAGTTTTCTCCTATGGTAGTTTTTGCTATTTCTAGAACTTTATCTACTTAAAGAGGATTTAAATGTTGTAAGCTTGGATTTACCAAAAAAATTATACAGATGACTAACAACATGAACTACAATCTTCCAATTTTTACAGGTTCGGGTATTACTACTGATTTGGAGATCATTAGCTATACTGCAAGGATCATGTAGGTTTTATCCTTGATCCCACTTATCATTGTGCAGTTACCAAAAATCTTCACTTTATCTTCTGGAGAATGTGTAGTGATCATGATCTCTCTCGTTGTTTCCATTGCATTCTATGAAGTATTAATTCCATTCATCACTCTATATCTCAATTCTAGAAATTAAGTTTGCCTACTCTCATATGTAATGCTTAAATATAGCTCGATAAGGAGGACTAAGTCTATGTTACGAATAAAGATATATCTTTTCATAGCAGAACTAAGTTTAGAGGAAAATTCAAATGAGAGATGGTTTTCTCAAGAAGAGCTTATTTTTATAATCAATTACCATTATAGATCAATTTAAAAGAAAATAGAATTCTCATGAGATTAGTCTGATTTGTTTACCTCTTATCATTTGTACGTTTTCAGACTGTAAATTTATAGCATATTATAGTTTCAAATTTTTATAAAACAAAAATATGATTTATGAAAATAATACTTAAAACTTGAGTGTCTTTGCATCTTTTCCACCCCTGGATTCAAAAGAGGAGACTGTAGTATGTAAAGCATGAGCATTTAGGTTTGGATTTTATTGGGTTTCTTAGGATATTTTGATTGATTTTTGTTTATTTCTTTCTTCTTTTTCGTAGATTATCTTCAATTTAGTTATTTTGCTCCCATGTTTACCGATGTAATAATTGCACTTGGAGAATAAAATACTAGTGAGATTTACTCACGGAAAAAATTATTTTAATTTTATTAGTAAAAATTAATACGTGCAAAGCACGTGCATCTTTACTAGTATATATATATATATAAAGTTCCCACAGAAGATCTCTTTCCTCATTATTTAAGGGAACAAGTGTGTTGTGTAGGATCTACTTCCGCAAGTAATATGATATCCATAGTGCAGTTTATAGAGTAATACGATCATACTGAATTATATGTAATAATAAATTGTAATTTATACATAACCACCATGATGCATGGCACATATTATATTTAATATTTTTTTATTAGATAAGTTATATATGTAAATATGTTCTCAGATATTTTAGTTCCAATGAAGAATAATTTATAGCCAATAGCAAATTTAAAATAAGAAACTATAAATTCTAGCTCTCGCTCAACATGGATAGGCATCGTAAATCGGCAGCACGAATATAAGAGAAAGACAAGCATTTGGAATACGTAAGTGTAACCTTAGCCACTCACCTCAAAGAGCCATTTATACTACCCGTCAATAAAACATCTGTTTCATTTTGGCCTTCTGGTGTGAGTATATCAACATGTAACTGTTCCAGAGCACCATCACCAATCCTATCTGTGTTCTGATACTTCCAAATCTGTAATCATTTGTTTTCAAAAAGCCATTCTCGGTGACGAATTAAAAACAATCTAATATAAACTAGTCATGAGTATAGATGGCATTTATGCAAACTGCTGCAAATAATATAATGAAGAACAGTCATATAAGAAAACTTTGCCTGAGACATGTTTATTGAGTCTCTATTGGGAATCTCAATAGTCAAAGGTAATTGGAAACCCATTTTGGAATTAATTTCCTCATCTCAGATCAATAGATGCTCGTATAGGTTACAAAGAAAGAGAGAAAATATCCTACTTTCTTCCATAAAAAAAGGAACAAAAAGAAGAATCAAAGGTATCCTGGCCCACAAGTTGTACTTTTATTCTTAGGTGATGTTTGGTAACTCTAATCTAAACAGGTAGAGCTTATTTGAAAATTGTGCTTAGTTGGACTTTAGATTGTTATGTTGAAGGTTAATTGGATGTCTACATCTTTTTGAAATAGGGGTTTTACCTCTTATTAAAACCCCAACTTCAAAAAGATGTAGACATCCAATTAACCTTCAAATTAACAATCTAAAGTCCAACTAAGCACAATTTTCAAATAAGCACTACCTATTTAGATTAGTGTTACCAAACGCCACCTTAGTCTTTTATGCAGAATTACTTTCTAGTTTTGTTTTCTTATTACAAAAACTCGTGGTGTATTGGTTCACTTCTCACGTGATAAACAGGAAGATGTTAGAATTGTCAAAAAATAATAAATAATAATAATAAGATTAATACGTCTACCAGGAAAGTCGCACAGTTGCCAATGTAATGCATTGTCATCTGATAAAGATAACGACATTTTAAACATTTTCTAACATAAGATATGCATCACCAATCGACCAAACGGAACTGCCTAAGTAGGCACTTGACTTCTAAGTCATGGGAAAGATGAATAATGCGGATAATGATGGTAAAGGATATTTGGGAAAAGGTAACAATACAGATTCAGTAACAACTAACAAGGATGACCTTGAAAGTGTGTGGAACCAAGGTCCTTGGTTTGTATCCGGGAATTATGTGATTTGGAAGAGATGGCGGTTGGCCTTTCACCCATACTTGGAGCCTCTTGGGATGGCTCACATGTAAATCCATATTCCTAGGCATGCAACTGAACTATGGCAGGACGACTATCTTGTGAAGATAGTGGAGCCGATTGGGAAGTACATCAGAACTGATAGATCAACTAGGCATCTGGAGCGTATGCAATTTGCTTGTATTTGCATCAATATCGACAAATCCAAGCCACTGGAAATAAGCTTGGCAATCAGTACGTCATTGAGTCCATAGAAGAGCCAACACAAAATCTATGCTAATATCTTCCCATGGAGCCTTAGGTTGCGGAGCGGAGTAAAAAGTCCGGTATTTTGACAGTGCCACTTTGAAACTTGGCAAACACGACATCATTCAACATGTCAAATCACTTTTTCGTAACTTTTGCCAGAAGTACTTATCTTCAACTATCACGCCTGAACTGACCTCCAAGACCACCACTATAAAGTTCGGGAATGACACTTTCAAACCGGAACACATAGTCGACTTTCCTTGAATAGAAAGCCGTCTTGTAAAAGATAATCTCCATGAACTCCATTGTTGTACTTGGGCCAAAAAAGTCTACCTTTGGCTTAATGCATCAAAGACTTTATTGTGATTAGTGATTACCTGTCTTGTTCTTAAAGACAAAAGTAAACTCTTGCAAATATGAAACCCATTGATTGTGCACGTCTAGGGTTCAACTTGCATTGCCCATAATATGCTTCAGCGCTTCATGATCATAATACAAAATAAAGTGCCATCAAACAAGGTAGTGTCGCCAATGATGCACGGCCTAAATGATTGTATAGAATTCCACGTCATAGGTAATATTGATGCCTCACATCATTCAATTTTTTGCTGAAAAATGCCACCGGCCGCCCTTCATAACAAAGCACTTAGGCGGTTACACCGACATGTGATGCATCATAATCTACCTCAAATATCTTGTTGAAATCTGGTAGAACAAGGACTGGAGCTTCTAATATTTTCTTCTTAAGAAATTGAAAGCTATTTTCTGCTTCTTTTGACCATTGAAACTTTCCTTTCCTCAAGCACTCTGTAATAGGAGCAACTAAGGTGCCAAAAATTTTAATGAATCAGCGATAGAAGGTTGGGAATCCATGGAAACTTTGCATGTTATGCACATTAACAGGTGTTGGGCAATCAAATATAACTTTTACCTTGTTTTCATCAATCTTATTTCCTTCCGAGGAAACCACATACCCCAAAAATGGAAAGATTATTCATTGCAAAACAGCCCTTCTTCAAATTTAAACACAAATTCTCCCTTCTCAACACATTAAAAACTAGTAGTAAATATTGCAATTGAAATTCAAGGTTAGGGTTGTATATCGAAATGTCGTCGAAATTTACAATGACAAACTTTCTAATAAAGAGTAAAAACACTTAATTCATAAACCAGATAAATGTACTTAGAAACCCCGAATAGCATAAACAGCCATTCATATAACCCCTCTTGTGTTTTGAATGCATTTTTCCATTCATCTCCGGCCTAATCCGCATTTCACCCCTGGAAATATATCTATCATATCATCCAAAAGAGGGATTGGAAAGCGGTATTTTATGGTAATCTTATTTATAGCTCGACCATTAATGCACATACACTGCGACCCTTTTAGGAGTCAAAACTGTCGGTACAGTACACGGACTCAATACTTTCTCAAATTAACCCTTTTTGCAGTAATTGTCGCTGTAACTCTTCATGTTCTTTTGGAATCCGATATGCTGCCTTGTTTGGTAACATATAGCCAGTGATGAAGTTGATGTAGTGTTGGATGTCCCTCATTGGAGGTAAACCATTTGGAAGCAAGGATTAAAAATATGGTTTCGGGGGACGTATCGGTCCCTACTGAAACCTATACGTATCGGTTTCAGTTCAGATGATACATAAAATTTCTTCTTTTAAAAAATCAGATTAAATTTTAAAAAATCAAATGAGTTGTAAAAACCAAATTTGCCAAATATAAAGTCATGAGAAGCGGCTCAAAGATAACGTAGCAAACACAATTAAAATTACACATATCGCTCGTTTCGTATCAGTATAAATATCGTACAGGAAACTACCAATACCTATACACATCACTAGTTTCGGAGATTTTATTTCCATGTTCGGAAGTTCATTGAGAATCAAATGATGGAAGTTCATTGGGAATCAAATCAACATACTCTTTCATCAAGGGTTTATGTTTTGGTTGAATGTAACTTGAAGCTCACTTCTTTTATTAATACCATATATATCACCATACTTTCTTTTGATTCTTCAAGAAATTGTCATACAGAGAAAATTCTAGTTGCAAAATTTACAAATTTATGAAAATTCTGAACATTGAAATTAAACCCTAGACCTATAACTTGAATTGAATGAGAGTTCTTATCGAATTCTAGGGCTGCTGATTACTGAAGTCCAAAAATGATTGCTTGTTTTGGAAGTTATTTCCAATTGTTTATGTTGCTTGGTTTGCAAGGAAGAATGTTATTGATGTTCTTAACGTGGAGAAGAAGATCTCATAATTAGGGTTTTGAATACCATAGACATCACTTTCCCAAGCTGTCACACCCTATTCCTCACCAACCCATACAATCTGAAACTTCTTTAAGTATCATATTTGAATTCCTAATCCTAATTCTTCATAGATTCAAAATTTTCAGATTTATGCAAATTCAGAAAGTATGAAATTAAACCCTAAATCTAGAACTTAAGCCTATTTAGAGTGTCCGCCTTAGTTTAACCACCCTAACTGTTAAATTACATCCTATTTGAGAGTACCCTTATAACCTAGATTGAATTTTCCTGATTTTGAGTATTTCTTGAAATTTCAAGAATTTTCAATTTAATCTCTAACCGATTCGAGACCATCTTTTGAGCCCTACACATGTTTTTGAACCATAATTGCCATGATCCCGTCTTAGACCTTCCATAACTAATAACTTAACCCTAGAATGCCCCATAACCTTAACCTATCGAATTGAGCATTATTTGGGGTGGAGTTCCAACTTCTCCCGAAATCCAGCAATTTTAGAATTACCTAGTTAGGTTGATTGTCGTAAATTTTGGTCGGGGCTTCCGTGGCTACATCAATGAGAAATCCATCTATTTCCGGTGTCGCTCTTTTCCGAAGACACATCTCATTACTCAATGTGTTTCTAACTCAAACCGATTAAGCAGCACATAGTCGAATAGTAAAAGTTAAACCTTAAATGAACAGCGAAATACAAAAACCTCATATCCATTTACAATATTGGATTGGATTGTGTTCTACTAAGCTGCATGAACTGACAGTTATACATGCAAAAGTTTCCCAGCCCTGTTACAGGCGTTGAAGAATTGTAGAAGATTTTTTGTAGTGCTACCAATGCTCAAACCTGGTATTCTACCAGTTATTGTAAAGGGATCTAAAATGGAACTGAATGTACGGATCACAATCAGAAAACAAATATCAAAGACGATGATACAAATGCATTAAAACTACGAAACTATATACAAAATAAACATACCATGGGTTGGGATGCTTGTATCTTTTGGTACTCGTGCTGAAAGTTACACTTCCACTTATTGAAAGTGACTACATTACCATACAACTCTCTAACCTGAAGCAGTTTTGCAGTTTTAATTCCCTTCCTCCTACATATGTTAGGCTTCTCAGTTGCCTGCAATAAAGTAAGTGTCAATAAGCCCAAGTCTAGTTGCAGAAAATAGAAGCAAGACCTGGAGGGTGTACAAACAGTGAGGCAACAATTCTTAGTTATGGAGACACAGGGAGTACTTAGGAAGCAAGCATAACTTTTTCTGTTAAAACACATAAGCTATTTCTAGGGATAATACTTTCTATTAAGTATTACTTCATAAAACCGCAAATAAGATGTGCGTAAATGTATTTATACATATATAGAAACTGTATTGAGAGACAAATTAAATCATGATTCTTTAATAAAACATTCATTTGTATGCAATAAAATACATAACGAGATCTACTTCAAAAAGAAAGAAAGAAAGAGATGCCTTGCATAAACAAAATCTTAAATATGCTAAATCATCATTATCTCCTACAAGATCGCCTGGGTGCAGTCTCATAGTCATACTGCCTTCCAGTAAAAGATGACATACAAGCTTCTTCCTCCTTCTGAAGTATCTCCATGCTATGTCTTACAGCAAACTGAAAATCAGGATCCTATTGACCTATTCATTTGAAGAGATGAACTCCACCTCTGGGGTCACAAGAATAGTTGAGAAACTTCGGGATTCCTTTTTCATCTCAAAAGTCTCCATGCTCTATTTTACAGTTTTCTGAAAATCAGTCTCCTTGTCAACATATTAAAAAATATGATATCTTTCATATAAGGAGAGGGATTCCATCTACATTGCCCCTTCCCCTTGGAGCAAGACAAATTCCTTTGTCCTTCTCTTCTATGTTTGTCAGTAGATGCTCCCTGACTCCATGCTCCCTGACTCCATCAGGGACATCTAGGCATCCCTTCCCATATGAGACAGGTGCTCCTTAAACCTAGTAGTGCCCCCTCCACCTGGTAATCATCATGTGGCAATATTTACACATAATCTTGTGCCTATCCCAATTCATCCTCTATGTACTCCCAACCAATATCGACAGGTCTTCTAGGCATAATAAGAGGTCTTCTAGGCATAATTAAGTACGGGAACACAACGATAAGCATAACAATGAAATAAATATGACAACGTTAAACATGTAAGATTCAAACCGGAAAAAATGAATAATAAGAATCTAAGGAAATTTTTTATTCTTTAATTGTTTAATATAATAATTATGAAAATAGGGTAAATTAACATAAATATAGATTAGTCCGTCGGAATGATAGATCACTGATAAACTATTCTCAAATAACATGTGAAACATAAATACATAATACGTAGCTTAAATTCCTTAATTTTATATTTTGATTACTATTTTTAATATTTAAAAATCAAATAAGTAATTTATTAACCAAAAAAAGGGTTGGTGGATCTCGATCACCCCTTAGAACACTAACATATAATAATTTCAATTATAAATTAGTAATATATATGTATTAAAATGCAAATTTTGATGTATTTTTGAAATTTTCAAAAACCCTAAAAAGTGAGATGAAATCTCATTGTTGAGGGCCATAAATCTATGAATTTGGCCACAAATCCATAGATTTATGATCAAGAAGCATGTTAGGCATCATTTCATGGGACTTAACATCCTAAAAATAGAAAATAAAGAGAGTTAAATCATACTTTAATAAATAGTGGGAAACGGTTTTGATACCTTTTCCACTGAGCTAAAAATCTCATTTCAATTATTTAAAGCAACCTAGTATTTAATTTTAAGGTTATAAGAAGGGGTTGGGAGATATGATTCAAATGAGAGCTCAATAGTGAGTTTCAACTCAATATATAGACCTCGATACAGTCGAAATTCATGAATTATTTAGTACTCGAGTTTATCAAATCGGTAACCTCAAAAACCAATACGTATCGATATGCTCGATATTTTAAACCATGCCTAAGACTTCCTTAAACTACCTCAAAATGTTTCCACTTCCTAGGTCACCAAAGTTTACAACGACAAAAAAGTTTAAAATCTTTTTTTTATTTTATCGATAAAGATGAAATATATTAATAAACTAGCAAAGCGAGAATAAGTTTAAAATCTTGCTCCAAACCATACACTATTTATCATTGGAAACCCTTCAATGTAGCTTTACTAAAACCCTAAATAGCTGTTTTGTGTTCTTAGACTATGACTGTACAGAACTCATATTTGATGAGCCCCAACTCATATTTTTGAACCCAAGACACTTTCATCCAAATCCAACACTCTCCCTAGATTCCTTAAAACTTCTAGGCAGCAAGAGATTGCTGTCTTTTTGTGGGAAATTTATAATGCTACCCTTCTTGTTCGAAATTCAGATTGATATTTTATTGAATTGGGTTGATCCTCTAGTCTAAGGACATTTCTTCTATGCTACATCAACAAGAGTGTATTAAATTTCCAAGAAGGCTAGTTCTATGGGTCTATGAAAACAGAAGACTATGACATTGTAAGGCATCCCAGATTTGAAGTTTGAGTGAAGAAATCTTTTAGTAAGGTGTAATTCCTTGGATTGGGGGTGTGACTTCATCATTTGAAAGCCTAGGTTGGTCAGACTCGGACTCTAGGATTTACGTAGACTCTGACTATAATTTCATTTATTTGAGGAGCATGTGAAAGAAGTTCAACAAGAACCAAAAGAAGAAGTGAACTCTGATGAAGTATTTCAAGAGCATAGAGGTGCAAGTGGCATTAGTGAGAGCATGAGCAACAATCAGCCCAAGACTCCAACGACTTAACACCAAAATTCGCATAAGCTTCACTATGCATTCTCCTAAAGTAGGTCAACAGCAACCACATCATGGTAAGACTAGAATTCCACCCAACAATTTTCAGCACACATTTTGGAACGAAGTCAGAAGAAATATAAGGAGTGATAAAAAAGATCTAGAGGGGTGCAGAGTAGACGATGATTTCTTCTAAAAACTGGATCTGCATGCCTTCAAGAACTGGTTGATGAAGTCTTTCAAGAAGGAGAACCGAAAGAAGGAGAAGCAAACTCTGATGAAGTTTTTCAAGAGCATGGAGGCAAAAGTGGTATGAGGGAGAGCACAAGCAACATTCAGCCCAAAATTCTAACCACTAAACACCAAACTTCGCATAAGATCTGCTATGTGTTCTTCTAAAGGAGGTCAACAACAACCACATCGTGTTAAGGCTAGAATTCCACCTAACAATTTTTTGCAGATTTTGGAACAAAATAGCAAGACCTATAAGGATCAATTAAAGGATCTAGACGAATTACCGAATTAGAGCAAAAGATGATTTCTTGTAAAAACTGGATTCGTGTGCCTTCCTGAACTGGTTGATGTCTTTGAACCCCTGAAACCCTCTTAAGCCTTTATAAAATCTTTTTAAACCCTCTTAAAGAAAAAGCCCCTTATAGAAGAAGAATGTATGCTCTCTCTCTCTCCGTTTATTTTCATTATGTTACATCCATATTTGTGCATGAAATTGGAGATTTGCACTGTGAGTTTTTGAACAAATACCCCAGATAATATTGTGTAATCTGCATTGTGAGCTTTCTATATCCATTCACTTTAAGCCATGGAATATATTTTACTTCAAATTTGTATAATCTTTTGGGGATTATTAGTGTTCCTACATATCTTAAATATTACAGTAGTTAACGCTCTATTTTGTGTGTAAAAATGTTGGTTGTTTCAGTTTCTTTCTGATTGAATTTGCCAAGAAAGTGTGGTTTGTTAGTGTTCCTACATATCTGAAATATTACATAGTTAACATTCTATTTTGTGTGTAAAAATATTGGTTGTTTCAGTTTCTTTCAGATTAAATTTGTTGGAAAGAGTGGTTTGTTTCTTCGATTCTATAGTTGACTGTGGATGCAGCTTGGGCCTTGGATTTAATAATACAAGCATTATTAAGTTAGTTTGTATGAATCTAAATAGCAGCTGCTACTTTGACAGGTTCTTAAAGTAGATTACTAGGCTAATCTTGTTGTTTCTTTGATCCTATCTATCTACTTATGTATCTCTTGTTTATGTAATATGTGTATTTACTAATATTATATATAATTTAATTATTTTTATCGCCTAGCCAGCGGTGCCTTGCCAGGCCTAGTTGCCTAGACATCTTGACTACACTAAGTTACCTAAACTAACCCGAACTCTAATTGAAAATAACAATGGAAACAAATCCGATAAAAAATCTCCCAAATAAAACTCAATTCTAACTCTTGAAAAAGACAACTAAGAGAGTCCTAATCAAAATAGGAAACCGAATCTAGAACAAATATGTCACCAAATCAAGGTGGACCTAGCATTCTCCTCTTGTGTGTTAGAGAGCCCCTCAAGCCTGGTCGTATGAAACTTGGAGAATTGGAACCACAGGAGTGGTCTGTTCTGTCTGTTCTAAATGCTCCTGCATCACTAGTTCCAAGGACAAGTGGTCTGTTCTGTCTGTTCTAAATGCTCCTGCATCACTAGTTCCAAGGACAACTATTTAAAGACTGACTTAGGAACCTAAATTCTTACTAGTTCCAAGCTACTTCCAGCAGAGAACGATTAAATGACTAACAACTTAACTTGATTAAGGCATAGTTGCAAGGAAGCTGTGTACAGGGTGGGAAGCTGTGTATAGGGTGGGAAGCTCGCTTTCTAGGAAGCTCGTTTCCCGTATTCGCTTCCTCAAACAAACTCGCTTCCTCAAACAGTCTCGCTTCCTAGGAAGCTCACTTCCATTGTGTCTCGTTTAGTAGTCAAATGGAGCTGTATGTGTGAAGTGATGGAGTAGACCACAATCTATAGCCTAAGGTGTGACTCTAAAAAAAGTATTGTCGGTTTGGAACCTAAGGCAACTAATTTTCAACAAAAATCTCATGTAAGATAAAATCAAAGATATAGCTACCCATAATAACATAATGGGAATGAAGAGACTATATTTCATTTCTCGTTTCCCGTTTCCTAAGGTTTTTTTGAGTCTCGCTTCCCACTTTTCGCTTTCGCTTTGCTTCTCGTTTTCGCTTCTTGCTCTAGTAACTATGGATTAATGACAACAATTTCCTACAAAAGACTTTCAGCTTTGTAGAAGACTCATCAAAGGGCTTTACACATGCTATAAATCTATGGGCCCATTCAATAGATTTATGGACAACAATGGGCCAAGACCATAAACCTTGAGGCCCGTGGACCTGCCTTCATTAGAGAAACTTGCTGAAACCAAGGTCATCACATAAACATTCACTGCCGTGATTTACAGTACAAACTAAAGTAAAGACTGCTACGAGATGAGATAATTACCAATGAAGAAAATGGGGCTTCATAACAAGTTGGGATTTAACTTTTAAGCATTGAATGCTAATAGAATTGTACATTTGCAGCACAATGAAGAAATTAGCATAATGTCAACTATCTACAAAATCAAAGATCGTCAACTAGTTCATTTTCCATATGGCATCTTAGTTCATTTTCCATATGTAGATGCCAGTTTGCCAAGTTAGTAAAATCTATGCATATTTACACCACAGAGTTGGACTTCAATGAGTTTCACCCATTAACTCCACTTTCCTACTCATAAACAAAAAATAAATTGCAATTTGATGCTCCATCTTTCATGATTATTTACATTGTGAAATTTATTGTCACTCATAAACAAAAAATAAATTGGAATTTGATGCTCCATCTTTCGTGATTATTTACATTGTGAAATTTGTTGTCGACTATCACGCCCAGTGGAATACTCTCAACTTTCATCTTTCAGTCAACAAAAATAACAACTACAGTAGCATCAATGACCTTCCCCTCGAAGATGTGATGATATGAGACGAATGTCCAAAAAGTCATAAAACTTCTCAAGCTTCTCTTTGCTATCAAACACAATTACTCCCCTTGTATATGACTGATGATAAGCTCAGGAAAACATATGCTTGAGGTGAGATAGAAGCTTGCTTATATATAAATTCTATGATTTTCAATGTGATAAATTCATCTCTAAATTTTCGATTATAATATAATGGTAATCACCAGTTTCTTCAAGGTTCTTCATACAAAAATTTTCCCCTCAATTTTTATATAATAGTAATCACCAGTTTCTTCAAGATTCTTTGCACAAAAAGTTTCCCCTCCCAAATCTATATCATGTCCAGTCCTTTCCTGATGATTGTTAGCCACTTAGCCCTCCCTGCCTTTAAAAAGTTTCCACCAAAAAAAAAAAAAATCAAGCACTATCACATTTCATACATATTATTTACGACAGGAAACAAAAAGAAACCTCTAGATGTTCGTGTTGCACCAAAATACTGCTTAGAATTCTTTGTTTCCTACAAGTCGGGCAGATGTTACATCAAACACCACATAAACACCAAAACTGAAGGGTCATGATGGGCCATACATCCACGAAAATGGTCGGTCTAGAAACGAACTATATAAGCACCCATCAAAATGGGTGGAACAAAAAGGGTCCATACACCCATCTAAAGAAGATCGACCGACAAATGCAAAGAAGCCTGAATGTAGACTCCACACTCAAGGGAATGTGAGAGGCCCACTAAAGTCTCCAAAGTCCCCAAAGCACATTCAATGGGAGCGGCACCCACAATCCTATCTCAAAAAAGTCTATAAATACAAGACTTCAAAGCCAGAAAGATGAACAACAAAAGCAAAGCAAAGCAAAGCAAATCAGCTCTTGGACTCTAGGATTCTCCAGAGAAGAAAATCAAAGTAAAGCAAGCCTCCTCCAAAGAAAAAGCTCTCTTGAGAATACAAAGCAAGAAAAAGAAGCCGTTCTCCTCTGGCAGCCATCTTCCTAGTCAATCAAGAACAAAGCCCAAAAGGAAAAGAAGAAACCACACATCTTCCTACTGATCAAGCGCAAAGATGGAAGGAAAAGAACACAAAGAATATTGAGAAACACGTCAGTCCTCATATGCATCAAATCTGACTATTAATCAAAGAAACCCCTGAGAGTTGCACCATTTCTATTTCAAAATTGTAATTTGATCCTCATCTTTCATCATTATTTACATCGCAAAGT
This sequence comes from Tetracentron sinense, assembly GCA_015143295.1. NCBI lineage: Eukaryota > Viridiplantae > Streptophyta > Magnoliopsida > Trochodendrales > Trochodendraceae > Tetracentron > Tetracentron sinense. The sequence continues at coordinate 12,261,490 of CM026551.1, forward strand.
TCTGGTACGCCCGGTGGGACACTCTCAACCTTTCATCTTACAGTCAACAAAAACAACAACTATAGTAGCATCTATGTCAACAAAAACAACAACTATAGTAGCATCTATGGCCTCTAAGAACGCCATTGCTACAACAACCACAACCGTCCAAGGAGAGAGGGACAAAGAGCTGGGCATCAAACGCATTTTAACCACTAACCTCACTTGCATACTCCAAATAAAAAATACAAAAAAATAGTTCATTTTCCATAAATTACTTTCTCATCATTTTCTACTTGGCTTCTTCCACTCCCCAATTAAAAAAAAAACATGGGAGTTTTAAAAACGCTCCAAAGATATAAAATGTTGTCTAGCATGGCATTGAAATGATGAGAAAGACAATAACTAGGTAGATGTATAAAAGTATTAACAAAAACTTTAAAAGAAACAAAATATACAAAATGAGGTAAAACATATAAATGATAAAAACTTAACCAGACAACAACGCATAAATTAGATTATTCTGTGCATTTGTAAATAACTTTTTCATTATGGTCTGATTAATTTTCTACTTTCACACTATATTTTATCATATAATCCCATTTTAATTACCTCGTCATCTACTATATCCGTACATATCTTTTAGGCACATCAAGCTTCTAAAGTTCTACAGCCTGAGACTTTGCATTGCATCTGAATCTCACAAACAACACACTTCAATGTCTACTATTACCATTTCTTTCATCATTCTAATATGTTACGCCAAGATAAAACCCGTGCCCTCGGTGTTTCTTTTTTGTGATCAATAATCAACATATAGGATTAAATATATAGAAAGAAGGAGATGAATAGAAGTTCAGAAGAGCATGAACTAGAAGCAAGCAAAACAACAAAGCTAAAAGGATAAAAAGGCACATAATACCCCAGGATAAAATCTAGAACAGAGCAGAATTGTGTCATCAACCTGAATGTCCCTACAGACAGCACACCATTCTAGAATATAAGGAATCTGACCCTCCTGCACAAGCTGGGCGCCAACAGAGATGAATCCTTAAACAGACGCCTTTTTTCTTTCTTTCCGGAGAGAAGAGACCAGACAACAAGTTGCCGCCTCCAACTTAATAAGGACCAACGAGATAAGAAGTCCCAAAAGAAAGAGGGAAGACCAAGTCCTACCCTGAATGGAACAAAGAGCTACCCCAAATCCCATAAGTAAAAGGACAATGAATAAGCATATACTACCAATTCCTCGGCCCGGAGGCACATGAAACAGCAGTTACCCAACGCCTACCCTCTAATACTCAGATGCTCACATGTGAGAATCTTGTCCAAAGCCACAGTCTAAAAGAAGAAAGATGGAATTCCAAGATTTCAAACAGACCAAAAAGGAGAACGAGAATGAGGCCCTAAGCTGAAAGATTGTAAGAATCCCTTCATGGTTGTAGCATGGAACATCAACATATTGGGCTACTAAGTACTAACAAATTACAATAGAGTACTTATAATACAAAGTCTTACAAATCAGCGTCATTCATCGACCTAGATGAGGAATCGTACCCCTTCTAACATTTCATGTTGGAGCTTTTAAGTGTCTTTGTAAAATAGAACACTCTATATCTACAATCCCTAAGCAAAGCATTCATATTTCATTTTCGATATCCATTATTGAATATTGAAACAAATCAACAACCCTATTTTTCAAAAGATACAAATTCAAACTAAACTGCAATTTTCCTTCTTCTTCTTGGCATAGAAGTATAGAATCATGAGAATTGATTAGAACCCGGTAGAACAGAGCTCCACGATTTTACCTGATCGGGCTTAGACGATGGTCTTTGAGTATGAACAGAAGAAGTATTTCGAGTACCAGGAATCGGACCTTTGATAGGGAAATATCTGTTCTTCTCTGGATCGTAATAGAAACCGGGAAGATCTGCAGAACAACCAAACGACTAAGATGAGATTGAAAAAACAAAATCTTCAAAATAATCGAGAGAAAGTACCTTGTGGCATGTTTGGAGGATTGAAAAGGAAAGAAAAAAGCAGAGCTGGAGAGACCGTGAGAAAGGAGTAGAAATTAGAAAGGTTTAGGGCTAGAAAGCAGTTTCGAGACCGTTTTATAAACCCTCCGGTAGCTGATTATATTCCTTTACATTGCGGACAAGCGTTGTTTGAAATATGACACCTGTTGTCCTTATCAGTCATAACGTATCGATTTGTCTAGTATTGCACCCTGGCCCTGACCCTGACCCTGACCCTGACCCTGACGCTGACCCGGTAAGGGAGCTGGTATGGACCGTATGGTATGTCCAAATCGATCCCGACAGTTTGCCGATCCGGGTTGACCCAGTGACATGAAGTGATATCATAAAAAATATTTATTCTTTAAAAAAATTGAGTAATATGGGCCTCTTGTTTTTTCTTCTCTTATTAACAGGGATTAGCAGGTGGCACGTGCGATGCATTTGAGAGCGAGGAAAATGAGTTAACCACAATTAAAAGGGACACGTGTTAACCCCGTGGGTGCGATTGAACTCGCTAGTGGCAGGTACGATACACGTGAGAGCGAGGGGAAGGAGTTAACCATGGTTAATAGGAGTTAAAAGGGACACGTGTTAACCCGTGGGTGCAATTGAACTCTCCCCAGTTTCAATCCCGATTGGTTGTGATTCTAAATAGATAGATGAGCAAGGGTTAGTTTGGGAATTAAAATAAAACATTAAATCAAAGGTAAAGGATAGTTTGGGAATTAAAATAAAACAGTAAATCAAAGTTTTGTTTTTATATAAGGGTAGTTTGGGAACTTCATAAAAATCATCTAGGCATGCCTCTCGCATTGTAATAGTAAAGATAAAGATGATTTAAGAGATTTAAATAATACAGCCGTAACTTAAATAAATAGAAATTTCATCATTGTAGAATTTTCGGTTTTAACAAAAAAACATAATAACTCTTATAGATAAAAAATAAAGACATAATCTGATGTTTGTCCTAAGCCATGCAAAAAAGATTGGTATAATGAGTTAATGACAACCAATCCTAATTCATTAAAAAAAAATATCAGGAATTGGGAAAAAAAAAAGACTAAGATATTCTCACTTTCTCACCATATTTTTTTTAAAAGAAAACACTAATTGAAAATGTATCAACATTACAAATATCTTTCAATAGTTAATAGTAGCCTTTAAGCCCCTTACAAAGATGTAGGAAAAATTATTGTCCCAATTAATTTGAAATAAATAAAATTAAAGCTCATGAACAATGATGATATATATATATATCACAACTATGGTCAGCGTGCTGGAATCCTTAATCTGTCAATTGTTCTTGTAGATGTGACCGTTGAATAAGAATTATGAATATTTGGACGGAATTCTTAAAACACGTCATTGTGTGTAGGTGTAGGTGTAGGCTGCGAGCTGAGCTTTTGGTGTTTTATAAATAGAAAATGCTATTAGTTTTCTCGGAATCATATTTATCACTATAACATTTCATAAATGAATTAATTTGAGTTCTCTTAACCAAAACAATTTTTTAAAAATATTTTTTCCCTAGATTTTTCCATAATTTATATCAATTTTATGGAAATTTTCAACTTTAATATTGATGCCATTGTTCAACCATAGCCATATTCTATTTGCATCTTATAACGATTCCTATGGGTTACATCTATACCCGATACTTGTCCTGTCTCGGTCGCTACCGACTTGTTTTTGGACCTTTACAAAGATGGCACGAGACAATCTTTTAAGATAGGGTAAATTACATTCACCTTTTTAGTGTAATTTCATAAACCTTCTCACTAATTTCTGACATTACACTACCTTTCCCTACTCTTAATATTAACAAGGGTACATTACACTCACCTCTCCTAAGGTTTGGTAAAATTTCAGAAACCTCATCTCTAGCTTCTGAAATTACACTACCTTATCCTCCTTTGTCAAACTCTTAATATCAACACTGTTAACTAAAGTTATTTGTTTCTCATTTACCCCCAATTACTTGATTGAGGAATCAGGTGTTCATCGTTTGAAAACTCAACCAAAGAGAAACATTAACTCTCAAGCCATCACGTGTCCCTTTTAATACCCACTAACAATGATTAAGATTTACTCACCCTTAAGGTTTGTCTATCTAACCTTAGTTTTAGGGAAAAAATAATCTTAGGTTGATTATGCTTAACCGCAATTAAAGAGGGCTCTACAAGCCGTCACGTGTCCTTTTTAACACCTACTAACTATAGTTAAAACTCACTCACCCCTAGGGTTCATCCATCAAACCTTGGTTTTAAGAAAAAAAAAAAACCTTAGGTTGCTTATGCTTAACCACAATTAAAGGGAGCTCTACAAGCCGCCACGTGTCCCCTTTAACGCCCACTAACTATAGTTAAAATTCATTCACCCCTAGGATTCATCCATTTAACCGTGATTTTTGGAAGAAAACAAAAACCTTAGGTTGATTACGCTTAACCACAATTAAAGGGGGCTCTACAAGCCGCCATGTGTCCCCTTTAACACCCACTAATTGTGCTTAAGATTCAGCCACCCCTTGTATTAATCCATATAACCTTGCTTTTAAGAAAAAAAATAAAAATATTAACCTTAAGTTAATTATGTTTAACCACGGTTAAAGGATCTCTATAAGTTGCCATGTGTCCCTTTTAACACCCACTAACTATGGTTAAGATTCACTCACCCATAGAGTTCATCTATCTAACATTGGTTTTTAGCAAAAAATAAAATAAAAAAAAAATATATATATATATATGATTTTGGAAATATATATTGACCTTAAATTGATATTATTAACCTTGGTTAGAAACCAATTATCATTTATTTTATTGAATTAACTAACCTTGTGTTGAAAAATGATAATTTAGACATTTTAAATTGTTTAAATGATGACATCATTAAAATCCATCCATAAAGTAATAGTAAACTTAAGGGAAGGGGTATTTGTTACAAACAACCAAAGTTGAGGAGATGGCAGTGTAATTTCATAAACTAGAGGGGAGGTTTATGAAATTTCACCAAAGCTCAGAGGAGATGAGTTTACTTTTTTTTTTTGGTCACTGAGTGTACTTTACTCTATTAACAATGTTAATTAAAATTACCATTTTCTCATTTTACCCCTATTCCTTGATTTAGAAAACACTTCTTTACAGTTTGAAAGCTCAACCAAAGAAAAATAGACTCCCAAGCCACCATGTGTCCCTTTTAATACCCACTAACTATGATTAAGATTTACTCACCCCTAAGGTTTATCCATCTTACCTTAGTTTTAGGGAAAAAATGACATTAGGTTAGTTATGCTTAATCGCAATTAAAGAAGGCTCTACAAGCCGCCATGTGTCTCTTTTAACAACCACTAACTGTGGTTAAGATTCACTTATCCCAATGATTCATTATCTAACTTTGGTTATAACAAAATAAAATTAAAAAAATATTAATCTTAGGTTAATTATGTTTAACCACAGTTAAAGGATCTTTATAAGCCGCCACGTGTCTCTTTTAACACTCACTAACTATGGTTAAAATTCACTCACCCTTAGGGTTCATCCATCAAACCTTGGTTTTTAGAAAAAAAAACTTAAGTTGCTTATGCTTAACCACAATTAAAGGGAGTTCTACAAGCCGCCACGTGTCCCCTTTAACGCCCACTAACTATGGTTAAAATTCACTCACCCTTAGGAATCATTATTTTAACCTTGATTTTTAGAAGAAAAAAAACCTTAGGTTGATTATGCTTAACCAAAATTAAAGGGGGCTCTACAAGCCGCCACGTGTCCCCTTTAACACCCACTAATTGTGCTTAAGATTCACTCACCCCTAGGATTAATCCATCTAACATTGCTTTTAAGAAAAAAATAAAAATATTAACCTTAAGTTAATTATGTTTAACCACAGTTAAATGATCCCTATAAGTCGTCATGTGTCCCTTTTAATACCCACTAACTATGGTTAAGATTCATTCACCCCTAGAGTTCATCTATCTAACATTGGTTTTTAGAAAAAAAATATATATACTTGATTTTGGAAATATATATTAACCTTAAGTTGATATTATTAACCTTGGTTAGAAACCAATTATCATTTATTTTTTTTGAATTAACTAATCTTGTGTTGAAAAATGATAATTTAGACATTTAAATTGTTTAAATGATGACATCATCAAAGTCCATCCATAAAGTAACAGTGAACTTAAGGGAAGGGGGTATCTATTACAGACAACCAAAGTTGAGGGGAGGGCAATGTAATGTTTGAAACTAGAGGGGAGGTTTCTGAAATTTCATCAAACCTCAATGGAGGTGAGTGTAATTTTCCCTTTAAGATAAAATGTCTGTAAGCCCTGAAGTATACAATTCAGAAGATCATTTTTATGTGTCAAAAGGAAATCCCCCCCTCCCCCCAAGGGTGTGTTCGTCTGACGCAAAAGAGAAATATATTTTCTTACTCTTTTCTTGCATATGATGTGCAAGAAATATACTTTTATTTTCTTGCACTTTCTCAATAATGACAATTATCTCTCCTATCCGCTATCCGTCAACTCCTCTCCTCCCCCCACCCCTTTGAATCCGCCATTAGGAATGTGTTCTTTTTCGAGACTTCCTCTCCTCTCCCACCCTTTTGAATCCGCCTTTAGGAATGTGTTCTTGTTCGAGACTTCGGGATGGCTCCACAGACTAGATGAGTCCTAATACCTAACTAATATAAATGATCATACGATTGATATGTTTAAAATATTACATTTATAATCTACATTAATTTGATTTATGTTTGCCTTTTTTGGCTCCTTATAAATGGGTCAATTTCAGGATGGGATAGGTCTTTCCCGGCCCAAATCTGACCCAACCCAACCAGTTGCCGACCCTGTGAGTCTGTGACATTGAGGAGATGCATGGCATGCGTAGACAAACCAGTTCAAAATCGGGCTACTCAATTTAAGCTTGGCTATCAGTTCAGAACCCTTGTAAGCTATAAACCAGTTCAAATTTCTTGCACACAAGAATAATTCACATACAGTATAGGTAAACCAAGTGGTGAAAATGGCGTGACACTCAATTTGGAACCTGTGTTCTAGACGAGCAATGCATCACTGAATGCAGGCAGTGTGGTACTGAGCTCTGTCAATACATATTGTAAATTTAAAACTATCCTATCAATCCTTATAAGGATCATTGATCCTTCTTGCAGAATTCAGGAACTCCCATCTCCATCCTCAAGTACAACAGGTTTACAGGTAAGAGATGTCATCGAGCTGGATGAAGTTGAACGATAATGTCGCAGGCTGTTGTGATGAACCTAAATCTACAGGCACGGGCTCATAACAAAATATTGTATCTGGTTGTCTGCCGCCAACTTGGCAGATAAACGACAGTTCATACTACTAGTTGTGAACTAATACAAATAGCCCAAATCCTTCCGGTGGAATCACAAATCCTAAGAATATATTTGACCTGACTTTTGTTAGAGGACATATTAATATACCACAAAGCAAAGGATTCGCATTCTGTTCCCTACCTACTTCTGTTCCTTGTCAGCTTCAGTGTTGCTTTGCTTCGGCACCGGCTGAATCCTCACATAAGGGTTTCTAGTCAACGTCTCTCCTTTTAAAGCGGCTACATAGCGGTCATTTGTGTCCTCTTTCCTCTGCAGCTCCCCGAGATATTCTGCAAGCCTCTCTCGGTTAACTTTCCCCATCATCTGATTCACAAGTCGAAGCAGTAAATCTTCTAAGAGTGCACAGCATTCCAGGTGATTTTACAAAGAAACATTGCCAAGCTTAACTTCAACATCCGAGTTTTTTTCTAACAAAAACCATCACTTTATAGAAACTAGTTAAAATTACAAATGAAGAAAATCATCTATTGAAGGCCAATATATGAATAACAAGAAAGATGGAAGGAAGAGAATAGCTGCATCCACAATAACAATTCAGTGGTGAATAGCTTCAGAATCATAGACAACAGCATTTAGTGCCTAGCTGTGGATGCTGTGGCGATATCAACGTCCAGTCTGAAGTTATACAGGCTTGAGTTCACAGGTTCATAAGAAGCCAGGCTAAATGCAATAATTCATGTTGTTCTAGCGGGGGCATGGTGACCAGACCCTCAGCTCGAGCCCAACCATTTATAAATGAGTTGAAAAGGCAAACCCGGACTGATCACAATAAGGAGCCCCTCACAAATGGCCATCCTAACTGACACTTTCTAGTGAGACATAAGCAACGATTTTTTTCCCAAAAGGACTTACAAGGGGAAAATGATATCACCCAATCAATCTGACTCCAATTGACCATAAAATCGGAGCTACTGATAGCTGAAAACTCTAGGAGGGTTGCCATCCTACTGCACAAGGACCACCACCAACTGTTCTGGGTCGCCCAATGGTGGTGAAAGTTCGGATGAGCTGTCACACTTTGGTCTTGTTTATTTACTCCAAGGACTCGGACGGGAGTGCTTTACAGGAATTTTGAGTAATCATTTGCATAATCAATTCAGAATACTTTCGATAAATAGATGGCTGGAATGGGGGGATGCTTCAGATTGACCCCTAACTTCAAGATTATTTATTGGTGGCCACGTCCACTCAAGATCAATTACCGAGTCCACTTCCATGTCAATTGCGGGGAATTTCTCAGCTACTAAGTTGTTTGAACGTCTAATCCAGAGTATGCTAGCAAAGTTCAAGCAGCAAGTACTAGATAGATTCTACGACTCATTTCCTTCCAAATGCCTTAGCACACAGTATACAACATCTTCCACAGAATTTTACCCATTTTCCTCAAAGGGCCTTTGGTCTGCACTAGGAGAATATCATTGCCTCCTCTGGAAATGCCCAAGACAGCCCAAAAAGTCAAAGAAAGAAGCTTTAGACAAGCAAAGCAACTGGGCAATGGAACAAGTAATGATTCACATCTTCTTCTGCCTTTCTGAGCATGCAACACCCGTTTAAGATCAACATACCCTGGTTTCTAAGCTAATCCATGGTTTGGAGTTTATGCAAAATTGCAGTCTACATGAAAGCTCTCACCTTGGTAGAAACCAGGGCCTTCCAAATTTTCGGAATTGGGGCTTCTCGACCGACTCCTCCTTCAAAAGAAAACTATAGTCTTTTAACAATTAATATCCCCTTTTGAATTACCCCTCAAAGAGCAATAACCTTCCCTATCTGGATATACTTTAGCCCCATTCAACTTCTCTAAGAGAGCGGTGCATTACTCCAACTCTCTATCTTTGAAGTTTGAAATTCCTTCGAAAGGACTCCAAAGAATCTTCCAACTCCGCCTCTAAAAAAAATCATTAACCAAAGCCTCCTTTGAAGTAGCAAACCCATACAATTTTGAGCGGATAACGAACGGTCTGCCAATACTGCAGCACTCATCCGCCCAAAATTTAGCTCTCGCCCCATTGTCACTACAAATCCAGTCTACTCCAAAAACTACTCCTGAAACTGAATGAAAACCTTCCACACACCTACTCCATATGAATTGGAAACAGTTTGGGCTTTCCTTGCCACACAAAATCTGGACCCAACAACTTTCCTCCAAAGGCATATACTCTTTGCCAAACAGCCACTACCACTTGCCCAATAATGGCTTGTTAATACAATGCAACCTTCTGACGTACAAATTCCTGCACACCTTGGGGTTACACACCCACTCCCACCTCACCAGGTGAAACATCTTCATATCTCCTCTTCCATTCTAAATGAAGTCCCTCTGAAGCTTTTCATGACTCTTTGCCACTGAAGCAGACATCTTGAAAATAGACATATCGATAGGGGTGATATCGAGCCGAGCCGAGCCGAGCCGAGCCGAGTAGTGGGGTGTTCAGGCTCGACTCAGTACACTCAACAGCTGTTCAAGCTCGGCTCGAACTCGAGTCAAGCTCTTCAACCCATGTTCAAGCTCGGCTCATAATATGTAATGCAAACTCGAGCTCAGCTTAAGTATTATAGATTAATGCAAGGCTTGCGCTCGGCTCGCTAGCTCAAGGTTTAGAGCAAAGCCAACCTCTTTGGCTTGGCTTGCAATGATGGTCCATTGGTCATTGGCCCATTAGTTTTATAATCAAACTCTCCCAAGTATTTGGGTTTTCTTACCAATGTGGGACTAAAACTAATAGTGGGAACACTCATTTGGTAAAGGTTAGGTGTCCCCGACTGAACTTAAAAACCAGCCTGGTATAGAAGGGACTTGGTCTCACATCAGTTACGCACAAAGAGTAGAGGGAGTGAGGCCTTTATAAATAGCAACCACTTTACTTGCCATTCACCTTAAGCTTAACGAACTGAGCTTTTGACAAGCCGAGTAGGGGTGTGGTACTGTGGTCAGACTTGGTTCGTTAACCAAACGAGTTTAAATATGTGTTCGAGTTCATCTTGTTAAGCTAAATAAACGAATGAGCTCGAGCTGTAACCGAGCCGAGCCTGAGTAGTTCACGAGCACCCTTGTGCGATAACCACCGCTACATACTGAACATCAAAAGACTGGTTAAGACACTTTTGATAAGCGTGATTTTCCCTCCCTAAAGACAAGCATCTCTTCTTCCAGAAAATAGTCACTGGTTCACAAATGCTTTTGATGATAGGTCTAAACCCAAGTGGAAGACATAAGTATTCGGTTGGAAAGCTACGCAGACAGCAGCCTATAACTCTAGCGCAATCGGAGAACATACCATCTACATCTTCCCCTATGCCAATAAGATGTTTTTCCATAATTGATTCCCATCCCCAGCACCCGCTTCAAAGCATCAAAGGACTGCCATAATGCTGAGTGCTGACCACCAGGTCTGTACTAGCATATTAAAAATATCAGTGTCATCAACGTTCAGTAGGTGGGTGACCTTTGGCCCTGGGGGCCCTATCTAAAATCCTTTAATTAAGCCCAATCTCCTCCACCTTGCCCGCCAATCTGCTAAAAGCATCTGCCACAATAATAAACAGAAATGGTAGTGAGCGAACCCTTGACGAAGCCCTCCTGAATTTTTTAAAAAAGATGGGAGGCTCGCCCCACATTGGCGATAATAGAAAAGGAAGACATTGAAATGCAAGCCTGGATCCACCCTCTCCATCTATCTCCAAACCCCATGCTTGTGTGCAAGACTGCAAGTAGTGCAAAAATGACCATTCTACATGGTCACATGCTTTCTCAAAACCGATCTTGCAAACAAAGCCCGTCTTACCTATTCTGTTATTTGAATCGATACACTCACTAGCTATGAGAGCACTAACTACGATCTGTCTAACTGTGATGAATGCCCCCTGAAGAGCTCCAACCACCTTCCCAATGACTATTTTCAGCCTAAATGATAACACTTCTGCCAAGATCTTGTAGATACTGCGTACTATGCTAATGAGAATATAATCTGTGAGATCCTCTGCTCCATCTTTGGAATGAGAGTGATGAACGTGGAATTGGCTTCCTTGTCCCCCTTTCTCCTCTGGTAAAACTCTTTTAGCACCTTCATCAAATCCCCTTTACCTGTGTTCCAGCAAGCCTACTAAAATGTCAGATAAAAGCTATCTGGACCTAGAGTCATCTCGCTCCATTTTTGTAATGGTATTCAGGACCTAATTCTTAAACTTCCACCTCCAAGCCAACTAACATCCAAGGGCTCTAAAAACTGGAAATCCAAACAATCTAGAGATGGTCTGCAATAGCAATATGAATAATACAATCTCTCGATAAAAGAAACGACAACCTTGCTAATAAGCTCCTCCTCCAAAATCTGGCAACCGCCTTGGTTCTGCTGATCCAGTTGGTCCTTCTTAGCATTGTCGCATGCGTGAAAAAAGTGTGAGTTCTTGTCCCCTGCATCCAATTACTAGACACTAGACTTTTGCTTCCAACTTATCTCCTCCTTAAGAACAAGAGAAATTAGCTCTTTTTTGAAATCTTCCCTAAGTAAACTCTTTTCCACATCAACGCTGGTCTTTTCATCTTGCCAATCCAGCCGATCAATCTTTAAACATAAATGCCTCTTTTTCCCCCAATATGCCCGAAAAGAAGAAATCATTGTAAAGCTAGCTAATGAGGCTAAGACAAATGCTTCTAGCCTAAAACGACATCTATTCGGTCATGATGCACTTGCAATGTTTATAACACACAAGAATACTAATCTCAATGTCAATTAAGTATTTTCCAATTTTATATAATTATTTTAAAATAATTCAACAATCGCATTAACCTTGTCTATTTTTCATTTTAAGGTAACCTAAGTCTACATTACATTTTGAGACAACCTAACTACTTAGTCAGGTTATCTTAAAATGTAAAATAGACACGGTTAATGTGTGTTCAAATTATTTTAAATAATTGCTATACAAAAATTAGAATGTACATACTCAATTGCATTAAGATCAGTATAGTTGTTTGTTATAAACACGCCAGGTGCTCTTGTATGCATAAAATAGACATCTTTTTGTTGAGGATCCTAGCAGAGCAGCCAGACAATTGGGGACACTCCTGTGCGCATGTCCGACATCCCTAGACCCAAATTTTTATCAAAGTCTAATTATGAGGTCCGTTTATGCCTCTAAATGGGGTTTATTAATTTAAAATGATTTGACATGGCTTAGTATGGTTGAGAGATTTGTTTGGCTTTATTGCATGGGAATGCATAACTCTAGATATCTTGTACACCATAAATAACTCCCAACTAGATATTGGATGCCTATAGGCATATATTTATTATTACATACTTTAATTGATTTTTTGCCTATGTTATCAGCAATACACATAATATTGTCTCACTTGTAACGCATGGCATGTATGATTGACTATCATATCCTAATATATCATATAGCGGAACAATTTAGAGGGCAATATATGCATGTGTAGTACCAGTGATGCCCATTAGGCTTGTGTACTAACATGATACATATGAAGTTGAATGCATATTTATTTATTTATTTTAATCCATTTGTATATGAAAACTCAGCAACTGCCTACTCGAAAACAATCATTTAGAACGGTCTGGTTAGTCTCCAAAATGACCTCGAATAGGAAGATTTGGTTGGTGTTCAGTGACCATTTCTGTTGATAAATTATATATGCCTAGTTGTTGTTTTTTACAACATAGTGATCAAGCCCAAAGGTGGGCCACTATTCAGTGCAATTCAAAAGGGTAAGGTGGCTGGTTAGGGTATTGACTATTGAGGACTAGAGGTTTCTATCTGCCCAAAGGTGTTAGCATCCTTGAAATTCGAGCATCTATAACTCACTAGTTTTCTGCTTATTTTTGTCTCTCATTTGAAAGACTGACGATTGTTATAGTCTCGGCCCAAAGGAGGGATTGTGATTAGACCTGTATTCGAGCCGAGCTTGGCCAAGCTTGAGTTTGGGTTGAACTTCATTCGAGCTTGAATGGTCAAGCTTGAGCTTGGTTTTCTCAAGCTCCATTCGAGCTCGAACTTGATTCGAGCTGAGCTGAGTCGAGCTTGGGTTGATTCAAGTTTGATTCACGAGATAATTTTGTTTCATTTTACTTAATTTCAGTATAAAACTAGGGTTTGATACCTATGATTTGTAGAAGAGAAGAATAAAAAAGATGAGAAAGAATGAGAGATGAATAGGGTTTGGGATAATGTTTTCAAAACCTTTAGATCTTGTTTTAACTAATAAGATGAAATGACATAAATGCCCTTAAATACATAAAAGACAATTGACAATAGCTAACATTAAAGTAACTGAACGGTTAGGAGTTAATGTGCTTATTCAAATGGTCCATTGCAATACTCCCCCTCATGCAGGGCATAAATATTTAGCATGCTAAACTTGCAATATGCTTATGATGACATGCTGAAGAAACGGTTTGTAGAAATATCAGCTAGCTGATCTTTAGGTACCAAAAAGGCAAGACAAATTATCTTTGACGTTACCTTCTCTCATATAAAGTGTCGGTCAAGATCAATATGCTTGGTCCTATCATGTTGCACTGGGTTATGTGCATACTAATAGCATATCTATAATCATAATAAAGAGTTACTTTGAATATATTAAGAAAACACACTTTTGTCATAAGGTCTTGATTCATAATAAATCATATGTTCTATATACTTAACTCAGCTTCATCGCTAGATCGGACAACAACTTATTGTTTCTTCCTCCTCTTAAGTAACTAAATTTTCACTTACCATGGTGCATTAGCCTAATCATATAGAACGTGTTGTAATTGTTATAACCATTTTCCTCTTGTTAGGCCTTGGGCCCATTTATGTAATTTGTTACTTTGTTTCAAATAAAAGGTCTCTAGAGAAGGGAATTTTCCCGATTTAGGACCCTCTTTTCGAAAAGGAAAAAAACCTCAAAATCAGCTTGCTTTTGAGCGACTTATTTTTGTAGGTTTTGTCACATGTGAAGGGCTTACTCGTGTGGGAGATATCTGGCTCATGTCGAAAATACCCTTGTTAAACCCTTAAGAGTTCTCTGGTATAAACCACTATTTCGACTAACAATTCGAATCCCATTATATTTAAGAGGTATGTAATGTTTTTTCCGATTTCTAGGTAAGCTTAAACCTAACGAAGATTAAACCGAAACCTCACACAAACCTACAACATTTGAGATCTCCAAAAATGGATATTTGATATAAAATAATCAAAATATCATATAAGAGGAAATTTTCTTTCGAGATATCAAAAACTAATTTAGGTATATCAAACTATTTTTTCGATTTCTCAAAAAATTAGATATATCGAAACAAAAATCTTTCCAGAAAATTAGATATATCAAAAGTTCGAAACCAAACTTCGATAGATCGAATTGGTTTCTCGATGTATCTAAATTTTTCTCAATATATCCATTTTTTCTCGATTTTTAATAACAGTTTCGATATATCCAAAATTGATTTCAATATATAGAAAATTATATTCTATATATCGAGACTGTTTTTCGATTCAAATCCAATACTATTTTGCAGATTCAATATAAGTAGAGTAAAGATGGTTGTATCTCCCACTTCTATGAAGGTAAAAGGGAAAGAAAAATTGAAAGAGAAATGGAAAGGAAAGATAAGGTGCAATTAAAGAAAGACAAAGGGAAGAGAAGGTGCAATTAAATGGAATCAAAAAGTCCCAACCTTCAGCCAAATGCACAATGGAGGAATGGTTTACAATTATAAAGCCGAACTTAGAGGTCAATCCTGAGAGGAAGAGGATGAGGCTACAGTCATGCTTCGTGCACCTATATGAGTTGCCGAAGATTTCCCAATATGGTCAAGCAGTGCACCACCTCCTGCAAAGAAATAGGGAAAATCTTGTATTTGATGTTGTTGGTACGACTATGAGGTTCATAAAGTTAGATTCACTCTAATTATGGGCCTGAATGTTAGTATGTCTGCCCCTCCATCCATAGTGCATGGAGTGCCTCCTTCCTCTCTAAGGGTCTAGAAGTTTGCTAATTTGAAGTTGATAAAAAAGAATGACCTAATTTGAGCATTTGAGGTGTGTAACGATGATTTGGACGCAGTCAAGATTGCGCTGGTCCAATATGTCGAGTGGTTGATCGTTGCGAAAGAGATATACACGGGTATCAAGATGGATTACTTTTGCCTGGTGGACGACCTCGACTCCTTCAACAGATACCCTTAGGGCACTGTAGGTTTTCGAAGGTGTAAAAAAGGTCTTCTATCCACCCAAATAAATACGAAGAAATATAATATATATGGATATTGTATTGCCCTTCAAGCATTTTATTTCCTTTACTAGGTTTTTTTGTTTAGTTTGAAAATTTTCTATTCCTAATTTGCTTATTTGAAGTTCTAAATGATGACAAATTTGCTGTTTGAGTGCATCCCATTACTTGGGGTGTTATGTTCCCGCTCAGCTCCTCCCACAGCTTTGACATTCCCTCACGTTATGCGTTGGAGGAATACCTCATTTGCTAGCTACAAGACACTAGCACAGAAGATATTTAATTTAAAATAGGTATGGATTTTTATATATTTTCTTACTTGCTGTCTATTTTTTTTAGTTATAACTTTACTTTTATGTTCACACTTGGGGTGGTTTGTAATTATGTATACATCCCACTGCTAATGAGAAGGAGCAGCAAGTGCTCAGGGATGTGCTTGCATGTATGGTATGTTTTTCACCTATGTGTTTTATTTCTATAACAATTGCGTAATCTAACCTCCATTAATTTATATTCATCGTATGTTTTACAGGATACTCGTGCAGGTTAGCAAATTAGCAAACATCTCTTAGAGAGTTAAGTAAAACTTGAACGCCTGAATCAGGTCATTCTTTCTAATCAAGTTCAAATTAGCAAACTTCCGGACCCTTAGAAGAGGAAAGGGGTGCTCCATGTACTATGGCTGGAGAGGCAGACATACTAACATTTAGGCCCATAATTAGAGTGAAGTCCAACTCTATGAACCTCATAGCCGTACCAGCAACATTAAACACAAGATTTTCCCTATGCATCTGCAGTAGGTGGTGCACTGTCTGACCACACTAGGGAATCTTCAACAACTCATATAGATGCTCGAAGCATGACTATAGTCACATCATCTTCCTCTCAAGATTGGCCCCCGAGTTCGACTTTATAACTGTGAAATCATTCCTTCATTGTGCATTTGATTGAAGGTTGAGACTATTTAATTTTCTTTAATTGCACATTCTCTTTCCCTTTCTCTTTTTATTCAATTTTTCTTTCCCTTTTTACCTTCACAGAAGTAGGAGATACAACCATTTTTACTCTGAGCATATTGAATCTGTAAAATAGTAATAAAAATCAATATTTTGATTTGAAATTGAAAAAACAGTCTCAATATATCGAAATCAATTTTGAATATATCGAAACTGTTATTAAAAATCGAGAAAAAATGGATATTGATAGAATATCAAGAAAAATTTAGAAACATCGAGAAACTAGATCGATCTATCAAAGTTTGGTATCGATATATCTAATTTTCTGGAAAGATTTTCAATTCGATATATTTAATTTTCTGAGAAATCGAAAAAATAGTGCGATATACCTGAATTGGTTTTTGATATCTCGAAAGAAAATCTCCTCTTATTTGATTATTTTATATCAAATATCCATTTTTAGAAATCTCAAATGCTATTGGTTAATCTTCTTCTTCTACGATAGTCGAAACAGTGGTGTATACTAGAGAATTGCTAAGGGTTTAACAAGGGTAACATTAGATTAGCCAGATATCTCCCACACGAGGAAGCAATCCACACATGACAACCTACAAAAATAAGTCCCTCAAAAGCAAGTTTGTTTTGAGGTTTTTCAAAAAGAGAGTCCTAAAATGGGAAATTTCCCTCTAGAGAAGGGAGAACATAACTTTCTCTCCTTCTCTCTTACCCTCCTTCCTCCTTCCTCCTTCCATTCTTTTCTCTCAATCCCTAACTTGCACAACCACCAAGCACTAACTCACTTGCTATCAAAGCATCATCAATAAGAGTTCAAGTAAATCAACCAAGCTAGAAGAAGAGGAAGAGCTCCCTGACGGCATTAGCCGTACATCCTAGGACCTCCATGGGAAAGGTTTGAAGGTTGGTTCTTGTAAATCCTGGTTTCATAAATTTTTTGAACCCAATCTTATGTGATTTGGAAAAATATTGAAGCAATATGGATTTTTATAGAAAATCAGTTTTTTTCCGAAAAATACAGTTTTTAGTTTGATGATGATTGTGATTCTATGAACTGTGTTTTAGTGTGGTCTATCACATCTCTTTGGGTTTTTTTTTTTGGTGGTTGTCATTCTAAAGTGGTCTCATTTCTTTCTATGAAGTATTGAAGGCGTGTTAAGTTGTTTTCTATCACTTGGGGCTAGCGGTTTTCTACAAAAATTGTGTTTTAGTGTATTTATTGGATGGAAAGAGTTTGACAGCCCCTTGTTTGGACTCCAAAGTGTTGGAGGAAGCCTTTGAAGCATTTGTTTTGTTGCTAGGGGATTTGACATTGCTGGAAGTGATTTGTTAATCCTTCCATTGTTGTGTTGCTCACTTCTTCTGTGTATTAGAGAAGATTATTAGAGAAGCTTGAAAACTTGTCGGGTTCATTCCATCTCGCCCTTGTTGTGTTTAAAAAAAAGGTTATGTCAAAATAAGATCAATCCTCAAGTGTGATGTCTCCAAGTGTTAGAGTAGGCTATGAGGGGTCAAGTAATAGAACCCTCACTTGCAAATAACATCTGCCAAGCTTGATGGTGAGAAGTGAGAACTATGTGGCATTGGGCACAATCAGTTTGTATGTATGTTGGAGCTAACGGTAAGGTTACCTCCTTGGAGCCCAAGAAGAGCTACCAAGGTTGGATCCCAAACATGCCAAATGGGATCGAGAGAATTTGACTGTTATGTCTCGGCTCAACAATTCTGTAGGGTTTGGTATTCTTGAAGGACCGCTAAGGATGTGTGGGACACTCTCGCTCAAACCTACTCAAAAGTAGGTAATTTTGATAAGCTTTATAAGTTCCAACAAGATATCTCCCAAACTCGTCAAAGGGAGTTGCCCTTGGCTATGTACCATGCGAGTTGAGGATGAAATGAGAAGAGTTTGACTTTGATCACTATTCCGACGTTCAACCTAGTTGTACTCAAAGTTGTTAAATCGTAATCGAATCGTAAAATTGTTTTAGGACCGATTCGATTCAAATCGGGATTCAAATCGTAAATCGTAAGATTCAATTTATTTTTAAAAAAAAATATTTCTAAAAAAATTTACTTAATAAATCAGAAAAATAGAATAATCTATTATCCAAAAGATTTCATTCATATCTATTGATAAAAGAAAGTAATGAATATTTCATTACATACATTATAAAAAATGCGAATGATCTCCATAAAATGAAAAAAAAAACAATATCATTAAAGATAAATCAACAAAAGTAAATTCATATAATAATGTTGTATGAGATCAAGTATCAAAAAACTTGTGCAATTAAAAAGAATAATAAAATAAACTATCAATTTTTCCCAAAATCTAACTTCATCATCTTTCTTCTTCCTTTTTTCTTCTCCTTTATCTTTTTTTCCTCGTTTCATAACAACAAAGAGACAACCTAAATAGGGGTTTTGGCATGTCTGTAATAGAGGATTTTCCTGTTTCTTCTCTCTTCTTAAAAATCATAAAGTACCTTTAGAAAATCAAAAGAAATAAAAAAATATTTTTTAAGTATTAGTCTGTAAAAGGGGTTTCGTGCTCGAATTGCATGAATCGTACAATTTGAATCGCAAATCGTAATATGAATCGCAAATCAAATGAGATTTACCTAATTAAGATTTTCACATCCGATTTGAATCGTTTTGCTTGGAATTTGAATCGAATCGTAAGATTTAAATCGTAAATCGCAAGGATTTAACAACCATGGTTGTACTGATGATGTTGTGGCTTTTAAGAAATGGGTTGAACGGATGCGGAACTTTGAATTTCTTACAGGATTGAACCAGAAGTATGAAAATGCGCTCTCAGATTCTTGGTCGCGACCCTCTTCACTCTCATAGCCTTGTCTATGCTTACATCCAGAGTGAAGAGAGTAGAAGAGATGTGATGACTCTCGGAACGGTAACAGTCCCTAAGAAATCTGCCCTTTCCTCCATCTCCCAATGTGGTGGAAGAGGAAGTGGTCAAAGAAATGCCAGAGGTCGAGGTAATCGGTTTAATGGTGCCTCACATAATGACAAGGACAGATTGAAATACAACTACAGTGTGCGGAATCTTCATACCTATGATCGTTGTTGTTAATTAGTTAATTACATGATAGGCCTACACATAGAGGAGGTCGCTCAAGAAGGTTTGGAGACTCCTCTACTCATGTTGCCACCACCACTGGACCTCCCCTACCATGATATTTTTCTAGATCATACAATCTATATTACATTCATTATACAATATAGAACAGCAGTCGATGTTCTCAATAGCATAATATATAGATAGGAAGGTGGGAAAAAAGGTAATGACAGGTACAAGTTATAAAAATGAAGATAATAAAATTCCCTAATCTAAGCTTCGCAAACATATATGAATGGCTTCATGAAGAAATAAAAACCATTTCAGCCAATCTTAACAAAGTATGAACAAATCCAATATAACCTGTGAATTGATCCAACTTCATCCCCAACTAGAACATCTGATATTACGATATTAGAAATAGAGTGGAGATTAATCGTATAACATGTACCAAAAAAAATGCTAAACAAAATATCCGTTATGAATAATGGAATTGGATGAATCATTTCCTTCACAATCACAAAACCCTAGAAACCGAATAGAAATTTAAGGGTAAAGAAGACAAAGAGGGATATTGGTTACCAGGGACTCGGGCCTAGCGTTCTTGCGGAGCTGGGCTTCGAGCTGTTCGTTGCGGGAGCTGGTGAGTTGCATCACGCCGTAGCCGATGATGCCAGGGACGACGCCGCATATTGTGGCAAAAGCAATGAAGAAGGGCTTCGAATCCCGAGTTTTCCCTACGATCCACCTCCAGGTCTTGCTCTTCTCCCACAGTATCGACATCCCCTCTCTCCTCTACCTTCCCTCCTCTAGCAAACTAGGCTCTATAGCCCAACACAATTTACGGCACTGTTTGGCCATAAGGAAAATGCTAACCACCCACCAGCTAGGGATTGTTGGTGTAGTTGGCTGGTTTGTTACCTATGGTCGTGTGTTCAAATCGACTTACTCAGATATCGGTATGGAAAATTCTGAGTGGGTGGGTGGGTGGGTGGGTGGGTGAAGACACCGAAAGGACTAATCCATGGCTCAAAAGCTTTGAAACACCTTCTATTACCAAAAAAAAAGAAAAAAGATATAACCCAAAATCACATCAACCATTAATCTCACCGCTTAATTAATTTAAACATCAGTTATAACATATTTTGACTTTACCTAAGTACTATTAATGTCAGCACTTCCATTGGCAACAATTGTAATGTTATCCGAATTAAGGATAGGGCACCCACCCCTCTTGCTAGATGACGATAGTGTTATCCCTCATTTGAGGAAGGTTCAATTCTATGAAGAAAAACTCTCTTTTTCTTAAGATGATGTGGAAGGATCACAATGTGACCATCTAGTTGACTAACCAACTAACCATTATCTATTAGCCAAAAAAAACAGTAAGGATATGGCATCAAAATAAACTTTTTCTATGGTTGTATCACTTGATGAGCAATTTACAAAATTGGTCCTTTTTGGGTAAGTTAAAGTTGGTCCTCCAGTTTGGAAGTAAATTGTAATATTGTTTGTTCCCGTTCATGAGTGTCAACAAGATTGAATAAATAGAAAATAAAACTGAATTACATGCCTTCCATTGTTATTTATGGGCTTCCGCAATCCTTCTTGCCACTAAAAAAGTTTGAGAGTGGTTATCATTTCCAGTATTCCAAAGAGCTTTCTTGCAAAGAAATCATGTTTCACAGTGTCATTTGGAGAGTACCAAATAAAACAGTGTCATTTGATTGCTCCTATAGAAGATTTGGTTACATATGGTTCAGGGTGGCATTAAAGCTCTTGGGACTATGCTCAAAGCTAACTCTGGGATGACAAGAGTCAAAATCAGGACCTCTGCTTCCTAAGACGTGGGGATAAAGCTTTAGGAGGATATATATGCATGCTGAGAGAAAAGGATTGAGTCTCATGGCTGATTGTTGGTGTAGTTCTAAATTATTCAGAATATAATTAATGAAAGTATTAAAGAAACTAAAACAATAAAGAACTCACGGAATTTGCAGAACAACAAAATAATGAAAATGAATAGAAAATCCGAGCTTTGTGTATCACAGTTTCCTTAAGACGAATTTACTCCCTCTCGGTACTCAAGGTTGATGAGTAATCGTCTCCCAAGATAGAACGGATTACAGTTAAGAAGAAGTAGTACTCCAATCTTCAAAACTCACGAACTCGACCACTGTTTGTACTCGAACATCAATGATAAAGAGAGAGACTGAGAAAGATATGCAAAAATTCTTTAAAAAAAGGAAAAACCGATTACCAGAATGAATGAATGAGAGTCTATTACATAGATTCCCTTGTGTCTGTTCGAACAGAGATGACTTTCTCGAAGAGACACAAAAATAGATAGAAAATTCAGTTATTGAAACACCAACAGACACATAAGCCCAAAATCCATAACCATGTCCATTCGGGTCAATAATACGGGTCAAAAAATTCACATTGCCTATTTTCCGGGTCAAGCGGGTCGCACTCCAGGTTTCATTGTCGGGTCAATTCTCATTCACCAACATATGGTAAATCCCTTATTGGGTCAATTTTTCCAACAATCCCCCACATGAATAAGTATTGGCGTTCCAACAAGCAAAAGAAAAAAATGCAGACACAAGTTCTAGTACAGATGAAAAGTTATTGTATCAGGTTTAGTAGCCTATAGGCCTTGAACTTTCCCTAGTGAAAGACTATCGAATTTACTTGGTTAATCAGTTGACTTGATGTCTTTGAACTGTTGGCCATTATTGTAAATTAAGACAATAGAATTCACACAGTACCCTTTCGGATAATGTCGATTCTTACGTTTTTGTTCATTATGGCCTTGAACAACACTTGGTTCAGTAAGTGTATTAGAGAATTCAACCATTCAAAATTCTCACAGAAGTGATCCCTTCTCACTTACATAGGTGATTTCTATGAAGAGTATTCTGCAATACTCCACTTAGGACATATTTCCCAAGCTATAGTAATAATTAAAAGCATAGTTTATCCTGGTTCTCGTGGCAGATATGCACTGTCTCATCATAGGAATGGTTGGGAGTTGACATCTCCTCAGTGCTACTGAATCACTACATAACTTAGTTGTCCATTTGAACCTAGATCTTGGGATCTCCAGTCAGCTAGGTAGGGTTTCCACTATGGTGACTCTTGTTTAAGATATAGGTTTTAAACCCATTTCCCTCAATGAAATTTCCACTTGCTCTCTTGACAAGCCTTTAGTAAACGGATCCACAATATTATCTTTTGACCTTATGTAGTCAATTGAGATAATTCCATTAGAGAGCAATTGTCTAACAGCATTGTGTCTACGACGAATGTGACGTGACTTACCGTTATACATATGATTTTGTGCCCCTGCAATTGCCGATTGACTATCACAATGTATAGATATGGCAGGCACAGGTCTTGACCAATTTGAAATATCCTCTAAGAAGTTGCGAAGCCATTCTGCTTCTTCTCCAGCTTTATCTAAGACAATCAATTCAGATTCCATTGTAAATCTAGCAATGCATGTTTGCTTCGAGGATTTCCAAGATACTGTTACACCTCCAAGAGTAAAGACATATCCACTTGTGGATTTTGAGTCTTTTGAATCTGATATCCAATTAGCATCAGTGTATCCTTCGAGTACAGCTGGATATCTAGAGAAGTACAGTCCATAAGTTTGAGTATATTTTACATATCCCAAAACTCTAATCAAAGCTTTCTAGTGATCCTTTTCTGAATTACTCGTGTATCGACTTAGTTTACTTACAGAGTAAGCTATATCAGGTCTAGTGTAGTTCATGACATACATTAAACTGCCAATAATACGAGAATATTCTAATTGAGATATGCTTTTGCCAATATTTTTTATTAGATGAAAATTTGCATCAAATGGTGTTCTAGTTGGTCGTATTCCATACGATTTGAACTTATCAAGAATTTTCTCAATATAATGAGATTGAGACAAATTAAGTCCATTAGACATTCTAGAAATTTTAATTCCTAATATGATGTCTGTAACACCCAAATCTTTCATATCAAATCTAGTGGATAACATATGTTTGGTAGTCTTAATAATATCAATGTTACTACCCAATATTAGCATATCATCGACATATAGACAAACAATGACATATTCATTTTGAGTGTTCTTGACATAAACTCATTTGTCACACTCATTAATTTTGAAACTATCTGACAACATTACATTGTCAAATTTTCAAATGCCACTGTTTTGGTGCTTGTTTTAATCCATACAAGGATTTAACAAGTTTACACACTTTCCTTCCTTGTCCAGGAGCAACAAACCCTTCAGCTGGATCCATATATATTTCATCATCTAATTCACCATTTAAAAATGCCGTCTTTACATCCATTTGGTGTATCTCGAGATTGTTTAATGCTGTCATAGCAATTAACATACGAATGGATGTAATTCGGGTAACCGGTGAATAGGTATCGAAATAATCCAATCATTCTTTTTGCTAGTACCCTTTAGCAACAAGTCTTGCTTTGTACTTATCTATTGAACCATCAGCTTTTAGCTTCTTTTTGAAGATCCACTTGCACCCTAAAGTTTTGGTGCCCGGTGGAAGATCTACCAACTCCCAAGTATGGTTTTGCATGATTGATTCAATTTCACTATTAATTGCTTATTTCCAATATGAAGCTTCAGGAGAGGACATTGCCTCCTTAAACGTTTAAGGATCATTTTCTAACAAATATGTTAGAAAATCTGGGCCAAAAGATGTTGAAGTCCTTGCTCTTTTACTACATCTAGGTTCATCTTCAATTGATTTATTCATAAAAACTTGGTCAATATTCAATTTAGTAGAACCGGTTGTAGCATCAAGAGTCCTCTTTGACTCACTTGTAATAGATGAATTGTTATAAGGAAAGATATTTTCAAAGAATGAAGCATTCCTTGACTCAATGATTGTATTAACATGTACTTCCGGAATCTTAGATTTATAAATAAGAAATCGATATGCACTACTGTTTATGACATAACCAATGAATACACAATTAATGGTTTTAGGTCCTATCTTAACCCTTTTAGGTTTAGGAACTTCAACTTTTGCTAGACACCCCCACACTTTTAAATATTTATAACAAGGTTTGTGAGTTTTCCATAACTCATACGGTTTCTTATGCATTTTCTTCTGAGGCACCTTGTTTAGAATATAATTGGCGGAAAGCAAAGCTTCCCCCCACAAATTCTGGGGTAAACCAGAACTTATGAACATAGCATTCATCATCTCTTTCAATATTTGGTTTTTGCGTTCAGCAAACCCATTAGATTGAGGTGAGTAAGGAGCTGTAGTTTGATGAATAATTCCATATTCTGCGCAGAAATCCTCAAAAGGAGATTCAAATTCACCACTTCTATCACTTCTTATCACCTTAATCTTTTTGCTAAGTTGATTCTCAACTTCATTCTTATAAAGTTTAAACTTTTCTATTGTCTGCACCTTTGCTTCTTAGCAAATTGACATAACAGTATTTTATGTAATCATCAATAAAAGTAATGAAATACTTTTTACCACCTCTAGTTTGCACAAACTTTAAATCACAAATATCAGTGTAAATTAATTCTAGAGGTTCAGTTTTTCTTTCAACGGAATGAAAGGGTGTTCTTGTTAACTTTGATTCCACACAAATTTCACACTTATGACTAAGATCAATTTCAAATTTTGGCAAAAGGTCTAAATTAATTAATCTACTCAAAATATTAAAATTAACAAGTCCTAACCTAGCATGCCAAATATTTGAAGACTCTAGCAAGTAAGCAGAAGATCCAATATCATTATTAATAGGTTTTGGTATAACTGTCATTACATTCATCTTAAAGAGCCCATCGCTCAAATATCCCTTTTCCTATTAGCACATCATATTTAGTGAGTACAAACTTGTCAGAAACAAATACCAACTTGAAGTCATTCTTGCTAAGCAATGATCCAGATACTAAATTCTTGTGAATATCCGGCACATGTAACACATAATTGAGAGTGAGTTCTTTTCCGGATGTCATCTTCAGAATCACCTTTCCATATCCTTCAAATATGGAACTCGACGAGTTACCCATGAAGAGTTGTTCTCCGTGCTCCAATTTCTTGTAGGTAGCAAACATGGATTTTGTTGAACAAATGTGGCGTGTAGCCCCAGTGTCCACCCACCATTCTTTGGTGTTTCCTAGCAAGTTAGACTCAGATATAACTGCGGAGAGGTTCATGTCAAAGACATCTTTTGATAGCTTGTCAAATTCTGTCACATTCGCTTGAATTTTTTGTTTCTTGAAATCTTTAGGTTTGTGACAGTCCTTTGACAAATGACCCAGAATGCCACAATTCTAGCACTTTCCTTTGAATTTTTTTGTCCTTTTGAATTTTTGACTTGTACCTTCAGCATAGTACTTTCTCTTGTTGTTGTTTCTTAGACTTTGCTCCACAACATTTGCTTTCTCCTCCTTGAAGAAGTTTCCATTTCTATTCTTCTTTTCTGATCCACGATTGTCTTCCTCAATCCGTAGTCTCACTATCAATTCTTCAAGATTCATCTATTTGCGCTTATGCTTGAGATAATTCTTGAAGTCTTTCCAAGATGGTGGTAGCTTTTCAATCATTGCAGACACTTGGAATGAATCACTTATAGACATACCTTCGGAATGAACATCATGTAGGATCACTTGCAACTCTTGGACTTGGCTTATGACTGTTTTAGAATCTACCATTTTGAAGTCAAGAAATTTACCGACTATGAATTTCTTCATGCCAGCATCCGCGATCTTGTATTTCTTGTCCAAGGATTCCCACAAGTCTTTTGCATTTTTGAATGAACAATACACGTTGTATAGTGTATTGTCCAAACCATTCAGAATATAATTTCTACACAAGAAATCTGAATGTTTCCATGCATCGACAGCAGCCATCTTTTCCTTATTGGTTTCTCCTTCATCAAGTGTAGGAGGGTTTTCAGTAAGGAACCTTGCCAGGTTCAAAGTTGTGAGGTAGAAAAGCATTTTTTATTGTCAACGCTTGAATTCAGTTTCGTTGAACTTTTCTGACTTCTCTCCATGAGACATACTCATAGTAGGAACAGCGATAGAACTAGATGCCATTTCTATTACACAAATATAAATGATATGAATTAAAAGGAGTAAATAGAATACATAATTCAGTCATATCAAAACATAGAATATTTTGAACATTTCAAATAATTATAGACTATAATTAGAACAACAAGTAAATTCGTCTTAAGATTGTAGTTCTAAATTATTCATAACATAATTAATGAAAGTATTAAAGAAACTAAAACAATAAAGAACTCACGGAATTTGCAGAACAACAAAATAATGAAAAGGAATGGAAAATCCGAGCCCTGTGTATCACAGTTTCCTTAAGACGAATTTTCTCCCTCTCGGTACTCAAGGTTGATGAGTAATCGTCTCCCAAGATAGAACGGATTACAGTTAAGAAGATGTAGTACTCCAATTTTCAAAACTCAGTGAACTCGACCACTGTTTGTACTTGAATATCAATGATAAGGAGAGAGACAGAGAGAGAGATATGCAAAAATTCTTTAAAAAAAGGAAAAAATGATTACCAGAATGAATGAATGAATGGGAGTCTATTACATAGATTCCCTTGTATCTGTTCGAGCAGAGATGACTTTCCCGAAGAGACACAAAAACGGATAGAAAAATCAGTTATTGAAACACCAACGAACACCTAAGCCCAAAACCCATATCCATATCCATACCCATATCCATTCGGGTCAAAAAAAATTTCCCTTGCCCACACATTGCCTATTTTCCGGGTCAAGCGGGTCGCACTCTGGATTTCATTGTCGGGTCAATTCTCATTCACCAACATATGGTAAATCCCTTATTGGGTCAATTTTTCCAACAGTTGGGCCTTTATATGAGTGTCGTAATAAGCTAAGAATGTTGGCATGCAGAGAATTCTTGTTGAGGATGATCCATAGGTAGTAACAGAGTGTCATCAATCGAGCCCCTCATTTCTTGTAGAAACATTTAATTAGCAGCTGTTGCATCTATACTCATAAGAAAGTTCCCTTGCATGCCGATGAGATGGGTCTCTGTCATTCCCATTTTCTCTCTTTCTCATTAATAGGTATGATTCAAAAAATTTAGAATCTGCACAAAAAATATGATTCAACCGATTTAGAATCACTTAGCCAGCCCGGGTGTGGTTCGTTGGCTTAAGTCATTGTGCTCCATTCTGGAGGCCTGGGTCGACACTTCATGCCACATTAGGACTTACCACTCTAGGCATGCCGATGTGCAGGCCTCCACCGTGCATGCCGATTGCCGATGATGGGTCATCATCTCGCTCTCGTCAGTGTGGCGGCCACCGGAAGCTGTTTTACCTTTCGAAAAAAAAGGTATATAACCATATACCCACTCGGGGTTGGTGCAGTTAGCTAGTTCCTGGAATTTGCTCCTTGTGCTCGTGTGTTCAACTCCCACTCCTCGACTTACCCTGGTAAAAATGCGGATACCCAAAAGGACTGGTCCTTGGCTCGAAGGCTTTGGGACACCCTCCGTTACAAAAAAAAAGGTATATAACCATAATGTCGTTCTTTTGGCGAGATTTCTAAAGCTTGACACTTTGTCATGGAAGTTAGAAAATTTGAGTTACTTTGTGAAGGTTTTTAACAAATTAATTTGATTCTTATCATCATGAGATTTAAGTCTTAATTATTATTTTTTGTGAGATTTAAAATCATTCATTTTGCTTCATTTAATTTGAAGTCTAATGAGAATTGCAACCCAATAGATGAAAAACACAATACATCTAGTTGTATCTTTTCAATCTTTCCATGCTATAAGGAGAATGATCAACACCTCTTACATCCATTACAACTCGACTGGAATCTCGTCATCAAGAGATAGACAGATTAAAACCTACAGGAAAGAAATGCATTTCACCCTCGTATATTTTGTTTGTAGGATACAAGAAATTATATTAAACACGATCACTCACCTTCTCAAGTCTCCTACAAATAAGCTAGAAATCACCACTCACATAAATCCAGGCAATGTTTCAACACTTCGGTTAAAATGTCATTTATTTCAACACTTAAGAGAGTAACTTCTCTACGAGTTAAAGTCATAAAAAGTCGAAATGTTAACTTTAAGGAGAAGCTACTCTCAATTAGCTTTTATGGGAAGTCCCAATTTTTTAAAAAACTATTTTAAAAAAAAGTTTTTCTAGAGAAGTTTATCGAAACAAGCCCCAAGGCTCCTACAATTAAGCAAGAAATTAAATCATCACTTACATAAATAGATATATTCATTGAACCCAACTTAAATCCATGACTAAATTCAAAACCGAAAAAAAAAAATCACTCAACATCCCTACCCGAAAGGTGGCACCATGGAAGCTCCCAATTCTTCCCACGTAAAACATCACTAGTAAAAAAATTGTGTTATTAAATTAAAATTCTGATTACACTATGTTGGTGTAAGTCCATTCTAATTAATTATCATGGGCGCTCCACCTAAAACTAAAAGGGCATGCTTTGCATTTTTATTACCTTAAAGGACATGCTTTTGACATATTTATCAAAAAAATGCCTTCTTTGCATTTTTATTACCTAAACGGGTATGCTTTTAGACAATGTAGGTTTATGTATACAACTAATGGATATCAGAACACTACAAGAAATGTACCAAATAACGACGGAATATTAGAGACGGAAAATATTTCTGTCTCTAATACATCACTTTTAAAGACGGAAACTAGTTCCGTCACTAATGTTCCATCTCTAATATTAAAAGACCATTAGAGACAGAAATATTTCTATCTCTAATACTTATTTTGACATTTAATTTTTTTTAAAAAAATAAATTCACTTTTAGAGACGGAAATATTTATGTCTCTAATAGTAAAAGACCATTAGAAACGGAATATTTTCGTCTCTAATGCTTATTTTGACATTTAATTTTTTTAAAAAAAATTTCACCTTTAGAAACGGAAATATTTCCGTTTTCCATCTCTAATAGTAAAAGACCATTAGAAACGGAATATTTTTGTCTCTAATGCTTATTTTGGCATTTAATTTAAAAAAAAATAAATTCACCTACTAGAGATAGAATCTCTAATAGTAAAAGACCATTAGAAACGGAAATATTTCCTTCACTAATGGGAAAAAAACAATTTCGAGTTTTAATAGCGTTCTTTCCCCCCCAAAAATAGAGATTTCGATTTTTTACCCTCTTTTCCGCCGTAACGATTTTAGGGCTTTGAAGACCAACCAAGCAATCAAAATCAAAGATCGATTCGCCTTCTCCAATAATTTTTTTATATTCCAGACATGATTAAATCACTTATTTATCTGCCTTCTCCTTCCTCTATGCTTTTCCAAGTTAATGATCTCTATTGCTCAAGAGTAGCTTTGACGATCCACTGTTCTTCAAGGAGCCATTCTTGTATCCCAAAGCTCGAGCCTTTCAGCAGATCCAAGATCGATCAACGTATCAAAGAGGCTTCACTCATTCAAAAATCCGAAAACGAGCTTAGGTTTGTTGTTTCTTGCTTTTCCCCCATCTTGCGATTGAAGTTGGTAGAGATATGTTCGTTTTATGTTTTTAAGAGAAAATAAGTTATTTAGTTATGTTCTCCCTTATCGAGATCAGGATCTATTGTTCTTTCATTGAGTAGATTGTTCAGATTTTTTTTATTCATATGTTCTTCACCTCTTCAGATTACTACTCGACTCTTGAAGGTGATCCATCTTATAGTTGTTGAAGAGCGTATTTCGAACTGAAAGATCTCGAAGTAAGGGTGATCACCGATGAGAATCTAAGACTAGGATTTTTGGTGCCATTTTTTTCTTTTTCTTCTTTGGCGAGCTTCCATTATCATCGGTGATGGCTATTTTTTATTTTATTTTAAATAATCATTTTTAGAGATAGAAATATTTCTGTCCCTAAAAGTAAAATACTTTTAGAGACAAAAATAATCCGTATCTAATACTCTAGACCATTAGTGATGCGAGTATCCGACACGGAATAGAGACGGACAATATTTCCGTCTCTAATACTCTTAGTGACAGAAAAACAATTATTAGATATGGAAATATCCTGTTATTGTCGGTACATTTCTTGTAGTGAAATCCTAAATAGCTTTATTTTCTTTTTTTCTTCAACATTTTTTTTACTAAACATAAGAGAATATCTCGTCATTAATGGACTAAATCTAGCTAGGATCAGAACTATCCACTTTTTGACTTGCAGGCACTATGGAGTTGGGGAATATGACTATCCATAAAAGGAACAATTTTTGTTATGAGTAGATAAGCTATTCTTAATTTTTAAATCACTATTTTCGCCTAACCAATAAAGCAAAATAGTTTTGTATAATGTAACTCACTCCTAAACCTGAAATTAGATTTTAAGGTTGTGGCATGATTAAAGAAACCATTAGATCCATAAACACTCTTTTGACAGAATTCACCACATTATCTTTACATATCATTCAACATAATTTATGATTTTTTTACAGTGACTAAAAAAAAAGGGGGCTAGGGAAATCACTCGAGACAGACTTCTCCCTTTTGGGGTCATGTCATGCATGTTTGTGTGTGTGAAGGATATCTCAGCTCTAATTGATTGAGCAAGTAGAGGGGTAATTGAAAAGAACAATAGTCCCCTCAACGAACAATTGCTCCTTACTCTCACATAGCTGCCCTTCAACTGCCATTAGCTCGGATTTTTTATTTTAACCCTTAGGTTTTTTTTTTTTATATAATTTTTTTTTTCTAAAAACCAAGGATAGATGGGTGGACCCTAGGGGTTGATATATCTTAACCACAGGTAAATGAGGTTAAAAGGAGGACACGAGAAAAGGAAAGCCGAGACGCCCCTCCTCGCGTCACCGATTGAGGAGGTGATTATTTTCCAATTGAAAAAGTCTTATTTCCTTGTTGGGTTTAAGGGTACTTGTGATTGGAGCGAAAAAAAGATCAAAGGGAAAATTAGTTTTAATTCATTGAGAATTGATGCAGGAAAGGTAGTATGGTTGATGCAAGAAAGATCAAAATGTTTGGGTGAAACTTATTTGGGTTGAGGATTTGTGGTGTGCATTTGTGTGTGTGCGCGCCTGTGGTCTTCTTTCTCATCACTGTAGCGTTGCCTTGTGGTGATGTTACCTTAACAAAAAAAAAGAGCTTTGTAAGCCATTTACCTTCAAATGCTACTATTTATTTATATATATATATATAAACCACATGTCATATCACACTCTTGGATTACTGGCAAGGTCTTATTTAATTGCAATTTTACATTGATCGAGTTATATGCGTTTCCAACCTATCACTCAATAGCTTGTGTTACAAGGGTGTGTGCACACGTGTGATAGTGTGTTCTGTTTAACTCTAACCAAAAATAAAATAATCACGGCGATATTCATTTATTCATATTTTTATCATTATAAGAAAAATGTGGGCCAATTCCTTTTTTTATTAAAATAGACAATAAATGATTGACAATAAGATATGGAAAAACTAAAAAGAAGATCCACCCTTTTCCCTTTTTCAACACTTCTCTTCTAATGAATGCTATGTCTCGTAGATTTATGCGCGGATACAGTGGAATGCAGAAGAATCTATCAATATGTCTTTGCACGCAAATCATAGCCGACATTTGCCAATACGGTGCTCGGAGCCAACCAGCTTCCTAGTCCCTACCATCACCACCTTACTTTATATATCCTCTAAGATTGTGTGAAAGGGAGCATGGCTTTAGAACCTCCATTGATAATCTCTCTCTGGCTCTCTCTCTCAATTCTCACTTGTATATATCAAAATTGGGATCAACCCCAGGTGGCTTGGAGAACTAGTATGCATGTGATATTGAATTAAAAACATTGTGCTAGTATTTTGCCATTGATAGATGAAAGAGAGGAGATGAGAATCTCTTTATGCAAATCAAAAGCTCCTCCATATAATTCACATACGCTTGAGGAAGTAGTAGTGATGAATAATATTTATGACGGTTGGTAAAGATGAAAAAGGGTCTTTCGGCAAAAGTCCCTAACCATAGCTCTCTCTCTCTCTAAAACTGGTCTTACAATTTACAGAACTCAACTCATCTTCCATTGGAGGAGTAAAAACTCTAAAGCCCAAGAAAGCTAGAAAAAACAAATAAAGGTTAAGACCTCTTTC
This sequence comes from Tetracentron sinense, assembly GCA_015143295.1. Taxonomy (NCBI): domain Eukaryota; kingdom Viridiplantae; phylum Streptophyta; class Magnoliopsida; order Trochodendrales; family Trochodendraceae; genus Tetracentron; species Tetracentron sinense. Next base: position 12,294,322 of record CM026551.1, read on the forward strand.
ATATATATATATATTATAAATGCACATCTTTTGTAACACATATTTACGTATGATTTATGCATGTCCTGAAGTGTTTGTAGAGAGAGAGAGAGAGATAATTAGGGTTTGTAGAGAGAGAGAGAGAGAGTAAGGACCAGTCAAAGATTGTGTTGTAATCATTAAAGTAGCTAGGGAGTCTTTACTGATATGAAAATTATATTTTAAACAAAAGGAAACTAAAGGGTATGCAGTAAACAAAAGAACAGTAAAGAAAAAGTAGAGAAGATGACGAAAAAGAAAAAGGAGAGGAGGGGGGGACGGTGTGCCAGGTAGATTTTTTTTTTCAGTTGATTCATGATGGGGCCTCATTAACCCCCATCATCAAACTGTTGAATAAGGAAAGTGTTTTTCCCACTTTGAATATAAACTGAAAAGAAAGGAATTCTATCATGGACCCCACCAAGCATACGACCATCCATGTGGTCCACTAACTCATCCATATATTCCTTTATTTTATTTAATCAGGAGGGCTCATACCAGCAAGGCAATCCCAAGTGTAGAGCTAAAACTTTTCTGAGTACTCTATGAAAGGCAGGCTTGCATACAGTGAGAAACAAATACGGTTAATTTGAATTAAATTGAAGGAGAAAAAAATGTAAAAATCAGTTTTTTTTTTCATTATAAATGTAAAAATTAGTTTAATTTGAATTTATTTTCTATTTTATATGAGGAATAACTAGATTTCATGTATGACTTTCAAATTTCCCTATTTAGGTATAACTTTTGTTTTATATTAATATAAACTGACAGAAGTCCTACCAAACGCATCCCTTTAGATACAGGGGAAAATGGATCTCAAGATACAAAGGGATTTCCGCATTCCTTTATAAGTGAATGTTAACTAATTTGTCAACTCAAAAACAGGGTCTTGTTCACTATTCCTCCTGAGTGTCAAATCACCACCTTTGAGTAGGGATGGAGCCAAAAAATTTATAATAGGGGCATGTGATAGTTGATTGAAAATGATAATAATTGTTGATGCATTTATAAAGAATGATTAGGTGGATACAAAAAAAATCTAAAATGTTTTTCAAAAATTCAAGGGGCACATTCCACAATTGCCCACTTGGCTCCGCCCCTACCTTTGAGTATTGTGTGTGTATATATATATATCTATACTATATACTAAAGAAATTAGGATGCCTATGTGACATCCTCTTTGATCTCTATTTTAAGATTTGTGATGCCACATCATCACTTGATGAGAGCTATAAATACCCTCTCTTAACTCCCCCTCCTTCTCTCTCCATTCTTATCTCTCTACCAAGTCCCAAGATGAATTGCAATGAGGGGGGAGTACCAAAACCTCAATTAATGATTTTACTAATAATTAAAAGTTATTTTAATTAGATTTTTTTTAAAATTATTTTTTCTCTAATTTTTTTGTGCACCCCGTGCATCGCACGGGTATCTGCTAGTGTGTATACATATATATATGAGATGGCTAGTTAGCACACCTAACTCTCTTAAAACATGTGGCAAAGGATTAGTCCAATCGGATGTGTCTAGATCATCTTATTACATTTAAGTGATTTCTATAGCCTAGGTAGGGTCTGATGACCTATAGGAGTTAATGCTGACTAATTAGAATCTAATATGATGGTCTAAAAATATCCAATAGGCCTTTGAGTGTTTTTAGGGGGTTAATGCTAAAGTGTTAGAGGTGGGAATGGTGCTTTAGGATTAGGGTTTTCATTTTTAGGAACCCTAATCTTAACCTTAAAATGTCCATCTTGTTCTAACACGTCATCTTAACCCGTTAATCCCTAGGGTTCATGCACTCTCTTTAGATTTTAGAAATGCTGATGAGGCACCCAAAATACAAGCTAAGGTTAGGATTTCAACCCTTTTATAACGTACTTTTGGAGGCTACCTCTTTCAGTGAATATTTATTTAATTTAGTTTAGTGTAGTGACATGGTTTTCTACCACTTTAGATGGATGATGTGGCTAAACTACGATGTCTGTAATTTAGGTTGTCTGTCTGATAGAGGGTCCTCTATCATGCTGTAACTTTCTCAAAAATGGCACTCGGAGTGGGATTTCAGGGCTTTTATTTAGGGTTGCACTCAAGCTAAGCTAGTTCGTTGGCTCGACTCAGATCAGCTCGTTTGAGCCAACCTTATGCCGACATTTCAAGCTTGATTTTGAGCTCGAATGTTAAACAAGTTAAGTTCAAGTCAGACCCTAATTGATTCAGCTTGATTCGACTTGAGCTCGGCTTCATTCAAAATGAAACTCTGATCTAACTCTCTATTCTTTGGACCAAAACCCCAAATCTTACTTTCATATGTGATTGTATTAATTTTTTGCAGTTTCTTGTATTATAATTTATTAATAAATATTTTTATTAAAATCATGTAAAATTAAACAAAATAATTTTGTGAATCAAGCTTGAGCCAACTCGAGCTTGGATAAAAAAAAATTCGAGCTTGAACTCGATTAAGCTTGCTCAAACCTAAACATTCGAGCTTGAATCAAGCTCAAGCCTAAACATTCGAGCTCGAATCAAGCTCAAGCCAAGCCTAAGTTGATTGAGCATGTTCAAGCCAAGCTCAAACTTGACTAAGTCGGCTCAGCTTGTCCCTACTTTTATTGCATCCCCGTGGTTGTAGCAGACCTGGACTCGATGGAAACTTTCTATGTAGAGATGGGTGAGTAGCGTAACAAGTGAACTTCTTTGGTCCCTCAAATTCAGCTATCACAAGAGGAAAAAATTGTCTCACAACATGGAAAATTATTTTGCAGCAAAAGATTGGATGCATATGGTAGTGGTAAAAGGTTTAAAACACAACTCTAGCAACTTTTTGAGTGTCTCTTTACCGTTTTCTGAAACTTAAGAATGAGACCATTAATCTGAAGAGTTAATGTTGACGTGTTGGAGAATAGACTAAGAGTTTTTCTATTTAGGCTTGACTCGTACCCTAATTAAAACACCTCTCTGATTTCGACATGTGAGCATTAAACCCCTCCCTTTCTTAGGTTGTAGAAACACCAACAGGTGGCACTTGAGAAAAGTTGCTAGGGTTAGGGTTTGGGGCCCATTCGTAGCCATATGCAAGGGATTGTTCTTTTTCCACAGTATGAATGCAGAGGTTATTGTGTCTAAACAGGCTTAGAGTACCATTTTTAGTAGGCAATAGAGTGGGAATAGTATTATATTATGGTAAAATAGTGTAAAGCAGATGATATGATATAAAGAGTGTTTTAAAGAGAGGGAAGGCATAGTATTGCGTGTGTGGGGAAGTGGGCGGTGAGAGATGGCCCCCCACACAACCTTTTGGGTGCGGCCTCTGATCTTGTTAGTTTGTGAGCAGACAAAAGCAGAGAAGCTTCTTATCCTCCCTGTGGGTTTTCATTTTTCAGTTTTTACACAAGTAGAATCTCCCAAAGCAAAGCAAAAAAGTAGACTATGATGTATATTGTATAACACCCTCAATCACCCTCCAAATTACCCAGCTAGCCTACCACTTTCAAATTTGTTAAAATCAAGTTGGAAATATAAATATAACGAGTAAACACCCCCGCTAAATCCTATTGACATTTATTATAACTAAGAGGAGTACTGCTAGCACCTGTTGCATAATTCAATGTTTTTTTAACTCTCACGGAGTACTGCTAGCACCTATTGCATAATTCTTTCTTTTTTTTTTGGCTCAGGATTCTCTCAAGTTTGAACCCCTAGAGGTCACCATGTGTCTCCTTTGACACCCCTTAACCATGGGTAAGGTTCATCTATTGCATAATTCCATTTTGTAATGGAATGGCGGTCACACCCTAATATTAAATATACACCAACTGTGGTTAAAATACACTCACCCCTAATGTTAAGCAATCCAACCTTGTTTTTTCAAAATCAAAAATCAAAATCTTAACTTTAATTTAATTAAGCTTAATCAAGTTAAAAGGGTATTAAAAAGGACACGAGGACGGGAGGTAAGATATGAAGCAGGCCCAGGGTCCGCTTATCACTGGTCTAAATATTTTACCATATATAAGGATTTACTTTTTTATTCCTTACATGATTATTAATGATAATTTATTTGTTTGATATAACAAAAATAGTATATGGGTACTCTCAAATACACTCCCTAATCTTAGTCCTTTATTCAAATAATTAAGAGTCAATATTAGATTTGACTCCGGTTAGTTTTTCATTTTCTAAAATCATATTAGGTCTAATCTTGACTCTAATTATTTGAATTAAATGAGTCGGGATTTAGGATTATACTCGAGAGTACCCATAGACATTCTATAAATTACTTATTATTTACATGATATTCCTTATTTTTCAAACATATCGATAATTTAGGGATAAATATTTGAAACAATGGTATCGTTGTAATATATTGAAAATGTAAGGGCTGTTTTCATTAGTGTCATCAGCTATTTTATATTTTTTTTGGTTCGGATTTCGGAACGGCAGGCTATTTAGTTGAATATCGTACAAGCCAGCCAGCCAGCCTCAAGATTAATGTCCCCTTCCGCTGCACTCATTATTTCTTCATCATTTTCTGCATCTCTCTCTCTCTCTCTTTTGTTGTACGAGTGTGAGACCAATGGCTCCCATGGCTCTCCCTCCCGGATTCCGGTTCCATCCCACCGACGAGGAGCTTGTTGCTTACTATCTCTGCCGGAAAATCAACGGCGGCACGATCGAGCTCGAAATCATCCCAGTGGTTGATCTCTACAAATGTGAGCCTTGGGACTTACCAGGTATATATACATTTCTTCCTATATATATATAGTCCATTAATTCCACAAATAATTGAAAATTAATGTTACTCGATCCCTCTAACTCATACTAATGATGATAATTTCAATTTCATCACAGACAAGTCATATCTACCTAGCACAGATATGGAGTGGTATTTCTTCAGCCCAAGAGATCGAAAGTACCCGAATGGTTCGAGAACTAACCGTGCAACACGAGCCGGTTACTGGAAAGCGACCGGAAAAGATCGAACAGTGTCGTCTCAGAACCGCGCAGTGGGCATGAAGAAGACATTGGTGTATTATAGTGGCCGCGCTCCCCATGGCATCCGAACTAACTGGGTGATGCACGAGTATCGCCTTGCTGAATCGGTTTGTAATACTATATCATCTTCAAAGGTATACCAAATGTATCTTCTTATATACTTCTCAAATTGGGCAATTTATTATTTCTTAATTTAATTTCCAAGATGAGCAAAGGTAGGCTATGGTGGTTAGAGACTAACATGCACCATTAAGTTGTCATTATTCTATCCAACAGTGCTAATTTGTCTTCCACACTCATCTAAGTGAGTAACACAAGAAAACCACCCTGAAAAAAATAAAGCAATTTGTAAAAGAGAGTGAGGCATCTGATGTACTCATGAGATCCATTAAAGTTGTTTAACATCCTCTTTATGTGTGATAATTTTGACAATGTACTAGAGTTTTGTATAGAATAAGCATATTGCCATTCTTGGTGAAAGTAATTAAGCAAGTAACCATTTGAAGATTCTTATAGTACATGAAACTGGGTGACTGGAATAGAATTATTTAATGATAATTATAGTTATATTGCTTACATTTTTATTAGTAATTCAATGATACATCTAGTGATCTATAATACAGTGTGCATAACACAATTTTTTTTATCGAACGGTTTCAATCATCTGATTGAATAGATCTTGATCTTCTTGTGAGACATTATCAGTTCTTCCTTCGGTATATGTCCACCATACATACTGTAATGCAGTTTGAGACCCACCATACTAGAAATAGCTTGGATCGGGGAAGATAGTAAGCATCCTATCTGATTGATCGATTGAATTGTTTGGCCATTCAATCTTCTAAGCGGGTTCCATTCAATGGTGGTTCCCATTCTTTGCATGAATGTTTCCTAGAGTGTAGCTTTGATTGTTGATTTGTGTACTTAACAAATTATATTTTCATTCTTTGTTTTCTTTCTTTAGTTAATTTAGTTATAACTGATTCACTTTGAGAAGTTAGAACTTCCATATAATTTTTCCTTGCTAATGTAATTTTTTTTTTGGATGTGATTTGGCCGGGTGATAAACAAACTTGGATGGTTTGGCACTGCAGGATGCTTATGCATTATGTCGGGTTTTCAAGAAAACAATCCAAGCACCAAAAACTAAAGAGGAACAAAATGGGTGTTCAGAGAAAGAACCAGTTTGCAATAACATTTATCGGCATCAAGAAGACGGGGAAGAGAACTCCCATCAAGATTATTCTAAATTTCCATCGGATACTTCCTCATCAGAGATCACTCAAGGGACACCGATCGATAGTGGTACTACAGATTATCTACATGCTCCCTTTACCTCAGATGAAGCAAATAGTTCAATGAATGCCTACTCGCTCAGTGTGGACTGTTCATCTAGTCTAAATAAGGTACATTCTTTTATTGGATATCATAAAAAAGTTCATTAAAAGAAGCAAAAAAGATATTACATACTGTGATCTAAAATGGTGGTTCTAGGCACCATATTCCGTACACAAGGCCCTCATGTCATCAATCTAGACCATTCAATTGGTGGGTCCCCTCTTGAATGGGCCATACCCAAAGGACTAAACTGACTTATGATCCTTCTCTCCTCTTTTCATTCATCTCATTTGCCAAGAATACATTTTCAGCAATGTTACTGCTTTTCTTCTAAGGCTTCTTGTTCACAGTCTATGGTCTTGAGCAACAAAGAACATGGTAGTCTTCTAGTAAGCACCTCTTGAATTGATCATACCCTAAAGACTAAACTGATCACATGATATATATATATGATCATTTGACACAATTAAGTTTTTAGCAACATCACTGCCTTCTTTAAGGCTTTCTGTTCACACCCTATGATCTTAGGCAACAAACTACTAGTTAGTCTTCTAGTAAGCACTCGGGTTTTGATCTTATACTAAAGGTTCAGGTGGCATAGTAGCTGGAATTGGTCCTTAAAGGAAACCCCTTTGGGGTTTTCTGGGTCTAAGAACTCACCTCTTTTTGAAGTTTTCCCTTCTTCAAAAAATCTCGACTGTCTCACATTTCTTTCTTCGATTCACCATATTTTAATAAGACTTGGAAAAAATTAAACTAGAGGATGTAAATTTCCAAGATATGTAACTCACTGCTTTATTCATTAAGGTCTTGTATGATTCCCAAGACTCCCCTTTTTCCCCTTTATTGGGTTTAAGTGAGATTATTTTGAAAATTTACATCCCCCAAGGCCCAAAGTACTGCTAACTTATTTAAAAATCAATATCTTCAGTAATCCTTGAATCCTCTTCCATTTGAGGAATGTAGTTTCTTGTTGTTCTCTTCATTATTTTCTGAAATAAAGAATCCCTTGTTTAACCTCCTTTCAACTACTGAGTTTTTTTTTTTTTTTCTCACTAAGTTTCTTGTTCATACCCTATGTTCATCCCTCATTGATTAACCCAGTCCAATGTTCATTCTTGTTCCTCCAATGATAAAAGAATATATGGATGCTAATTTCTTATTTTTATTATTTTTGGGGTGTGATTTTTAAGATCTGTAAACTCCTTAAGAGTAGCCAAATCAGTGAAGAAGAAGAAGCATGGATATTATTCCAGTGTTCCATTCCAAACCCAACCCCTACTTCTTACTTATTTATATAAGATATCCTCAAATTGAGCAGCATTATCTCTTTCTCACCTAGTTCCTTTTGCTCAAAAGTCAAAACCATTTTAGAATGTTTCCACACCAACTTATCTACAACTTATACCAGAGAACCTTTGCATAACATCCTCAATCATTTCAAATATGGAAATGGTAGTTGCTCTTCTTGTTTATCTTCTGAATACTTGTATCATTCTCTAGTTCTGCACATTTTTCAACTCCCTGGAACATTTTCTCAACAAATAGCTACTTATGTTGTTCTTTCTGTGTTTCTGTTTTTCTTCAATGTGTTTTGGACTTTGCTAGCGGGACTGCACGGTCCTAGGGCATCCTAAGGTTATCTGAGACATTGCCTGAGAACAGATTTATGTTTTTCATTACTAAGTTAACCTGTTCTAAGGCGAGATCTCGGTTAGCCCTGGGATCATAAGGTCCTGGCCAGAAGCTTTATCCATGTCTTTTACTGTCCTTGAACTGTTTCTTACATTCTTATTACTTAGTATTGATTTGCATTATGTTTCTCTTATTGAAGCATATGACAATTCCTAACTGCACAAGATTGCCACCGCAACTTCCTTATCCACCATTGGCACTAGAAGACTTCCCACAGATGGATACAATAGAGACAAGGTTATCACAGTCTCAAACTATCGACGAATATATAATGTACGACAATTATAGGAATTTTACTAACGAAGCAAGGATGTTAGAGGAGATTATCTACGTCAGTTCGTCTCAAGATAACACTATTGGTCTATCCTTGAAAGATTAAGAGACACCCACATTCGGATTATGCGGATTCTCTAAACTATAGCCGAATGAAGCAATGAGAGGATCCTGATCAGAGAACACTGAACTAAGATGGCTTCGCCAAGTGAAGACCATTTTTTTTTTTTTACTTACAGATATTGTAATACTTCAATTCATTGGGGATAGGTATTGGAAGTGTCTACTGAATAATAGAAAGCAGGGGATGGTTTTCATTAATCATGAGATGGGAGGTTATAAGCGATTTTCAGGGCCCAAGTTTTAATTGGATGGCCTTCATTTCAGTCTGTTTTTTTTTATTCTTTCTTTCGTTATTGAACACTCATTTCTTACAACTCAATGGATAAAGATGGGAAGTGGATAAACTGTTCTATTTTCTTTTCTTTTACTCTTTTGGTTGGTAAGCAATCTCACAGTCGTGATGGAGTATGTCAAGAAACCGATCAGCTACAGGCTCAAGTGGAATTGGCGAGCTTAGGGCGAGGGAGGCCAAGACTTGCAAATTAAGCTTATTCCCACCAGTTTTACTGAAATGAAATATAGAAGTGTCCAATACCAAGCATCTTCACTGGATTTTGAATGGTTCTCACCTGTTCCATGTCAAGGGGCAGCTCAGTTGGCAAGGACCACAAATCAAGAAGCTCTTGACATCCCTTGGGGCCACCTGCACAAGGTTCCATGGTTCTCTCCTATTCATGCGGGGACTGGGTCTTGCATGCGCCCGAAGTTTACCCAGTCTATCCAAACTCGAAAGGGTGGGCTTGAGATTCCTCGTTACCAAAAAAAAAAAAGACAAGGGTTCTGTTGGAAAAAGGAAGAGTGCAATAGGAGGAGATGTGGGGATATCACTCCGGTCCCTTCTTCAAAAGAAGGAATTTGTCTTAAATTGATATAATAACTAGGGAAGGGTGGGATTATGGTATGGGGGAGTTAATTACTATATTTTGTTTTTGGTTACAAGTTATCATTTATCTACTTTCTCTTAACTGTTAGGGCTGTACATGGTAAGCGCTAAGCAAACCTCCCTCACTTGACTTGATACAGGGCCTCTCTCAAATGTGGGACACATGCACCTCCCCAATCTGAGCTAGAGGGGCAGGTGTGTGTGAAGTTGAACACAAATATAAATTGAAGTTCACAATATCTGAATAGAAAAATACTCCTATAGTGATACTGATTTGGGATTATAATAATTAAACCCCTTAATTGTTTTTTTTTTCTTTTTCTTGGGTGGGGCAAAAACACTTAGTTGTTTTGTTGTTAGTAAAATTACTCTTCTGTTAAACTGCTAAGGGTGTTTGTGCCCAAGATAGAGTTACTTTTCCATGTCAAAATTACCCCTAAACCTCTTCTCCAAAAGTTTGATATAAGGACATTATGGTGATTCAGCAACTAGGTCGGGTCAATCTTGGGTCTGATCTTTGAGGCCCGTGATATGTATAGGTCATCCTTGTGCTAAGCTCTTTACTCATGGGCTGGGCTTGAATGTCAATACGCTAATGCTTGGCATGCCCATCCATGTATGTTAATAAAGATTTTTTTGTGGCTTGTCCTTATCTCAGCTCCTTGCACATTAGGAAATGGTTGTACAATCATTGAAAAGGACTATCATAGTTCTGAGATCTGCAACTACGTACTTGATCTATGGCGCCACTCGTTCGAACCAAATATCCAACAGTGCGTGCCCAAGGACTACAACTTTCTAGGAACTATGTTAGCATTAGCCAATAGGAAAATAATCTATCTTCTACTCAAAAGAAATTTGGAAACTTTTGTCAATCCAAGAACAAGGTGGGAAATGGGCTGGACTTGGGCCAGGCTGGAGACAACCCTGGCCCTCCTAATCGATAGAGACAATTCAAACTCAGCGGTGTCTTAACAGGTCAAACTAAAGGACCAACCGAAACTGAAGACAATCCCATGTTTCACACCTCTTCAAAGCTTAGGGCATAGAGGATGCTAGGTATACTCTCACAATTCAAAAAATATATATCATGCTCCCCCCTCCTTTGATAATAAAACAAAAGATTTTGTGTCGGGCCACCTGTGGCTGTGGACCCAAAATGTTATCTGTTTTATCATCAAAAAGGGGTGAGAGTATGGATTAAGACGTGAAATTCTCTATCGTTATAACCGGACTAGGGGGAGATCGGTTATGCCCTGACCATGTGTCCCTTTTGACACCCCTTAATTGTAGTTAAGATTCACCCACCCCTAGGGTTCACCCACATAATCCTTAGTTTTTTTTAAAAAAAATATATTATAAGAAATTAACCATAGGAGTTAGTGAATTTTAACTAGGGTTAAATTTAAATTTTTTTTTATTTTCTAAGAACCACAGATAGGTGAATGAGCCATAGGCATGGTGCATCTTAACCACAGCTGAGGAGTGTCAAAAGGGACACGTGGCGACCTCAAGGGCGTAATCGACTCCCCTGAGTCCAGTTATAACCATAGAGGATTATGGCTCATTAATTTAATGCTTATTTATTTATTTATTTTTCACTTAATTGGGTAGAACTTATTTTAACATCTAATCCACTGAAATCACTTAACCACTTGATCAAAAAATGGGGCATAAATCTCAATCTAAGAATGAGAGACTTATTTTAACATCTACTCAACTGAAATCACTTGACCACTGGGCATAATTCTCAATCTAAGTATGAGAGAGAGAGAGAGAGAGAGAGAGTTGTCTTGTTGATGAAGAAACATTTTGACCTACCATGATTAATCATGTACAAGCCTAGCACACCCCCATTGAAGTTTTTGGAATGCACAGCCTCCACAAAATCTTAATAAAACACACACACAAAAAAAGACCTAACAATCCCATTCAAGCTGATCCATGGAGCTCATATTGCAATACATTCCACAAGGAGAAAGTGTAGACTGCATAAACTCAAGATCGAAATTAGAGCTGTCGAATGAATTCTCCACTTCCTGACCGCCCTTCTCTTCATTGGTTTTATCGATCTCCACTTCGGACACCTTCTCCTGTTGTCCTTGTTGTGGCTGCATTTCTTCATGCCTTGCTGGTTCAAAGGGATCAATAGTACTAGTACCCCACATGCAATTGTCATCTAAGATCCCAAACCCAGATGGATTTATTGAAGAGGATGAGATTTGCATACTCTCCATTGAAGATCGGTTAGTGAAATCCAATGAAGCATGTGAGCTTTGATCTTTAAAAGTCCAAACAAGATTAGGGTTTTGGAATTCAAAGGTTGGGATGTTCATCAAGGCATCATGCAATGGAGGAGGGTGGGTAGAGTTAGCAGCAGGAGGAGGATGAGGTAATGCAATAAAAGGTGTGTTCACTTCCATGGATGCATCTCTAATCTGTGAGGTTACAGAAAAAACTGAAGTGGGTTGTCTTTGGATGTGTGAGAGATTGCATGCATTTTTCTTATTAGAAGAGATCAGATTGTGAGTTTTTGGGTCCAACCCTTGTGCAATTAGTTTTTTCTTAATGCATGAGTTCCAAAAGTTCTTCACCTCATTGTCTGTTCTCCCTGGGAGATGCTTGGCTATCTGAGCCCATCTGTGAAAAAAATGTACATTTAAAGAGAATGAAGATCAGAAACTTGACCTGGGTTTTGTTTATATATGAGACAGATTGGTATTCAAAATTCATCACACCTGTTGCCCAGAATTCGATGAACATCAATGATGATTTGTTCTTCTTGGGAAGAAAAAGAACCCCTTTTGAGGTCTGGTCTCAAGTAGTTAATCCATCTCAATCTGCAGCTCTTTCCACATCTCTGTAGCCCTGCAATATCAAATCAAACTAGAAAATCATTTCAAACAACAAGAACAAGATCATGCAAGGAGGAGAGAGAGAAGAAATCAATAACTTTAATTACCTGCTAGTTTTGGAACAGAACTCCAACAACCATGGCCACAGGTGGTGATGTGTTTGCTGAGTCTCTCATCTTCTTCGGGAGACCATAGCCCTCTCTTAACTTTCTGTTTGCTGCAACAGTGATGGCCCATCTCAATCCCCCACCCTTCCAATAGTGCAGCTCCAACATTAAATCTGGGGGCTTACTTATAATATTGCCTTCTCCAAATATAGAGGTCTTCTTCTTCCCTAATCATAGATGTGTTTCTCTAAATTTAGTTATATATATCTTAAATATGTATATGTTACATGATCAGGTACATAATATATACACATATACATGCAGAGAGAGAGAGAGAGAGAGAGAGAGAGAGAGTGTATGGATAGTATGTTTGAGAAATGTGCTGGAATTTTAACTTGGGGTGCACTCATATGAGGACCACAGGTTTCATGAGTGTTTTGGTAGCTTCCAAGCTTCCCCTTCAACCGTTGCTCTCAACTCGATTACCACTCTTTAATTTTTAATTTTATATCTCATCACAGTTCATTACTATATAACCTACAAAACATTAGCCTTCAAGAAGCAGCATCCTTAAACCATTTGAGGGGTGAAAGTCAATAAATAATCAAATAAACTCACTATCTCCTCATTGATGGGATCCATCTTATTTTTCTAAGTAGATTGCACTTCTCTCTCACACACATATATAGGTTTTGCTAACGTTCACTCAATTTTTAATCATGAGAATGTTATCATTCACTCAGTGTGTAAATTTTTTAACATTCACCAATATATTTTGGGACACCCCACCTCTTGCGCCAATGGTGGGATGTGCCCTCTCTTTTGAGGGAGGTCTAGGGATCCAATCCCCCGACTATGAGTTGCAAGAGTTCCAATTCCCAAGCTAACTACTAACCCTACTAACTTAGATAACTGATATCTGAACCAAAAAAAAAAACAGTATATTTTAGGAATGCTATCTTTCACTCGTGAATTTGCTAACGTTCACTCAAGGAAATTAGAGTTCATTTCCTTATTTATTTATATATATATATATATATATATATATATATATAGAGAGAGAGAGAGAGAGAGAGAGAGAGAAGAGGGTCACTTGTAAGCAGCTTATATACCAATATGTATAAGTTAAACCTTATAAGGAAAAAGTAGTTGTTTATGTGGGAGAGTGAATGATTATGTGCCCTTTTAGGGGAAAGCCTATGATTTTGAAGAGAACCGACATCATTTCTTCCATCAAAATTCAACACCAAAAATCACACTCCAAGATCTTTGATTTCTTTTCTTTTTATAAATTCAAAAAATTTATTTATTATTCAAATAAATATTTTTAAAAAGTTCATCAAAATGGGCATATCTTTCCTTCACTCAACCGTTGCTTAGGATTATCAATTTCTTGGTGTCAACGGAGATGGTGATGATTGATTGGGTGTGTCTCCTTTCAGGATTTTCACCTTATATTTATTTTCTAAAACAAAAAATATTTTTCTTCTTAAAAAAGAAACAGTTTCTTAAACTTCAAAGAGGTTTTGAAGAGGAAATCACGTAGAAAAGCAAAGGAGAAGTCTCACAGAAAAACACAGCAGTTCAATCTCATACAAATGTCAATTTGATTTTGGCATTCACGTCATTATATGAGAGCAGGTAAAATTTTTATTTTTTATTAATTTATCTAAGCATACTAGGATTCAAGAAGACTCTTGACTCAGCTCGGGAGATACCCAAAGGTTTGCCTATTTCTTAAGCATACTCTCGCAATTCCTACTTCCTACGTTCACTCTTTTTAAATCTTTTTAAATAGGAAATTGATTTAAAACTTTCACTATAAAGAGCTGCAACGTCTAATTTACAATCCAACGGGCTGAGGCGCACATACGTACATCAAATTGGTCGGCCCTACTTGATGCTTGACGTCGTATTATCAATCAAACAGCCCAGATAGCTCTAGATAGTACTTACTATTGAGAGTTTTAAACCAATTTCCTTTTACTGTAAATTTTAAACTAAATGATTTTATGCCAGCTTACTTGTAGGCCTCGTACAAAATCATTTAGGCCTCGTACAAAATCATTTGTTTTATTATCTAAAAGGCAAGAGAAGGAATTGTGAGAGTATACTTAACATTTTTCATTTCTTTAATTAAAAATTGGATCATGTGCCCCAAGCCCTAGCCCATTTGTGGGGGAGGTGCACACACGAGTGGGGATTAAGGTTTGGGGGCTCCACCGCATTATCCTTCCTTATGAGTTATGACCTCTTCACCTAATGTATCTCTTTGAATTAGTGCTTTTCTTGTCACCATAATTAGTTAAGAGTTTCAAGCAAAAGACTTTTTTTAACTCATTACCCCAAGAATTAGCATTGCAACTCCTTTATGTTTCTCTCATTTTCTTCCTTTATATATTTATTGAACCCTAGATGCAATGGAGACATTAAAAGTTTGATTAACCAATAAATTATTATCTTAACTAAGAAAAAGAATTACAATGTACTTTTTTTCTTTATTTTTGGGGGGATACAAGGCAATACTTATCTGCATTTGTAATTATTCAAGTTTGCTTGTCACATCACCGAGGTTGTTTTTTTTTTTTTCATGGGACGTAACCCTCATGGCTCATGAGCATCTGGGTCGGGAGCACAAGTTGAATTATAATGCACTTCATTTTACATAAAATATACGACTTTGGGCTTCGAGTTCTCAAGGTGATTAGGAATCAAATTAGATTTGAATATGGGAGGAATAAAAAAATCACTTATTTCAAAATTTTGAGTGAAGAAGAAAAGGTTAGCAGATGAAGTGTCCAAGTGATTAATTAAGTCTACACTTCAACTAAATTAATACCATAAGCATCCACTCATCTCTGCTGTCTAATTTGACTAAATCATAACTTGACTAATGGTTCTTAATATACCATCCTAAGTACTTAATTGCGTCATTGTCCCAAATCATGATTCCAGTAATGACTTTTGCGAAATGCACTTTTCTTGCCAAACACTGCTTTGGGTATCCATGTTATTTATCCTTGACAAGGACATTGCTTCCTCTGCAGCCAAAAACTCCCAATAAAAATAAGAGTTTTTTTTTTTATGACGGGGAGCTCCAAATGAAAAGATATTTGGAGCTCCCTATTTTCAGATCAAAATCAAGGGCATTTTCTTCTATTATTGGGGTAATTTGTACGAAAATGTCACTCCACTGCCAATAAATACCAAAAAAAATGCCATTACTTGACTGAAAATTGTGAGCTCCGATTTATTTTTTTTCATACGGATCTCTTCATCAATTTAAAGAGTAAAAATAACTGGGAATTTCTTTACCCGTTTAAGATGGGGTTGGGTGTGGATTGAGATCCTCGGACCCTATAGGTCATATACTCATAACGCCATGCATAATTTTTTTTAAAAGATAAACTTAATATATGACGTATTGTTATGCTCTTATAATGGAATCAACTTATGTATTTTAAACGGATTATGAAAGTGGAATAGGGTTGAGGGATTCCTAACCGGGTTAGGTTTGGATTTTTCTATCATCACACTTATAAATGGTTTGGATTCTGCGAGAAGGATGCTTGGCCTGACCCGTTTCAACACATCGCCACCCATAGCATTTATTTAGGTGTGGCAGTGGGCCAGGCATGGGCTTGAATTTTGTATTATACCAGCCTGAAGCCCAATACATTTACATAGGTTTTGAAGCCTGAGCTCGGCCTGATTACCATCCCTAAATATATTATCCCCTCTGTAAATGTGTTGGGGTGACCCGGGGTTCAAGTTGGGCTTCTGTCTGTTGGGTCGAATCAGTTAGCCCCACTAGATCCGGTCATCGGCCCATCCCCAGCCCTACATTTTCTTTGGCCCACAAAGAATCGGGTATGAAGGGGACAGCAAACGATAGAGAGAATTGCCCACCGACATCTTACTAGTGTTGGAGTCAGTGGGTAAGTGACTGGCGACCACACGTTTTTCCGGCCTACTAAGGACATTAATATCATTTGGGTGGTTTTTTTTGTTTTTTTGGGATTACGGTGGATATCCTGAGCTTTCAGACTAATCTCACGGGCTACATAGGAAATACCCCCACCCCATGCAACCGTTAGTGAGGGGAGCCAAGAATCGAACTCGAGACCTCCGGGTTTACGATTCGTCCAAGTGACCATTGGGCTACACCCTCAAGGGTTATTTGGGTGGTGTTAGGGGCACCCAATATTTCTTTATTTATTTTGGTAAAGGTATCATTTAACACACTCAAAACATACACACAAAGCCTTCGACCTAATAAAAAAATTAAAAAAAACACAGCCCCTTTGGTAACCACTAAGGTGATAACTATTAAAGTAATCCCAATTAAGGGCACCCAATAATTGATAACTATCATTTAACTACTAACAGCAGTTAAATGATACCCTTAGCAAAAATAAATTGATAAATGTACTTCCTTTTAAAAGTTGCTAATTATATACTACTCAAATAATAAAATTTTATTTACACACCAATATAAAAAAAATGTTACCTATAAACAGGTGGAGCCAGGGGCGAGACATAATATATATATATATATGGGAATTGATTCTTTTTGTGTCCTTTGTAACCCTAGTTTAGATTTATTATTATAGGAGTTAATTTTTTTTAATAAAAAGCAAGGGTAGATGTATAAACCCTAGGAGTGAATGAATCTTAACCACCCTTAATGGGTGTTAAAAGAGACATGTGTCAAATAGGGGAGGCGCGCGTGTTCCACTGAACACAACACGCGTGTGGAAAAACAATCTCCATAATATAAAAATATAGTAATTTTAGAGTAGTGATTAGCTCACCCCACATTTGACTATATAATCAAATGTCTTCCCATTTCATCTCATTTAACCGTGGTTAAGCTTAACCAACTTAAAGTTATTATTTTTATTTTTCTAAGAACTAAGGTTAAATGGATGAACCCTTGAGGTGAATAAATCTTAACCACACTAAGTTAGTGGATATTAAAATGGTGGGTAGGAACCAATGAAAACCGGCCCATGTTTTTCACTTTTTCTTATTATTGAAACCTTTTTGGAATGTAACATTAAAGAATTTTATAACCATGATGGACCGATTATTCAAAAAAAAAATCTCGGAGGCTACGCCCCGAATACCCAAGGCCCCATATATATCATAACTCGATTAATTTTCTTGATATATGTAATTCGGCCCCCCAAGGAAAAAATTCCTAGCTCCGCCTCTGCCTATAAATTTTATACCTATATATTAAACTTTAAACATACCAATTACAAATGTAAATCATTCAATTAAGACATTAATTCTTAATCCTCACATTTGTCTTAATTCTTAATCCTCACATTCGTCCCAGTAGTCCCAAATGGTTCCTATGCAATTTGGATTGGTCTTATTAAGACAATCCAATGGTGTGATGCGGAATGAAATGACATTCTCCTCCTCGATGGATAGGTTATGAATAGAATATATAAGTCATTGTAGATCAAAAATTCTCTGATGAAATAACAGTCAAAACTACCTTAGAGAAAGAATGCTTTAAAAAATTAAAGACATGATGGCAAATGAAAGAATCAATTGGTGAATGGAGAAGGAGAAGTTGATTGGAGAAAGAAATTAAGAGTTAGGATTGAGGTGTGCGTGTAAGAAGGTAAGAAACTTCAAAATAGGAAATCAAAAATATTAATGGGTTGTAGTCATTAAGGGTCTTTTCTTTTGCTGAAGCTTATAAAGTTTGACACTTTATAAGATTTGTCATTTCACAATAAGTCTTAAGTTGCCATTACCATAAGACTTCAAATGCAGCAAAATGGTAAGACTTGAAATCTCATTAAAAATAAATAAAATGATAAGACTTTGGAATCTCATGAGGGTAAGATTTAATCTTGGTAGAAACATCTAACAAACAACTACTATGGCAAGGTACCGAGTGCCCAGCTTTTTAATTCTCAGCAAAAGAACTGAGGTGGGCTTAAAATCTTGCCAGATAGGAAAAAAAGTAGAAGATAAAGGGAGAAGTAGCATCAAGCTAGTGGAGATCCGAGACCTCCTTAAGTTCCCTTGGAACAATTTTATTTCTATTCAACTTGTCTTTTAAAAGAAATTATGACTTTATTAATAACTCTCCCTAGCTAGTTAAATTATTATCAAGAAGGGAAATAATCACCTCCTCGGTCGGTGACACGGGGAAGGGCTCTCAGCTCCCATTTTCTTGCCATGTGTCCCCCTTCGAACCCTATTTAACTATAGTTAAGATTCATCCACCCTTAGGGTTCACCCATCTACCCTTGATTTTTGAAAAATAATATAATAAAAATTAACTAAAGGGTTAAAAAAACCTAACCCGAGTTAATGGGAGTTGAAGGGTCGGCTATGTGAGAGCGAGGAGTCCCCTCGGCCAAAGAGGGGACTATTGCTCTATCAAGAATACTAAGAGTAACTAACTGATAAACTTATTCAATGTAATGTGCATGTGTGCTATGTGTGTGACTGGGTGTGTGTGTGTGTGTTTTTTGTGTTGCCTTTACGGACGCCTTGTGGTGATTGTGTAGTTTAACAAAAAAAAAAAAACTAACTGATAAACAACTATGGAGTTGGATCCTGTCAAGTTGTGATTGAACTCTCTCCCTTTTAACTTTAGTTAAGAAAGTTTAACTCTTAGGGTTATTTTTTTTATAATTTTTTTTTTCCAAAAGTTAAGGTTGGATTGTTGAACCCTTAAGGCTAATAAATCTTAACCTTTAAAAGGGATATGTGTTGACCAGTGGGTGCGATTGAGATCAATGAGAGTTCAATCACGATTGAATATAATCCCAACTCACAACTACAATATTATAAACATAAAGGAAAACTAATCTAGAAAAAAGATGAATCATTCCATCTAGTTTGTATGAGGGGCAATGCTAGTTAGTGAGCCTCAAAAGAAAGTGACATCATCCGTGAGGGTGTGCGTCATTTCCTCTTAGCATCATGAGGGAGTGCGTCATTTCTTCTTTCCCCTGGAATCAAATATGTCTGCTGGCGCGCATGGATAACAAGGTGTGTTGGCTCTTAAAATAAATGAAAAGGCAGAAAATAGAGAAGAGAAAGGCCTATTGGAGGTAGCCATTATCTATTAAATCTCAATGGGATAATTAGTTACTTCACATTGGCTTCTCCAGTATGAGTAGGACTCTTTCGTTACCAAGAGTCCAACTAAACTAAAAAATGGAAAATAGTAAACGTACCCGGGTTCCCATTTTATAACCGAATGACAGGTCTTCATTGGTCCACGCCCCAATTTTAAATACTTACCTACTGTGGTTTAGTATTCACTCACGCACCCATAGGGTTAAGCAGTCCAACCATTTTTTTTCAAAAAATAATAAAAAAATCTTAGTTTTAATTTAGTTAAGCTTAACCAGGGTTAAAGGGGTATTAAAAGGGACACGAGGACACGGGATAAGATATGAAACGGACCCATGGATCCGCTGACCACTGCTCATTACAAATTAATAAAAAAAACTAACTATTATATAGGATAACTACTGGTTATAAGAAATATAATATAACTACTACTATAGATGATCCTAGCTAGATATCTCTCAATATAGCTGTGAGGTAAAATAAGGTATATGAGATGTGCACCAGGAAGGTGCACACCATTTTCTCCCCATGGAAACGGCCTTGTCCTCAAGAAGGGGCGGAGCCAGGTGGGGCCTATAGGCTATAGCCCTATACCCCCCACTGAACTTTAGAAAAAATATTTTTTTATTAGGGCATAGTTAGGGGAATGGGTCAGAACTTGAACTTGGAGTTTGGATCTGTCTTGCACTCACAGAGCCCTTTAAGTGTCTTTTTTAATTCTGATTAAGAAGTTTTAACTCTAATATTTTTTAATATATTTTTTCTAAAAACCAATGTTAGATTGTTGAACACTAAGGGCTAATAAATCTTAACCATAGTTAACTGGAGTTAAAAGGGACACATGTTGACCTGTGGGCGCGTTTGAACTCTCCCAAGTTCAATCGCATCTCCAGAACTTTAAAAAAAATATATCTTTTATACTATGTTGTTTAATTATGTATAATCATGGATAATGGACAGTTGTCATAAATGATATTATATTGCATTATTTAATTATTTAATAGGACATAACCATGAGGTAAGGGGGCAATTGTCCCCTAAACTTTTGAAAACAAATATAACGTTTATATCATATTGTTTAATTATTTAATAGGGCACAACCATCGGGTAAAGGGACAATTGTCCCGTAAATAATGAGAAACAATACACATAAGATATGTACAAAATGGGCCAAGAACTTAGTCATTAAAAAAATCGAGGGCTTCCCTTAAACCCAAAATATTTTCATATCTGCATAATAATTCTCCACAAATTCATCAATAATTACTACTTTTTTAATCAACCACTCCGTGCTCCCTGTTATCAAATCATGGCTTGACCCCTATCCTCAAGGGCCAAGAACTTTTGTTTCTCCCTTTGGAATCAAATGTGTTAGGCATGGTAGATGTGACCAAAACCATAACTGATTAGTGGATTCTTCTTGTAATGATGCTAACTGAAATGTGAGGTGTGTGTGGTTAAAGGCTTGAGTTGAGATTGTGGTCTCTGAGTGTGTGTTTATTACCATCTACCAAAAAGAATGTCAATTGAAATGCATGGGTACTCAAGGTTTGAGATTATTAAAATTTCAATCATTTCCGATCGTAAATCCATAATGAAATTTTATAAAGTTTTGGAATTTCCAACAAAATTTTGCATTCAAAATTTTGATATCTTCTCCGAAATATTTCAACTTTTCCTCCTAATTAGCAATGATTTTTAATGATTTTACAAAATTTTAAAATACATACTATATAGTTTTGAGCATATTCTACACATATGTTATAGTTATATAGTTTACACTTATTTAATAGTTTATAGTTAACAAGTATAACATGAGAAAAGGACATAATCTATTATAACTAATAATTTATACCTATTGCATTATATAAACTTTATTAAAATAAGTATAGTACAACATTTCATATTAAACATTGAAAAAAAAATATTACATTTAAAATACATAAATATTACAAGGTGGACGTAAAAAAATTGCAATAAATTTATTCATGAAATTAAACAAAAATTACCTAGTGTGGCGGGTTGCGGGCTCACGTCGCACCCTTGGAAAAAAGTCCTGACCCAAAGGGTTGGGGACACCCCGAGTTTAAAAAAAAAACCAAAATTACACTAAGAGATAAAAAGAATATAAGAATTACATAAAATTTAATAAAATATAACCACTATGGAGGGCCAAAAAAGTAAATGCTAATTAAAAAAATTTTAATGTATATAATTACACATATAAATAAGCGTAAAAGATGAATTGACATCTAGCACTTCTCTTTTATCAACAAACTTCGTCAATAAATAACATTATCATGGCACCTCCTCTATAAAGGCTTGTAATTATAATAATCTATCTGCTAACAAATAACATAAATGTTATAAACTAAAGAACTAAGGTGATAAAGTTACTAACTATTACATCCCAATAAAATTAACTTTCCAAAAAACTAAATGGGTTGTTGGGATCCAAAGCCCATTGAATCAACGCTAAATGGGTTAATGGGTCAACATGCAACTCATTTAAACTTAGTATTTGAACCTCATGTATATATCTTATTGAGAGGGTTAGATAAATCTATCTATCAAGACTTAGGATCATCTCTGGCTATAGCAATAGATGATTTATATGGCTGCAATCTCATGATGGTAAAATTTTTGTTGGAAACCTTGAAAAAGTGACTTAAATTTCTTAACAATTACAATGACAAAGTCCAGAGTGCTAAGCTTTTGCAAGTCTCAGCAAAAAAAAAATGTTCTTAAAGGGTAAAAATGCACTAATGGGTGAGACAATTGTTGTTCGAGAAAGCATAGCGGTAGTAGCACGAAAAAAATGGAGGCTATAGCTTGGGAATGGTGTTAGGTGCCCCCAAATTTTAGGAAAAAAACTATTTTTTTTGAGTTAGGGATCATATTCGATTGAATTCGGTTGTGTCTCTTTTAACCTCCATCAACCAAGGTTAAAATTTATTAACCCTTAAGGTTAGACAATCTAACATTTGTTTGTTTTTTTATAAAATTAATCATAAAGGTTAAAAGTTCTTAACTAAAGTTAAAAGAGGTTATGTAAGTGTGATTGAACTATCAAATTTCAATCACAATTGGAGTACATGATCTGAACTCATATTTTTTATACTAAGATGTTTAGGTATTTAATTGGGCATAATCATGAGACAAGAGCAGTTGTCCCCTAAAAAAGTTATACTATATTATTTAATTTGACATAGCTATGGCACAAGGTGACAACTGTCTCTTGAACTATTGAAAACAAAATATATTTTTATGCCATTTAATTTAATAATTTAAATGGGCATATGCATAGCTATGAGACAAGGGGATAACTACCTTGTAAACAATAAGAAACAATAGTAATAAGATATGTACAAAATGTATGGACGAAACGACACGAAAACTTAGTTGTCAAACAATTTTTTTTTTACAATTACTACAATTTTCAATCAACCATGAGTTCCCCCTCTACTAGAAAATCCTGGGTCCGACCCTGCATGCTAAGGAAGGTGCACCCACCCCGTCACCTAATTATCATAGCATAGGATTGCTATATAGTTTGATACACATATTTCAAAATTTTCCAAACTCTTATGATGTGTTGGTTGCTGAGAAAATAGATGTGGAAAAGAAAATCGAAGGAAAATTTAATTTTCCATCATTTGGTTACAAAGAAAACAAATGAAGGAAAAGAAAAATGAAAGAAAATTTTAAAAAAATTTATCACAAAACATGGATTTCAAATCTTTACAAAATGGTTGGATTTTAAAGATAAAAGGAAAGAAAAGAAAGAGGAGTGGAAAAAAAATCGGGGGTTTTTATTTCAACCCCCTCACTTCTCTTCTTCTCCACTTCTTCCTCACTCCTCTTCACAACTTGCGGTTGATTTCCGACAACTTTTGCGGCGACTCCGGCGACTTGGTTCAAGTACCTCTCTCTCTCTTCTCTCTTTCCTTGCGATTTGGTTCATGTTTCTCTCTCTCTCTCTCTCTCTGCAATTTGGTTCATGTTTTTGAACCCTAACACATTTCAGAGAGAAGGTGTTTGATGAAATGTCTCAATGGACTAAATCAGTCCCAAGACTTTATTACATCTTTTTTTTTGCTTCCCAGATTTTGTTTTATAGTCACATAGTTATTTGGTTCATCTTGTTTGCTTTCCACATTCTTTAAAATTTTCAAAATCCTAAACCCCATTTAAGCTTTATCTTTCCCTGTTTACTTGAGTTACTATTAAGATTTGAAGTTTGACAATTGCTTGCCTAACTTGATTGCAGGACTCCAGAGCTGTACAGTTCTTTGATCTTATCTTTAGGTGAGTTTTCATACTCGACCATTAACAAAATTATATACTGTATGTTATTATTTTTTATTTAAGAATTATTTTTTTATATATTATTCTTTTGGAAATTTTTTTCCTTAAAAAAAAATATTATGTGATGCCTTGTATGGAAATGTGGTTGGATTTGTTGAAATGAGTTCTTTTTAGTTGGGGGTTGTTCTTTCTTGTGAATTTTTGTTGAAGTATGAGAAGTGAAATCACTTCCAAGAACAAGTCTAATCATAAGTTACAAATGTTCTCGTTCAAGTTACTAGCACAAAAAGAAGTAAAGATGAAGAACCCACCAATTGGAGAAGCCTACCTTTTGCATTTCAAAAAATGATGATAGTAACAACGCCAAATTGATATGCATAGCATTTAATTTTGACTAAGGATGATGATAATAACAGATGGTAGGCCGTGTAGGGGACTGTGGATGTTGAAGAAGGTGAACCAATGGTCTATAACTGTGTGTCAATATTGAGAACAAAGAGGCGGATGTGTACAATGAGGATCCCCAAAATTTTGTGGAGGATTAGAATTGGGTAATGCTTATTTCTATTGGGTTGCAAAGTTGAAGGTGCTGAGAGGCATCAGGTGAGCTACTTTATGCTGAAAATTAGAATTCAGAAGAGTACTTGGATTGACTCTTTAGAAACTATATCAAACAGATTCTTTGAGTGATGATTGTGTGTAATTGAACTATGAAAATCTATTTACTGCATTATTAAATGTTGGATTTTATATAACTTCTAAGCTTGTAGGAGCTTCCAACCGAATTAGAGATTGGACTGACATCATATTGTGCAAGCCTGGTAAGGTGTGTGATAATAGTTATTTAGAATCTAGATATCGATATTGATTTTTGCGCCATTGAAGTAGGTGTACCTGTAAATTCTCAATACCTCTATTCACGTTTTATTATTAATTTTCTTTAATTATTGTTATTAGGTTCTTGAAATTCTAGATGAAAAATCAGGATAACTTGGAAAGGAAAAGAAAATGTGTTACTGCATATGCAGCTTATGCGGCATGCATTGCAGTAGTACACCACTATCAAAATTATTTGGATAAGTTGTCATCAACCAACGGTGAAACAACAAGGAATGATATAATGAGACGGCTAGTTGATGAGAGGGAAACTGATTTTCACAACAACTGCGAATGGGCAAAGATGCATTTGCTAGACTGATTTACATACTAAGAGGAACAAATCGTCTTCATGATAATGTGTGTGCAGTTCTGTGGAGGAGTAACTTGAAAAGTTCCTTTATATTATTTCGCATAATGTGAAGAATCGAATGATAGGTTTTCACTTTAGGCACTGTAGTGAAACGGTGAGTCGCCATTTTCACCAAGTGTTACGAGCAATTATAAGCCTTGAAGATTCATTACTTAAGCAGCCAGATGGATCGAAATTCCCTCATAGATAAAAAACAATGATAGATTCTTGCTGTATTTCAAGGTAAACACAATTCAAATGATAGGTTAGGATAATCACATGTAACTTTCTATAAGGTAAAAAATAATATTAAATTTATGACAGGGTTGCATAGGTGCAATTGATGAGACACGGATTCGTGTAAAAGTATCAAAAGAAGATGTGCCGAGATATCGAGGTCGAAAAGATTATCCATCGCAGAATATCTTGGTTGCATGCTCATTTGATTTGAAGTTCACGTATATCCTTCCCGGTTGGGAAGGTTTTGCTTCTGATTCTAGAGTATTGAACTCTGCTTCAATGAGGGAGGACAAGCTAATTGTCCCTCAAGGTAATTAACATTTAGCATTAAAATATTTTATCATATTTTAGATAACATCCCCATTGTGAAGTAACCAAACTTCTAATTTGGTCTTACGTAAATATTACTTGGTTGATGCGGGGTTCATGTTGTGAAGTGGATTTCTTGCACCATATCGAAACCCTCGTTACCATCTTAAAGAGTATGCTAACCATCAACCTGAGAATGCGCGAGAGATTTTTAACCTTCGAAATTCTTCTTTGCGAAATGCAATCGAAAGAGCTTTTAGGGTATTGAAGAAGAGTTTCCTATTATAGGAAGCAGAACTGAATCGAATTATCCTTTTGCAACGCAAGTAAGAATTGTGCAAGCATGTTGCATCCTTCACAATTTTCTTAATGGGCGTCGATCCAGATGACACACTTTTGGCTGAAGTTGACCAGGAGCTTATGATGCAAGAGGTCACACGAGAGGGTGTTGTTTCTCAGACGAATAGAAGTGATGATTCTAGAGAAGGAGCTACTTTAAGGCAAAATATAGTTGATAAAATGTGACATGATTATATGTTAACTCATCAATAAGAGATATGATTAGCTCCTAATAGTCTTACCAAAACATGAGGATTTAGAAGTTAATCTTTTGTTATTTTGAAGACTTTGATTTGAAATACAGACTTTCATGCCGTTATTTATTGTTGTGCATATGGATAGGATCATATAATAGAAAGTTGGTATTTGAGCTCTACCATGGAAGCATCGACTTGCTTCTAAGAGTACTTAAATATTTAGGATATGTTATCACAACTTGGTTAGGTGTTTATAGATGCACTCTTAATTCAGTTAAGAAGTCCAGCATACTGAACAATCTCTGAAGATATATGTGTTGTTGCACTGACGATGATCTTCAATGTTGCAAGAGGGAATAAGCTATCCACTTTTTGTTCAAATTCAAAGGTTTTGCTTGTAAAGTGGATAACTTATTCCATCTTGCGAAAAAACACATCATGACTCTCAAACACACATCATGAAGGACCCAACCTGATTTAGATCAGTCGATGTCGTTGCATCACCATTAAATCATGACAAAATTTCTTAAATATTCTTTGTGAAATTCTCAATAAATTCTACTTCTAAGTTGGATATGACAACCTCCATTCATACTATTTTAAAGTTAGTAATAACACATTATGCTCTCCTTTCTATCATTTCAGCAGACATGACCTTTGTTTTGGTTCAAGGCTCAATCCTAGTTTTTGTAGATGGATTATTTCTTGTTGAGAGTCTGGTTTCCCGGGTCTCTTGGGCTGGTCAGCCTTTATTTCTTTTAAGAAAGACAAAACAATTGTAATCGTGCTCTTGTTTGTCTGGATGCCTCAACCAAAACCAAACCCCATGCTTGTAGAGGAAATGATTAGAGTTCTGAGATTTTTTATTCAATCAAAACCCGAAAATCAAATAAACCCTATGAGAGAGGAGACCCCTATTTGCTAGTTCCTATTTGGTATTTGAAATTTCCGTCTTTTGAGACTAGTTGTCAACCGTGCTTGTTCTATAGGCCCTTTTAGAATGTTGGGTTATCAATTCTTATTATGGTTTATTTTTCTTTCAATGCTAAAATCATAATCTAGACTAAGTTTAGCACTATCCTTTTCTTTCTATTGCTAAAATCATAACCCATTACTTGAGATGTGGAACAGTGGTAGGCTGGACCAAGACATACTTTCAATCACCCATTAGGCCCAAGCCCATCCCATTTACTGGATTCCACATTAATCCATAAAATAAGTAAGAAATCAATTAATTGTGGTTGGTTTTGCTCAAGTTGAAAATGTTTTGGCAAATTGAAGGAAGCTATAAGATTGACATTGGCTTGGTTTGCTAATAGAGCTCAATGCCTACTCCCTCGAGGAACTGTCATTTCAATCTGTAGTTTTCTGGACATGCTCATGGGATTGCTGGTTTTCCTCCTCCATTTGTAGCTATTTGTTTACTCTTGTACTGTTCTACATTTTAATTGCACCTTTTCTATTATTAAATTATTTACTATAGTATTGTGACATTGATTTATTTTATCATTTTGATATGAATAATCATCAATTGGACACTTATACATATTAGGTATGAATATTCATCAAACGTGGAGACAAGTTCCGAGAATGATAAGACAAAGAACTTGTCCTGGACTCAAGATATGGACAATTGTCTTATTGACGTACTAGTAGTGCAAACGCAACTTGGTCTAAAGGTTGATAAAGCCTTATAGTAACAATATTTGCATGCAATGTCAATATATACATGGGCACACCCTGATGCAAAATAATTCCGCTACAAGCCTATCCATAATTACGACAAGTTACTTTATTTGTGGCATGTATCAAATAATTGGGGTTGGTGCATTTACACCCAAGGAGACATCACGGAGTTTTAGGAAAGAAGAGACAGAACTTTAGCAACATGGATGAGTTTGCTTCGCTCGATAAAGAAGTTGAGGGAGAGACAGGTGATGATTTAACTGATACTTGTATGCAACCAGTGCTTGCTTCTCGAACTATATCTTCTTCAGGCTTAAAGCGTACTAACAAGAGAACTCGGAGTTCAGATGTTATTACTGAGAAAATTGAAGAACTTGGAAACAAGATTGAGAAATTGTCTGAGTCATTTTACTTTACAAAAGTAATATCAATTATGACTAGCTATATGAAGAGATAATGAAGATTGAGGGTAGACCGTTTTTTCTTAATGAGAGCATTTGATTATGTAGCTGAGAATGTGATGAGAGCAAAAGTCTTCCTTGCTTACCCACCTGAAGAACGACTGGAGTGGTTGAACATGAGAATGAGACATTGATATTATAGTTTTGGTTTTGGGTAATAGTTAGTTTTGTCTAAGCTTTTAGGAATTTCAGTTAAAGAGATGGATTTGATTGCAAATTTAGATTTGAGTTTTCTGTTATGCACTTTACGTTGATGGGTCTTCGAGTTTTTGAACAGATATTTAAAAAGTTGTCTTCATTGATGAGGATTTAGGGCTATGATTAACTTTGCCTACTTCTCTCACAGTTATGTAATCACCAGACATAATCTTAACTGAAAATATAGTTTTTTAGGTTTCTATTTGGATTCAATGGATGAAACAGAGGTGAAAGGCTAGAATTTTGGGTTTTGCATAGTAATGGTAATGCTTGTAATCTGCAACAAAGATTGGGCTTTTCTCCATCCCCTTTTGCTCCTATGGTTACAAGCATGACGCATTACCATCATAGTTTTCATTTATTTATTTCTTTTTTCAATTGCAGTAATGTCGCTAACATGTTTTTCCTATGTTTTTGTATTTTCAGTACAATAGCCTGAAAACTTTGAAGAGAGTAGAGACGAGAACATTAGTGAATACAAAGTGGTGTTGTAAGGTCCATTAACACCAGGGGCAGAGCCAAGGGGTGGGTAGGGGGGCTGGGGGACATCCCCCCCCCCGGAATTTTTTTTAAACTACTTATATAATCGGTATATTTAAAAATATATGTATATCAAAATTTTGTATATGGTGGGCCCAAAAAAAAAAAAAAACTAGTGGCCCTCCAAATAAAATTTTGTAATTTATATATATATATATATATATATATATATAATATAAATGGATTGATTCTTTATGTACACTTGTATGCCTTTTAACCGTAGTTAAGATTTATTAACTCATGAGTTAAATTATTTTATAAAATTCAAGAATAGATGTATAAATCCTAGGGGTGAGTGAATCTTAACCACAATTAATGAGTGTTAAAATGCACGTGTGTCAATTAGGGGAGGAGCACGTGTTCTACGTAGTGGAACGGGCATGTGAAAATACAATCTACATAATATAAAAATATAATTAATTTTATTTATATAATGACTTTCAAAAGGGAGGACCCTTGTTTTTCTTGTTACTAGACCTTTATTAGAATGCAACATTAACGAATTTTAAGACACAATAGACCCATTAGTAAAATAAAAAAAATCTCGGAATGCCCGAACCCCCAAGGCCCCATATCCTAATCCCATTAATTTTCTTGATATGTATGCTTTGACTCCCCATAGAAAAATTCCTGGCTCCACCCCTAATTGACACCCCTATTAACAGATTTGTCATAATATAAAATTATATTGAATAAAAGTTTGATTTTCTTTTAAAATCATAAATAACATTATGTGAAGATGTATACATAAATTATAATGGTTATAGACATCTAATTTAAATTAAGAAGGATTATTGTGGTAAAAAATAACAAATATATATTTTTTTCAGATATTTTCTTAGCAACCAAACAAGAGAAATTACTTTCATGATTACTTTCTCACTAACTTTCTAGACAACTAAATGACGGAAAATTTGAAGGTTTTTCTCTTTTTTTTTTTTTCAAATTTTGTCGGCAACCAAACATAGCATTAGGGTGCAACTCTTGTTACTACTTATTTCGGGTTAAAGAAAAGAGAAAGTTAACAACCATTCTAAAAAGATTTTGAGCAAAGTAACAACACATGTCGCAATCACAATGAGGTGGCCTTTGATAAGATTTTATTATCCAAAATCAATTGTGATAAGAATTGATTGTGTAGAAATTAATTTTCAAATAATCACATTGATTTTAGCTTCCAAACGCCTACATAAGAATTTGAAAGCTTGCCACTGGTTCAAGTATTTCTCGTATCATTCTTAAGTTTATTATCAATAGATAAGAAATTCTGCCCTAGCTAGTAAAAACCATGGACCATAATCCGTTTATAAAGTCAAGAAATTAAAGCTCTTTCCATCCACCACCCGATAAGCATCAGACGTTGCATACAAAACATGATTTACTTCCTCTAGACTTATATAAGAGAATCCTCATAGCTAGCCCACCTAGAGCG
Source organism: Tetracentron sinense (assembly GCA_015143295.1). Taxonomy (NCBI): domain Eukaryota; kingdom Viridiplantae; phylum Streptophyta; class Magnoliopsida; order Trochodendrales; family Trochodendraceae; genus Tetracentron; species Tetracentron sinense. The sequence goes on from CM026551.1 coordinate 12,324,663, forward strand.
CGTGGAGTTCACATCCGATATCGCGGCAGAGAAACGAAACTGATGATCAAATATGCGGGTAACAAGATATAATAGTAGTGCGGCAAATCTTAACTGTTCATTTGGCGAACCACAAAATCAGACATCACGAATTCTTGATCGGGCGGATTACAATTTGTGTCTTACTATATAAATGTAGCTAGCGCATCATTAGAATCCAAAAGACTTCCTTATCCAAAAACCACTCTTCTTCTTCTTCCCTTACCTCTTACCAGGGGCGTAGGTGGAATTATCGGCCCACTGGAAACCTTCTTTGAAAATTTGAAAATCTTCTTCTTCTTCTCTTTGTCTGTGTTTTATCTCCACCACATTTACTAACGTGAGCGACGGGAACAACTGGTTCAATCTCCACATCACATTTGCTAACGTGAGCCACTAGCGAACAACACCAACAATGCCGACCGCCATTATCTCCACCTCCACCACTCTCTTCCCACCTCCCTCCCATGCAACATCTTCTTCTTCTCCAACCCTAAAATCTCCAACTCTCTCTTTCTTCCCAAGAACCCTAACTCCCAAAACCCACATCTTCCTACACAGAAATACCAAATTTCATGTCCGATCAGCAATGGCGATCGAAAAAGAAACACCGGAGAGCGAACGGCCTGATACATTTCTCCGAGAATTCGATGATCCGTCGTCATCGAGCAATTCTGGATCTTCGGTTAGGGCACGATTCGAGAAGATGATTAGGGCGGCGCAGGATAAGGTCTGTGAAGCTATTGAGGCTGCTGACGGAGGCGGTAAGTTCAAGGAGGACGTGTGGTCGAGATCTGGCGGCGGTGGCGGTATTAGCAGAGTCTTGCAGGACGGCGGCGTTTGGGAGAAGGCCGGTGTTAATGTGTCCGTTGTTTACGGGATGATGCCTCCGGAAGCTTATAGAGCTGCCAAGGGTGAGAATTCGGCGAGTAAGCCAGGGCCAATTCCGTTCTTTGCAGCTGGGATCAGCTCGGTATGCAATTCTTTTAATTCATCTTGAAGCACTGATTTACTTGATAAAGGAACATGTTTCTTAGTTGATACGAACATCTGTATAGGGAAATGGACATGGGTTTGAGTTTTAATTTCATGTCTTTGGCGGGATTTTTTTTATTTTTGTGGGTTTTTATTTTGCGGGTTTATCGAAAAATAAAAAATAAAAGTTTGTAGGTTTTAATTTCTACTTCATTCCTTCTTTGATTGATTGCTCAATGGGAGTGAGGACTCATGAATTCCTCTCTGGTGGTTCATTTCTGATATCATTTTTTTGGTAACTCGAGGTGTTCCCAACCCTTTGGGTTAGGACTAATCCCCGAGGGTGCAACATGAGCCCCCAACCCTCCACACCAAGTAAGTCCGGAAAAACCCTGCAGGACTGGCCCCAAAGGGGGAGTGGGAAGTTGAATCCAAGACCTTCCGCTTCATGAGGCGTAAGCTCGGTAACCACTGGTCCACCCCTTTCGGGTTAGAAAAATTTATTGGTATTTATACAGGGTAAGCCCTATTTTTAGAGGGTTGGTAACCTACTTACCAAGTCTTACAATCATGCTTGCATTGGGGATCAACCTCAACACACACACACAATGTATTCCTTTAGAGAAATTGATGATGGCGGGACTTCAACTCACATCATGCATTCATTTCTGATATAAGATAATTCGAAAATCCTTACTTATTGGCCTTATATTTCATAGCTTAAATGTGAGAAATGAAAGCTGGTAGATTGACTACCTACAGATGGATTCTGATAATCTTGAGACTTGGATTTATATAAGGGGATTATGTCATTACTAATGTATATGTATGTTTGGATCTCGTTCTTGATGTCCGAGTTTATTTTGTTGTTTCCCTTACTATTTTATTACTTTTAAAAGTTCTCACAGTTTGATCTGAGCACCATCCTATGAACTTTATAGAAATATATTTGAAGCTGATGTACATGTGCACTGTTGCAAATTGTTATTTGGCAACCATCTAGATCTATAAGTAATGTTTATGGTTTTCTTCTTGTTTTTCAGGTTTTGCATCCAAAGAACCCTTTTGCACCAACATTACATTTTAATTATCGGTATTTTGAGACTGATGCTCCAAAAGGTACTCCAAGTTGTCCTAGATATGATATTTTCTTAATTGTGTCAGCTGATGGTTACTTTTCACAAGCATGTTCTTATATGGCTATTTCTTGAAGTTTGTACTCCTTCCATGAGGGTTCCAATTGGCTTCTTTTAAAAAAAAAATCTAATATCCAAAGGCAAATATGCTGATCAAAAAAAAAAAAAAAAAACCAAAGGCAAATATTGATGCATATCATTTTTTAATTCTTTGCTCAACTTGTATCAACCATATTTCTACATAGGGGCATGAAATCCTCGTTCCACCGAGGCTAAAACGCGATCTTTTATCGTTCAAATGCATTACATTTCCATATCCATAGAAGAGAAAATAGACAAAGTCTACGGTATCATTAATCTGCATGTGGTAGCCAAATAAGCATTTAATGCATCTGGTAAATGGTAGTATAATCGACAAAGAGCTATACTTATGCAATCTCACTAAGACATCTATCAAAGACAAGAATAAATTATCACACTGCACGGATTTTTATAGAATTTAAACATCCTAATTCAAATGGAATCATTACACACTGCCATCTTTGATGATGTACATTGGACTCTTAGAAGCGATTAACACTTATAACCCTCTTAGAGGTCTGAAGATGAGTATTGGGACGTTTTTGGGGCATTGTTTGAGCCTCCAATACAGGAAGGACATGACTAGAATTTCTCAAATCTCAAGGGTTTTGGCTCATTAATTGTCAGCAGAGAATTTTGTGAGCCAGCAAGAGGCAACATGGTTTAAGACTGTACGCTTAGGCGACCCTTGGTGACCGACTCAATGATCTTGCCCCATCTAGTCATGACAGAACATTGCCTTGCCCTATTATTCCATTCATGTGAACAAGGTCCTGTCTTTTAATAAGAATGGGGTAGAATCTGATTGGAATATGATCAGTTGACTTGAATAGTTGATCCCATTGAAAGAAACTAAAGTTCGTCATGGACTGGGTAAACTGGTACTTCTGCAAGAACATAGCTCAATTGCTCACCCAAACATGCTGGAAAGGTGATAGAAATTTCCTAAATGTAAAATAAATGAGATCGGCTTAATCAAATGAATGGTACCATTTACATATATAAAAGTACTAAAAATGAATTGGTACTGGATATGTATGTTAGGAGAGAGGGTTCAGTGGTCTGGAGCCCTAGGTTTAGGCGGCAGTTGAATGATTGGAAAGGTCAGGAGTTTGTAAACTTTATGTCCAAGTTAGAGTCGGTGCGTATTGATGTGTCTTCGAGAGACAGCTAAGTTTGGGGAGTTCGAATCCTAGCCAATTGCAATTGAATTCAATCACAATCACATGCCAACACGTGTTCAAGGACTGATTTTTGATTCCCGCTTCTTTACTATAGACGTTAACGGATGTTAGAGTTAACACAATCACTGACACACTGATATGACAAATCTGACTTCATTGAACACTTCCATCTCAAGTTTGAAAACGCAAACTACTCTCTCCTCTTTCGACTGTTCATCATTCTTCTCATCTCGCCGGCTTGTGAGAGTCCAAGAAGATCCAGAGAACTCCTGAGAGTTCAAGAAGATCAAGAGGCTTGTCTTCAGACTTATCTGAGCTTGACGCCGGCGAGCAGTGAAGTTAGTTCAATTTTTTTTCAGTTAGACCTGTAATTAATTTTTTTTCCTGTGTAACTGATTTTTTTTAAAATTTGTATTACTAATTAAAAAAAAAAAACAATTACACAAAGTAAAAAAAAAAATAGTTACACAGTAAACTACGAATGCTTTATAGAAAGTTCATGTAATCATACAAAAATTGATGAGTCAATTTTCTCCAAGTTATCTCGGTGAGACTATGTTATGACACTTTATTTGGTTATCCTTATAGTTGGTGCTATTTTTTTGTTAATCAGATGAGGGAAAAATGAATTCTATTAGGTACCGAATCATCCTTTGATGGGTCGAGATTCGAGAAAGGAGAACTTGGTATTGTAGCACCAAAATATATGGGCAACAAATATCTAGTTATAGAAATGCACGATAAATATGGGCAATAAATATCTAGTTAAAAAAAGTATATCTAAAAATCACTTTTTCACTTTGTGTAACTGATTTTTTTTTTACTTTGTGTTACTAAAAATGTTACAGTTATACAAATTGAAAAAAATCAGTTACACAGGAAAAAAAAAATTATAGGTCTAACAATTTTTTTTTTTACAGATACAGGGAACTTTCAAGTAAAATATAAAATTGAACTAACCTCACCGCTCGTCGGCGTCAAGCTCAGAGATGTCTGGAGACAAGCGTCTTGATCTTCTTGGATTTTCACGGCTGGCGAGATGGGAAGAAGGGAAGGAGATGAGAAGAAAGAAGAACAGTTGAAATGAGAGAGAGTGGTTTGTGTTTTCAAACTTGAGATGAAAGTTTTCAGTGAAGTCAGATTTGTCAAATCACTGTGTCAGTGGCTCACTGTTAACTTTAACATCCGTTAACGTTTATTGTAAAGAAGCGAGAATCGAAAATTAGTACTTGGACACGTGTTGGCATGTGATGCGATTGAATTCAATCGCAATTGGCTACAATTCAGACTCAAGTTTGGGTCAGCAATAGTAAAGGGTGGTTCTCTGTGAGATATTTTTTGTGGGCAGCTTATTCGGGCCCCTATTTGAGCTTCCCCCATCAGATTGTTTAGTGCTCTGGGGTGCCTTCGAAGGTCTTTTTTTTTTTTTTTTTTCATTTGGTAGGCTTTTTTAGGCAAGATCCTTACTTTGGATAACTTGAGAAAAAGAAGGTGGAGTCTTCCGAACCGTTGTTATATGTGCCTGGTGGAGGAGGAATCGGTGAACCATTTGCTAGTTCATTGCTCGTTTGCGAGGTGTATCTGGCTGTATTTCCTTTCCCAACTTGGGGTCGCTTGGGTCTTCCCCTAGTCCTTTCAGGGCTGTTTATCCAGCTGACTTTCAGTTTTGTTGGAAAGTCCAACTGATCTTATTTGGGACTTACTGTCAGGAGTGATTTTGTGGTCTCTGTGGAAGGAGCGGAATATGAGGGCGTTCGAGAACTCTTCGTCGACTATTGAGAGAGTGTGTTCCCGTACGCGTGCGTTGTTGCGAGTTTGAGTCTCTACTAAAGCTGATGTGGTGGAGATATGGTTTGATGAGTTTATTTCCTTGTGGTAGCAGGGGAGTGTGTTTTTGTTTTTTGTGATTTGTTTCTGGGGTTTATTTGCTCGCTTTGGTTCCTTGTGATTCACTTTTTGTGAATTTGTTCCCTTCCCTCTTTTTTATTAATATATTTGCTTTTACCGATTTAAAAAAAAATGAATTGGTACCATTTATGGAGGCAGCACACAAACCCCTTGAATTACATCTAATGCAATGAGCAAAACAATTTATAAGGCTGAATGTATTCCTTTCAAAAGTCTCACGAATCACAGATCTCATATTGCCAAAGGGGAACCTTTCCCTTGTGAGATTTCTCATATACCTGTCTTTCATCCCCATTTCTCATGTACTTGTCTAGTTATCTTTCATCCCCAACTTAATGCTCTCTTTCAGGATGAGTTTTTTCTCTCAATATATATATTTTACTTCTCATACATTATTTTTTTCTTTCATGGATACACTCACAAATTCAGGAAGGATTGAGATCTTTCAAATTTATGTACATCATGTCAAAACTTTTTGGAATTTTACACTTTTGATAATTTATTGTTAAATATGCAGATGCTCCTGGAGTACCTAGACAGTGGTGGTTTGGTGGTGGTACTGATTTAACTCCTGCGTATCTCTTTGAAGAGGATGTCAAGCACTTCCATACGGTAAACCGTAAATGCACATGGCAAAATATTGTGTTCTGTTTTCTGTGTTTTAAGTTTATTTTCTTTTTGATGAAAATATTCTGATTCAAAACTATTGCTGCATTACTGTTCATCTCAAAGAACATTTCTTTTGTTCTGAATTCTGATATCTTCCGAAAAATAATAGTATTTAGATTTGACTTTATTTTCTTTTCAATCCACAATTTCATGCAGAGTTAAATTTTATATTAACAATCTTAAAATAGTTGTGTCTTATTTGAGAAAATAGACTAATATGCCTAATGACACCCGAAGGTGGGGTGGGGAGTAAGAAAAAGAAGTTCAAGAGGCTTTTGACTTTCTTTGATTTGTATCATCAACATGAGATGTCATTTTGGCAGCCATGGATACCAAAAATGATACACTATCATTTTCCACCTTGCAAAGGTGGTAAAGTCGTTGGGTGTGGAACCCATGATGATTGAATATATGTGTGTGGGTGCATGTGTGTGGGGGGGGGGGGGGGGGGGGTGATTTCAATGATCATACAGAAGAAGAATAAAGCTAAGAGAAGCAAATTAATTTCTCTTTTTATACATATTGAAAGACAAACGATGTTCAGTCATCAATTCATGTGGCGGTTTTGGATTCCAGCAAACATTCGCTATCGCAGTCTAAGTTATGTGGCTCGAACACTATTTTCGGTTAGTATGTGAGGCACACGCATGCCTCAAGGCGTGAGGCATGAGCCTGAACAAGCCTTAAGGAATTTAAGCCTCAAGGTTGAGCCTCATGACGTTTTCCGTGAGCCTCACCTCGAGGCGTAAGTCTCATACTTAGCTTAAAGTTAACACCATAATGACAAAGTCGGGGTTCGGGAATAATTTGGCAGAGATCAAGTTTGGAAAAATTCGAGAAAAATTCGGAAAAAAAATAAAAAGTAAATTAGTAATTATAAAAATATACGAAACATTTTGATTAAAATATATACAAAATTAGTAATTTTTTTGAATAATTCTTCAGGAAATTCGGAAATTTCGGGAATAATTCGTAAAAAAAAGCGAATAATCCATAAAAAAAAACAGTCTTTTTAAATAAAATAAAATAAAAAACGCAATTTAAACGCTGAATACTTCGGCAACCAAAAAACTCGTGAATTTTTGAAAAAAAAACGCTGTTTTTTGCTACTTGGGTTAATACAATAACCATCATGCTTGCCTATCAAAAAAAAGTCACACACTCAAATCTAAGACGATGGTACAAATATATAATTATTATCTGATTAGGCATACACATTTTCAGCTGGACGGAGGTTGACATGAGCCTTTCTCATGTAGGTTCAAAAAAGTGCTTGTGACAAATTTGATCCCAGTTTCTACCCCAGATTCAAAAAATGGTGTGATGATTACTTCTGTATTAAGGTATGTCTGCCATTCAATCTTCTGGTATTATATCTTGCATGCTGTTAAATGATGATACAGTTGTATTCTAGTTATAATTATTTATAAATCTTCTCAATTGGAGGCAAAATAAATTGTGCTTCTAAGCCACCCAGATGCACTAGTCTGTTTGTGGTTTTCACTGAGCCTCAAGATAAATTATCACGACATCCTATGATGTTTCTTCACCAAGAAGCTTCTTAGCTAAAGGTACCATTGTAATTACCCAAACCCTTCATTGTCCAACACTAGTTGTAGATGTTGTACCCCTGGTGTACTCTTTTCCCTATAATATTGTGGTGCTTTTAGGGCTTCCCTTTGTTTTTTAGGAGAGCTGCTGACGAGGGAGGGGTTCAATAACGAGCAGGGTATAAGTGACAAAAATAACATGGTTAACGGAATTAGTCATTTTCAGTGTTATGATCATTGTTACAAATCTCCCGACCCAATTTTTCTTGAGAAAAACTGATAAAAACATCTGAAGTTTAAAACTCTAAATTTATTGCGGTATTTTTAAAATCTCCCGAGAATTTTATGTATTGACTATTGAGGTTATCTTTTCTAGTAGTCTTCTTTCCCTGTGAATGCTTCTGCATTAGTTCTTTGTTAAGTGCTGTAGGTCGGAATCAGTTTGTTATCCATTTGTTTTTTATGCTTCATTGAGTAATAGTATACTCAGTTTATCATTTTGAGCCGGTTGATGCTCTTAGCGACGTGTATATTTTAGAGTCCCTCCTTACTGGTTTGTAATTTATAAAAAATCCATCCATATTTAAAACAACAGAGTACGGATGGAGAGCATTTTCTCTTTCTGTTCTCTCTTATTTTTTCGTGGTTTTACTCCCCCTGTTCATTCAATCTCCCTCTTCACTTTATCTCTCGCGAAATCACTTCCCTTTCATTTCCCTTACAACATCTCAACAATCTCCCTCATCGATTGCCCTTCGTAAAAGCAGTAGGAAAAGATAGAGCAACGCCCTGCCGGTGATGGGCGATAATCTCCATTGACGGCAACGAACAATAGCCACTTAATCTTGAAAAAAAAATCCATTAAAAACGATATTAATGGTGAGCAGTTCCACAATTTTTTTAATTTTCGAGGTTGGGGGCGGGGTAACTCAAGAACGACAACCCACATTCAAACACCCAAAATAGCTTAAATTTTTTCATTATTTGGAGAAGAATAATCATACTAAGGCTTGAACATTCCATGAAATCATTGAAATTTTGTTTACATGCAAGAGCCTTTTTTTTTTTAACAACAATTATTAGAAACAAATTGAGTATATCAGGTTGAGAGCAGTTATGAAGGTATCATCTTCTTTTACGATTTCAGTCTGGTTGTATTTTTCTTCATACCTTGTTACCCAGAAAGTGAGGAAGTGGGGAAAAGAGAAACTCTCCTAAATAAACTCTCCCATTTCAGTCTGGCTTTCTTTACGATTTTAGTGTTGCAGAAAAACTCTCCCATGGTGAGGACCTAAGAAAAGGTGTGAAGTTTCATGATCTTCTTCTCCGTTAGAAAAAGGGACGCTGGAGTTGAGAGAGAGAGAGAGCTTTGCTGATACACATGTGAGAAACTTTATTTGCTCTTTTGTCTTCAACGTGAAAGGGCTTTTTGATAAATCAAAAACTATTAAGGGACTATCTTAAAGATAGATGTTTGACGAAGTTTTAACCGGCTTTAAAAGCAGCCGGGAAAAGTAAGTATACGTGTCGGTTAAGTAGAGAAAGTGAGGAAGTAAGGAAACTGGGGCTAGCATTCCCCTTATTACAATATCAGTCGGCATGCTATACAACCGAATGAAATTGACATCTTGGATTTTGTAAAACACCCCTGAAACCCATTCTTTGAAAGAAAAAAAAATCTTCTCTTGATCACTATAGAGTAGTAAGAACTAAAAGAGAAAGATCTAAGGGAAGAACGATTAAACAGAGTAGATTGGAGCAAAACATAACGTAAGATATGTAAATTTCTGTTATGTTGGAAACTGAATTGCATAGCTAGAGGGCTTAGACAAGGGAATCCCCATTCCCTTGCCTATTCATTAGGTGCACAAAATTTCTTTCCTCAATGCTTCATTCGGCTATGGCAAATCAAACTCTATCGGGGCTTAGAATTCATAGGTATGTTCCGATCATGCCCCCTTTTTTTTGCCCATGATAGCTACATCATTATCAAAGCCAATCATTAAGTAGGTTAATAATTTAGCATTTCTCTTGGACATATTTTGTAAAGTTTTCATATTTAGATTGTATTGCCTTTTCTTGGCTAAGTGACTATGGTTTGTGTTTTCATAACTTTTTACTAACATGTTTTTTTTTTTTCTTATAAAATTCTTAACTCTCATATGTATGTCTATAAATATAGTTGAAAGACTTCATTTAGTTTCTTTTTAGCTTATATTTGCATAAAAAAGTTTTATATCCAAGCTTTTTCTTGCGTATCTTATTTTTTTCTATCGTATCCAATCGATACAACATTCGCCGGATACGTATCTTAAAATTGCCTACCAATACTCATACCAATATCGATATTTTGAACCATAAAAAAGAAAATGAAAAATAAATAGACACGTCTGTATGTGTCAGAGCATGTGCAAAGACGTGGGCCATCTACAAGTGGAAATGGCACCATAAATCACTGTATAACAGTCATTATTAGGGGAATTTTGCTAAGTAATAGCTGTTCTATTTATTTAGGCTTTAATATAGATGAACTGCTATTTACCCTAGAAAGCGTAAAAGAACTAATGTTTAACCATTATAATGCTGTTATATGGTGGGTGTCATTTGTTAAAAGTCAAATCCTGATCTGAAGGGGATAGGCGGCTCACTTTCCCATCCTTAGTACTACCCATATTTTAGTTTTTTTTGGTTGTACTACCCGTATTTTAGTTGGACCCAAGCAGTGACTGAAAGAACTTGTATGGATAAACTGAATTCCTTTTGCCTTTGTCCAACTGGAATGTATCTTTAAATAATATCTATAATAATCCTCTTCACAAAATTAATGTTTGTTATTATATCTGACCATTCATAGTTATTGCTAATTCTGTTACAGTTAGGAAAAAACACAGTTCTTTAAAATTCTGTTATGTAGTATAGTGAACCAGTAGAAAATGGAACTATAGTTGTTGTCAACTCTGTTACTCTTAAGACACAATTTTCTCAAAAGTTTGCCGTGAGGCAGACAAGGTTGAAATCTTTCAATTATAAAGGTGAATGAAGAATAAAAAATTTGTAGACAAAGTGGTGCTTATATTGGCAGTTAATGCTGTTTGCAGCACCGGGGCGAAAGACGTGGACTCGGAGGAATATTTTTTGATGATCTTAATGACTATGACCAGGAGATGCTTCTCTCCTTTGCCACTGGTGATTGCTCGAAAATATATTAATGCATGTTTTTCTTTTACATGGTCTATCACAGATTCACAAAGAATCACTTCCGTCCGGTCCTCCACTTACAGTTTTGGATTCTTTATGCAAATGTTGTTTTGCAGAATGTGCAAATTCTGTTGTTTCTGCATACATACCCATTATAGAGCGAAGGAAGGATATGCCATTTACAGATCAACACAAAGCATGGCAGCAATTACGAAGGGGACGCTATGTAGAATTCAACTTGGTAAGAAACTAACTCCAAATATCTAAACAGATGTACCATTCACGATTCTTTAAAACTAGGTTTTATTAACCAAGCATTTTTTTTACATATGAAGGTTTATGATCGGGGTACGACATTTGGACTGAAGACGGGAGGCCGAATTGAGAGCATACTTGTTTCTCTCCCATTAACCGCAAGATGGGAATATGACCATGTAAGCTTGGTTCAATTGATTGAACTTATTTCTTTTAGTTGTGGATATCGAAATTGTGAACTAATACAAGAGGGTAATTTTTTTTCGCTTCTTTTCTTTTAATTCTAACAGCAACCGGAAGAAGGGAGCGAAGAATGGAAATTATTAGATGCATGCATCAATCCAAAGGAATGGATCTGATTTTCTTTAGAGGATCCCTTTTGTATCATTCTGGGCAGATGCAATTTCCTTTTTTTTTTGTAGCTAGATGAGAAAGCTTTCCTTCACTTGAAATTATCTGATGATTGTAGGTGATTTACAAGAGAAAATTGTAATAAATTGTATGATTTAGTCAGTGTTGCTGCATTATAGTATAGGTGTATGTCTTTTTTTATATTTAATTTAATTACATATATGACTAGCCATGAGTTTCTCTATATGGGAAAAAGACCTCCATTTTTTTTAGGTATAGATGTTTATGAGGTGTTTGGTAACACTACTCTAAAAATAAGAGCTTATTTGAAATTGTGCTTAGTTGGACTTTAGATTGTTAAGTTGAAGGTGAATTACATGTCTACATTTTCGAGATTTTAGAGGTAAAAACCTTTACTTTAAAATCTAGAGTCCAACTAGCATAATTTTCAAATAAACTCTTCTTTTTAGATTAGTGTTACCAAATGCCACCTTAGACTTTTTTTTTTAATACATATTGAATGTTATGTTTAGCCCTTTGCACATGCGAAGGCTCCTTTATCTCGGGCGAACTTGGCAAGTGAAAGAGGGAGAAAAGAGAAGGGAGAGAACAATTAGCCGAAAAAAAGTATTAAAATTTAAATTTCATTTGGTAGTCTAATATGGTTAGGCCACAACCTCAATTAGTGTCAGTTAGCAGTTGTCACTTCTTCGTGGGTTAGAGGTTAGAGAGCTGAGTCTAGCTTAGAAGATGGTGAAATAAATGTGTCTTTTTGGAACAGGGCCTCTTATGGCACCCGACTAAGTCCCTCGGGTCATGCAGATCCTCTTATACCACACAACTGGTTAAGCTAGGATAAATCCCTGAGGGTGGCCAATAAGGGGTTTATCCCTGAGGGTGGCCAATAAGGGGAAGGGACTCGAACTCAAGCCTCCGACTTCTTGAGGAGTGGTCTTGGCCACTAGCCCAACCCCTCCACCACATTGTCACTAGTGGGAATGGAACCTAGTTGTTACTTCTTAGTGGGATAGAGAGCTGAGTTTAGAAAAGAACTAAACATGATTGGCCTATTAACCGCCACATTATCGGTAGAGGAAATGGAACCTTGAACGCTCAGCATGGGAAATATGCACACGGGCATGGAAATGGAACCTTCAACGCTAAACATGAGGATATACACACGGGTACTGGTACGTATTAAGGGAAGACTCAAATTAGTGTCTATGTTATGACAGTTAAGAGGCTCACATTTGTCCTAACCTAATTCTTAACCTATAATACTAATCTAAATAAATGATGTCTTTTGGCTAAATTAAAAATAAATAAACAGAGGGAAGTGTTTTAAATAGGAGGGAGCTTGACTGTTGGATTGAAAATCCAATGGTGTGAACTGTCAAACATTACATGCTTTAAATGGTAGCCCCCCACTTAATGCCTTTTTTTAATCGAAGGGTCAGGCTATTATAGAGAGTTTTAAATCACTTTCCAAATAAATAAATAAATAAATAAAAGTAAAACCCGTGAAAATTAGGTAGCGTAGAGGCGAGAGAGCTTGACACGCTTAGATGATCCCTAACCCTAGGGCATTGGCGACGTGTTCTCAAACACTCACGTGCAAAACTGGTGCTATAAATTGGAAGCGAAGGTGGTCGTCCAAAAGAAAACCCCTCTTGTTCTGCGGAAGAAGAACCCTAAACCCCAATTAGGAAAACGAAGCTGTTGTTGTTGTTGAAGTTGAAGAATGGCGAAGTCGTTGAGATCGAAGAGGGAGAAGAGATTGAGATCCATTAGGAGAGAAATCGTGGAGCCTTTCTACGAAAAGAAAGATGTAGCTAAACTCGCTGTTCAAGATGCTGCTCTTGCCGCTCCCAAGCTTCCCGTACGTACCTACACCACCAACACTGCCGCAGCAATGGAAACCAGCGCCATCACCTTTACCTCCAATACAACCATGGGTACTCTCTTCCATCCAAATCTCTAATTTTTTTTCCATTTTGCGAATACCCATTTGTTGGAATTCGACAACTGATGATTCCCTTCTGATTATTTTGGGATTTCTGCTATTTTTTTTTGTTTCTATTTTTCAATTTATTCACTTTTTGTGTGTTATAGATTGGTGATTTCTGCAGAGCTATGTTTGCATTTGAATTTAAATGAAAAATAATTGTTGTGTTGAAGTCTAGAATGAGTTAATTTAGTGCTTTCATTTTTATTATGGTTATCAGTTTATTATTCAGTTGAAAAAGGGGTAGTGATTGGCAAAAAAGATAGACTCAAGGAAGAAACAAGATATTGCTAGGTTGGGATATAGATTATTTTATTACAATCTGGTTGTTATTAACTAGTTTATCATATTTTGGTTAGTACATGGAGTACACTACGAAGTTAGACAAGAGGTTATGTTGTTTCATCGATTGGAACATAGGAAATGTACACATACGTTTAATAGTATTTTACCTTTGGATTATTGGAATACCCTTTAGTAGAGTTGTAGTATAAACTCTAAAGTATCGCCTACAACCGGAACTGAAGATAAGTCATTGTACTTAATAAGGACGTTTATTAATTTATTTTAAGAAAAGCTCTGTATTGTTAGCCAAATCGTTGAGTGCCTGAGGCACTCCATGGAGAATCCTATCAGTGAAATGGGAGCAATGCTTTAAGATCTGGACTGGATGCTGACTCTGTCAAATTTTTTAAAATTTAGGTTTCAAAATTACCCTTACCATAGGTCAAATATACATACTTGTCCATTGGTCTTAGAGGTAGTTTGTCTTTCGCTTAGGTGGACTGAGATCGATTCTCATGAGTTGGTATAACAATTAAAATGTTCACAATTTAATCAGCTAATAGATACTAACTTCTCATCTACTATCCTAGATAATGATGCCTAAAAAATGTCATGGAGTACTTTAATATATAAATATGTGTAGTCACAATGGACAAGTTAAGTTAGAAGTCACTTTTCTGGAAGTTTTTACGCCTTGTCTCATGCCTTCACCCCCTCAAATCTATGTTTCATTATTTGTCCGACATTAAAGATATGTAGAATTTTCAGTAAATATATGTATACGTTTTACTTAAACCGTGTGCTACTTGTTGAGCTCTTTTGAGAGTTGAAGTCAATGTTTCCTTTGGTTTCTAATAGATGATCTCGAAATGTTAATCTTGGTCCTTCATGGTAGTTTTTGGGACGCTTTGTTTTTGAACGCTTTGTTATCTTACTCGGTTATATACAGTGTATTTTGTGCATTTCTATGGAAGTGCTGGCGAGTGGCGAGTTAGCCAACACATTGGAAAAGAGGGCTGTAAATAGACCCTACTCACTTACTTATATTGGGGAAACTCTCTCTCATTTACTTCTATTTATGCTATATTTTTCTTTTTCCTGTGAATAAATTTTGTTACACAAAAGGGATGAGAAGAAAAGGAAGAGGATCTCTTGTCAGATGGTGGTCTTGGGTTGTTGTTATTAGGGAAGGTGAAGGATAAACTAGGGGCTGGTGGTTACACTTGAAACACTGATTTGCAGTCAATTTTATACAAACTTTCTGGTTTACTCATTACTGCTTTAAAATTCTTTTGTTGTAGTTTCTAAATAGAGGTCAAGTATAAATAGAACTCCTACTTCTTTTCTAACATATTAAATATGGGAATTCCTAAACTCAAATTTCAATGCGATGGCAATAAAGGTCTTACTACAAGTCTACAACCCAAGAACTTTGTCACCTACTAAAACGCATTAACAGATAACTACTACTAGATTTGAATTAGATTTCAAATTGAATTTATTGTAGGATTTAACGGAATTCCAAATTTGACACCACAACAACTCTTGATGATATCAATTGTACTGAACAATGTTGAATGTCAACTAAGCTGGTGGGTTTTAACTGATTGATCATTGAATACTACCTGACTGGATTACTCATTCTTCCTTTTCATAGATCATTATGCTTGAATGCTGATTGCTTATTGAACTTGAGTAATTTAAAAGTAGTTTTTTCCCTACAAAGATAAATGAGAACGAAGTGAACATGCATGAGGAACCTTAAACCCTGTGTTTTAAATCATGTAAGCTTGATTCTTCAAGGAGATTGGATATATGTGTTAAGAGTTCCAACTAAGAATAAAACTCAAATTCTCTTTTATTTCTGCATTCTTTACTGTTGAAACTTAGTAGTATATTAACAGGAAACCTGGGGATATTTGATCAAGACTCCTCACTCATCTTCAGGTCCTTTTTCCATGCCTGTGGCATGTCTGTTTATCAATCCACACTACCCATGTGTCAGACCTCTCCTTCTCGGGGCCACATAAGAGTGGACAATCCTCTTCGCCACTTGTTAATCAGCCATCCATGTCTAAACTCTAAAGGGGTACGATCATCTGACCTGTGCGATCTAACTTATGGTCTATTCAAAGATTGACCAGAAATATGGATGATTAATGAGTACACAAATCAGCTCCTTGGCATAAGAGTCAGAAGACATGCCACGGGTTCTGGATGGAGTCTTGGTCCTAAAAGTTGCCAGGTTTTCATTAATAATTTAATATCAAAGTTATAACAAAAAACCAAGTACTTCTAAAGTAGTGTTATATTGATAGTTAGCAATCTTGGCAAATTCACTGTCCTCTGTCAGCATTTTAGGGAGGACCCTTATTAAACTTTGTTTTAACAGATGTGGAGATGGATGATGGTGGAATCTCCCACGACCAAAAGTCTGGCTTCTTAAAACCTGTTGGTGGCATAGGGAAAAAGTTAAAGAAGAAATTGAAGGTGGGTAAAGGCAAGCGTCACGGTAAGGGGAAGAAGATCAGGAGGAAGCACATTTGACAAGGGCAGTGATGTTTCTTCTTTTCATTAAGTTTTCTTTGTTAATTATACATGGTAATGATGATGACTGGTCAGATTCTCTAACTATTCATTTTTGTTGTTTTTTGATTATGGCTTTGATATAAAAAGAGTAATCAGTTGGTATATTTGAATTAGTTAATGAATTTTGGTCCAAAGATAAACATTACTGGTTAGCTGGTCCATCACTTGTTTTAAGTCTGACAAATTTATCCTATAGTTTTTTCCATTGGCATGCGAATTGGAACCATTCACAAATCATGCATGTATTATGTGGGACCTTGTTAGGCAATGGACTCAAATTTTCAATAAAAAAAAGGATCTGCAGTTTACATTTTTGGGCACCATATGGTCCATACCATGACGATTAAAATTTCCAATACAAGTGTAATACGGAGTGGACAGCTTAAAAGTTGCTTATTCTCCAACTTCTACCCATACAAGATTTTAGATCTTAGTTCAGATTCAAGTCTATGTTACCAAATGGACTTAACTGGCCAATCAGTAGTTTAACTGTGACGCCCTGAACCCGCGCCTAGGGAATCAAGTTCCGAGACGCGTGTCCGTTCGTCAAATAATGCAAGCGGAAGACTTTACCCGCAAAAATGCGGAAAATTTAAACATTATCAGATACTCCCCAAAAGCCAAATAATACCTGTCATCACAATAGTCATCATACAAACCATATACCTGTATTATTTACATCAAGTTTGTTTTACAAAAGTAGGCGTCTCTGTCACGCCAGGTACAACTTGTACAAGCTTTCAAAATATCCAGATAGACTTTTCACTTACTGGTCAGCAGCTCCAAGATCTGCTGACACAAAAAGTCAGTGAGCTATGAAACCCAATAAAACCACAATCCTTCTAAAACTATTTCCACATAATAACACGCATCAATAATGATATAATACGCAGTTCAATTTGCATGTTACAGTAAAATAGAACAATATATAATAAATTGGTGACCCAAGGTCACTTAGGGTTACGTCACCCTAACAGAGGTTCCCGACCTCACATTACTTTCTAATTATGAAGGTTCAGTTATGAATGTATTATTACCAAATTATCGTTTTCGATCATCAATCATGTTTCATTTCGAGTCCTAAGACTCTATTAATTGGCCACAGCCCACAAATGTTTAGCTTAAGTCTCTAATCATAACCATAATACATTGAGTCATTTAGACTCACACACACTGTTCTGGCTTTCAACCGAACATGACAAAATCTTGGGTATACCAACCCAACTCACTTGGAATCCGATGATTTCAGACCGAACGATGAGTTCCAGCAACCAACTCAAACAAATACACCAACTCTGAGTATACCAACTCAGACCACTTCGTATCCGAAGCTTACACACACAACATGGGCATTCACCCAATAAGATAAGTCATTGTACTTAATAAGGACGTTTATTAATTTATTTTAAGAAAAGCTCTGTATTGTTAGCCAAATCGTTGAGTGCCTGAGGCACTCCATGGAGAATCCTATCAGTGAAATGGGAGCAATGCTTTAAGATCTGGACTGGATGCTGACTCTGTCAAATTTTTTTAAAATTTAGGTTTCAAAATTACCCTTACCATAGGTCAAATATACATACTTGTCCATTGGTCTTAGAGGTAGTTTGTCTTTCGCTTAGGTGGACTGAGATCGATTCTCATGAGTTGGTATAACAATTAAAATGTTCACAATTTAATCAGCTAATAGATACTAACTTCTCCATCTACTATCCTAGATAATGATGCCTAAAAAATGTCATGGAGTACTTTAATATATAAAATATGTGTAGTCACAATGGACAAGTTAAGTTAGAAGTCACTTTTCTGGAAAGTTTTTTACGCCTTGTCTCATGCCTTCACCCCCTCAAATCTAGTTCATTATTTGTCCGACATTAAAGATATGTAGAATTTTCAGTAATATATGTATACGTTTTACTTAAACCGTGTGCTACTTGTTGAGCTCTTTTGAGAGTTGAAGTCACTGTTTCCTTTGGTTTCTAATAGATGATCTCGAAATGTAATCTTTGGTCCTCATGGTAGTTTTTTGGGAACGCTTTGTTTGAACGCTTTGTTATCTTACTCGGTTATATACAGTGTATTTTGTGCATTTCTATGGAAGTGCTGGCGAGTGGCGAGTTAGCCAACACATTGGAAAAGAGGGCTGTAAATAGACCTACTCACTTACTTATATTGGGGGAAACTCTCTCTCATTTACTTCTATTATGCTATATTTTTCTTTTGTCCTGTGAATAAATTTTGTACACAAAAGGGAATGAGAAGAAAAGGAAAGAGGATCTCTGTCAGGATGGTGGTCTTGGGTGTTGGTATTAGGGAGGTGAAGGATAAACTAGGGCTGGTGGTTCCACTTGAAACACTGATTTTGACAGTCAATTTTTATACAAACTTTCTGGTTACTCATTCTCTGCTTTAAAATTCTTTTGTTGTAGTTTCTAAATAAGAGGTCAAGATTAAATAGAACTCCTACTTCTTCTTTTCTAACATATTAATATGGGAATTCCTAAACTCAATTCAATGCGATGGCAATAAAGGTCTTACTACAAGTCTCCAACCCAAGAACTTTGTCACCTACTAAAACGCATAACAGATAACTACTACTAGATTTGACATTAGATTTCAAATTGAATTTATTGTAGGATTTAACGGAATTCCAAATTTGACACCACAACAATCTTGATGATATCAATTGTACTGAACAATGTTGAATGTCAACTAAGCTGGTGGGTTTTAACTGATGATCATTGAATACTACCCTGACTGGATTACTCATTCTTCCTTTCATAGATCATTATGCTTGAATGCTGATTGCTTATTGAACTTGAGTAATTTAAAAGTAGTTTTTTTTCCCTACAAAGATAAATGAGAACGAAGTGAACATGCATGAGGAACCTTAAACCCTGTGTTTTAAATCATGTAAGCTTGATTCTTCACGGAGATTGGATATATGTGTTAAGAGTTCCAACTAAGAATAAAACTCAAATTCCTCTTTTATTTCTGCATTCTTTACTGTTTGAAACTTAGTAGTATATTAACAGGAAACCTGGGGATATTTGATCAAGACTCCTCACTCATCTTCAGGTCCTTTTTCCATGCCTGTGGCATGTCTGTTTATCAATCCACACTACCCATGTGTCAGACCTCTCCTTCTCGGGGCCACATAAGAGTGGACAATCCTCTTCGCCACTTGTTAATCAGCCATCCATGTCTAAACTCTAAAGGGGTACGATCATCTGACCTGTGCGATCTAACTTATGGTCTATTCAAAGATTGACCAGAAATATGGATGATTAATGAGTACACAAATCAGCTCCTTGGCATAAGAGTCAGAAGACATGCCACGGGTTCTGGATGGAGTCTTGGTCCTAAAAGTTGCCAGGTTTTCATTAATAATTTAATATCAAAGTTATAACAAAAAACCAAGTACTTCTAAAGTAGTGTTATATTGATAGTTAGCAATCTTGGCAAATTCACTGTCCTCTGTCAGCATTTTAGGTAGGACCCTTATTAAACTTTGTTTTAACAGATGTGGAGATGGGTGATGGTGGAATCTCCCACGACCAAAAGTCTGGCTTCTTAAAACCTGTTGGTGGCATAGGGAAAAAGTTAAAGAAGAAATTGAAGGTGGGTAAAGGCAAGCGTCACGGTAAGGGGAAGAAGATCAGGAGGAAGCACATTTGACAAGGGCAGTGATGTTTCTTCTTTTCATTAAGTTTTCTTTGTTAATTATACATGGTAATGATGATGACTGGTCAGATTCTCTAACTATTCATTTTTGTTGTTTTTTGATTATGGCTTTGATATAAAAAGAGTAATCAGTTGGTATATTTGAATTAGTTAATGAATTTTGGTCCAAAGATAAACATTACTGGTTAGCTGGTCCATCACTTGTTTTAAGTCTGACAAATTTATCCTATAGTTTTTTCCATTGGCATGCGAATTGGAACCATTCACAAATCATGCATGTATTATGTGGGACCTTGTTAGGCAATGGACTCAAATTTTCAATAAAAAAAAGGATCTGCAGTTTACATTTTTGGGCACCATATGGTCCATACCATGACGATTAAAATTTCCAATACGAGTGTTATACGGAGTGGACAGCTTAAAAGTTGCTTATCCTCCAACTTCTACCCATACAAGATTTTAGATCTTAGTTCAGATTCAAGTCTATGTTACCAAATGGACTTAACTGGCCAATCAGTAGTTCAACTGTAGACCTTTTGTTGCATATCCTTAAGTTATAGATCACATTTTTATAGTTGAGCGGTCGCAAATGCTACATTAGGGACTAAAATCTAATTTGTTCTCATAAAAGGTTCTTATATATTTTCTCTCTTAAAAAAATGTACCTAAAATTATGATGTTAAGACTTGCTTTGTTTTTAAGGTTTTTAGCAATTAATCTGTCATTACAAAATGATCCCGAGATAGAAATCTGAACATCATAGAACTGCAATATAATAATTAAATGGATGCCCAAATGAAAAGTTATGACCATTTGAAGTATATCAACTTCTCAAATAGTGGAACCAAAGTTCTCAATAGACCAAGGCCCACAATTAATTGTAGAAGAAGACCGATCAATAACTAACTAATGGAGACTCTATGAATAGAGATAAGCAAAAGAGATGAAGAAGAAAACTTAAATTGTTATTTTCATTTCGATGAAATGAACTAAGTACATGATTATTTATAGATATGATTAAATTTCTAGATACCTTATTTAATATTGTCAATTATCAAACACACAACCTTCCCAATTAATTATTTAAATAAGAAAATCTAGATACAATCATTATTCAACCACTATCCACCAAGGCACCAACTAACTTAATTACTGAAAGAAAGAAATATGTAAATACACAGTCTTCTATACTATATCTATTCTAATTAAGACAACTCTAGATTACTCTAGAGAATTAAAGTAAGGAAATAGAAAGTAATATTCAGAACTACACTTCAAAATTTATCATGTACACCAATAAGGTATGCTGGAGCCTATAAAATAAGATGCTTTAACCACTCATCAACAAGGGGGTGGGGGAGAGATAAAATGCTATGAAAAAGAGGTCTTAGACCTATAAAATGCATTTAAAAAATCATTTCCCCTTCTTGTTGTTGTTGATTGAACATAGATGGTCATGCTTTAAATGAGCGTCCATAATGATGATAAAATAATGGAAAATAGTTAACGTACCTGGGATATTCATTTGCAAACCTAAGGTTGGACCTCATTGGTCTATGCCCCCCTTCTTAAATACTCACCAACTGGGTTGGACCTCATTAGTCCATGCCCCTCTTCTTAAATACTCACCACAGTCGGTGAGTATTTAAGAAGGGGAGCATGGACCAATGAGGTCCAACCTTAGGTTTCCAAATGGATATCCCATCTATCACTGCTCTAAAATAATATTGCATTTGAAAAAATGTTAGACTTCGTCTTCATTACTCAATACATTATGTCTTTGCGATGTTCTCTTCTATTTTGATTATTGGTGGTTCAATCTCGACACCTTGATCACATTTCTCAATCTTTATTGGTTTCTTCTCTTTCTCCTTCTTCTTGCCCCATAACATCATGTACAGACCAAGAAATATCAAAATTGATCCAGTAATACTGAAAAAAAGGAAAAGAAAAGAATAATTTGGTGAATGTTTATAATTTGCATTGAAAAACCAAGTATCTAATTTATAAAGAAACACATACTCTCCCAAATGTAGTTCTTCTCCCAAAATGATTAGTCCCATCACTGCTACGCTTATTGTACTTAGAGGTCTAAATGCTGTCATGAAAACTGGACCCTTTCTTCGTATTACCAATAGTTGAACATAAGTTGTTACTCCATAGATCATAATACCCTGCAAAGCAAAGTATCTTTCTTGTTCTCAATTCTTCTAAGATGTCCTTATGTGTTGATAAAGTAAGCACGATTTCTTTATAATTGCCTATGATATTTATCCCATGATTACATATCAATATTTATCACTTGAAGTGATAATAATCACTATAAAAATGTAACATTTTTATATTTGTAGACAAGAAGCCATCATGGATTAGATAGGGACAGTAATGCTAATTATTAAGTAAGAAAGAAAGTCATAAACAAATATTTTAAACAGAAAACAAAAGCATTTCTATTATCATGTGAGGAATATAAGCATATTGTCACAGCTTAAAAAATTTCCTTACTCTTTCCTCTTTTGATCCTGTGAGGAATGCTAAGCATAGTCTACTATTGTTCATAATTAGTTATTGGTGTTTTACATTTGTGAGGATAGTTTTGTCCTTACTCTATTTTAGTAATAAAAACATAGGTTTACACCTATTTGTGCATAACACTCATTCTTTTTCCACAATCCTACATATTCTCTTTCTTCTCATTCTTCGTTTTCATTGCTATACTTCTAGAGTTAGATTTCTACTTGGAATTAGAGCAAAGAAGATTCAAGGGGGTTTAATATAACATTTAGAAGATTGAAGCACATAACAATGGTTGACGTCAGTAGGACATACAACTGACATAAGTGTCATACGGTCAGCCCTCCCTAGGTTGAATTCTATTCTTTAGAGAAAGGTTTATTTGGGGATATTTAGAATGTTTTGAGATATATTTATGGTGTTATACCCATTTGTTTGATTATGGAAAAAGCCCCATTTTTTTTAATTAATTGATTGGATGGATACCTTAAGGATTTTTTTATGAGATAAGTTGATAAAATTTAATCTATTATGTTGTTTTGAAAGATTGGAACACGTTTCATACAATTTGGTTGAGATTTAAAGATTCTAAAAGCTTTTATCTAGGGCATGTATGCTGCCCCACTTGTTTTTTTTGAAAAGTTGGACTATTACATTTGATAGTATGAAGAGTAATTAATCTAAGGAGATTAGCAGTGGTAATTGGGGGGCTATTTTGTATGAATTAACATTATTTTTATTAGTTGAGTATTTTTAGGTGATCAGAAGGTTGCAAGGCTATTCTCATTATAAAGTACTAGTGGGCAGCGCGTGAAAGAGAGGAAGAGGAAGAGAGATTGAGAAGAGGGACCCTAGCGAGGACATTTTGAAAAAAAAATAAAAAATTTTGGGTATAGAAACTTGTGGGACATTTTGGATTAAAAAAAATTGTGAGAAACACGTTGCTTATTGAAATATGATGTTGGGAGAATTTTAAGAATCAAAAAGCCTATGAGATGTTTTGGGTATAGCAAAGAAAGTGGGCGGGCGGGACCTTGGCGAGAATTATTCTTTTGGAGCATTTTCCCAAGAGAGTGAGGAATCTGGTTATGCCACTGAGGTTGCCATGTGTCCCTTTTAACGCTACTTAATTGTGATTAAGATTCACTCACCCCTCGGGTTCACCCACTTATCCTTGGTTTTTATAAAAATAAAAAAAAAATTAACCCTAGGAGTTAGTGAATTTTAACCAAGGTTTAAATAAATTTATATATATTTTTTTCTAAAAACCAAGAATAAGTGGGTGAACTCTAGGGGTCGGTGAATCTTAACCACAGTTGGAGTCCCGTTACGCCCGAGGTTGCCATGTGTCTCTTGATTAAGATTCATCTACCCCTAGAGTTCACCCACCTATCCTTGATTTTTAGAAAAATATTAATTTTTTTAAAACCATAGTTAAAATTCACTAATTCCTAAGATAAATTTTTTTTCATATTTTGTTTTAAAATCTAATGATAAGTGGGTGAACCTTAGGGGTGGGTGAATTTTAACCACAATTAAAAGTGTTAAAAAGCACATGGCGGCCTCAAGTGGTGTAACCGAACTCGAAGGAGTCCGGTTATAACTATAGAGAATTTCAACCCTAACAGATAGATGAGTGAGGGGTAATATGAGAACCAAACAAACATTCAATAAGTGTTTTATCTTATATAATGATTATGATAAGGGTAGTTTAAGAATTTTTAAAAATTTCATCTACATTTTCAAGGTCTCATTTTTTATAAGATAAGGAGGAGAAGATGAGATAAGAGCAAATGGTAGTTTTGGAATTACAAAAGATTCAATCAATGTTTTGAACATGGGGCATCCTCGTTATATTAGTAAAGATAGTCCTAAAAATTGGCAGAATATTAAAGATTAGTGCTATGGAGGGAGGATCATCAAGAACTAATAGCTTAGGGTTTCTATCTTATGTGATTTCTGCACCAGAGAACTCTAGTTTGTAGGTTACATATTTAAAGTTGGTAGCAATTATTTGGAATGGTAACAATTTGTGAAATTTTTTTATGGTAGTAGAGGCAAAATTGGTTATATTAATGAGAGAGTAGTGGAGCCTATCTGGCTGATGTTTATATGATAAGTGACAGTTAGAAAATCTCATTGTCATTGTTGCTGCAATCCATGTAATCCTAATTTTTTTTGCAAGTTTCTCTCACTCTGGGCAACTAAGGAGATTTGAGACTTAGCAGCCCAAACATAAGTTTAGTCCTATATATATATATATATATCACTTAAATTTACTATTTACGGTAGGAGATATCACTGTCAGGTTTCACCTACGCTACGGTTTCACAAGCTTGAACCTTTTTTTTATATTAGACAGGATGATAAATCCGTGGCTGAATATTCTGCTCAACTTATGGTACGTGGGAGGAGTTAGACCATTATTAGATGTTTTAGTTATTGTATACTACTAATGGAGAACAATATCAAAGATTTGTAGAGAAGAACTGAATCTTTGAGTTTTTCTTAGGATTAAAATTTTTTTTCAAATGTCAAGAGTTCAAATTTTGAGTAAGGAAAAGTTTCCATCCTTGAGTCAAGTTTATGCTCCGGGTTAGGGTGAGGAGAGCATAAGGATAGCTATGTGCACTAATGCTAATAGTTTAGAGCTTCTGTCCTAGCATCAATTTTTTTAGCTTAAAAATAGAATAAGTGAGGTCCACACACAAGTAAAAAAGGAAGTATGAGTTCAATTGTGATAGATAAACTTAAATGTGACCATTATGAGAGGTCAATGCATATTAAGGAGATCTGTTGGGACTTAGTTGATAGATCGGCCAAATACACTCACTTTGAACCATCTATTGCACATAGTGCTTCTTCCCACCAGTACTACATCTTTATGGGCACTTCCTTCTGCTATATTTTTGTGAGAAAATGTTAACAATTCCAAAAGAGTAACTTAATAGTCTCAAAAACCTCTTTGCTCAATTAGATTTTGTCCCCTCATCATTCATCTCTCTTGCCTAGTTAGGTAACATTGCTTCTCCTAATCATGTCTCTCCGTTATCTTTATCTAGGTTCTCTTGGATCATCGATTCAGGGACTTCTGATGATATGTCTAGTAAGTCCTCAATTTTTTCTTCATATGACTCATGTTCCAATTATGTTAAAATTAAGGTAGATGATGGGTCACTCTCCGTAGTCTCAAGAAAAGGAAGTATGAGAGTTTCTCTTAGTTTTACTATATCTTTCATTTTACAAGTGCCTGTTTTCTTTGTCATTCTACTCTTGTTAGAGATCAATCTTATTCCATATCAAATGAATTAAGGTAATATAATTGACACAATCACAATGCATCAGAGAGCCCAAAATAGACAACTGACATGATAATTATAATCATAAACGAAATAACATACTCTATTTCTAGCAATGAACTTGATATAAAATGAAGTGATTTAAGAAAAGACTTGCTAAATAAACAACTAATAGATAATTCTGAAACCTACACAAGTAAAATAGTACTTAAACATGTTAGCATTTAATGCTCTAGTCTTCGGGTCTTCATTAGTAATCCTAATCCTTGTCGTAATGATTTGATTTTCCTGCAGTTTTTTTTCTAACATGGTGATACTTCACTTTAACAACTTTGACTAATTTTCCTCCAACTGTTCCTCCAAAGATGTTGTGATTTAGATAATCAGAGAGCCCAAAAATATCCAACGTGGTGTTTAGAAAATTGTACCTTTTGTCTTCTAATTTTGGCTATGGTATAAAGTCCATATGTATGGTTTAGATAATCAATAATGTTTCTTGTGAATAATTTAAGTACTGTTTTATTCCCTATTGTTCTAAATGGGCCAAGTCACATAAAGATAACAAGTATGAGTTCTACTAACCTAGTTTCTAGGAAAATAGAAAAAGAAGTAATACTTTCTTGTTTTGCTTTTGGAGCCAAACAAATATCACAACAACAAAAGATCAAGATCGAAAGTAGTTAAAGTTCTTTTCAAAGGACTTGGACAAGGTTTTGTTCTACCTTAATGAAGATGTTTCTATCAATTCGAGCAAAACACACACAATTAGTAGTAAGTATAGTATTTCAATAAAAAATATAGAACATTGAAGTAGACTGTCATTATATATATAAAAAAATGAAGCTGGCATGAAATTTTTCTACACGTTTTTAAGTCAAGTGCAAAACATGATTATGTTAACATAGGCACTATAAGCAACAACTTTTTAAGTATATCTAGTAAACTTGGATTAAACTGATTTACATCCTCTAGTTTGAGTAGTATTGAGAATCCTAATTGCCTAAAAAACCTGTGTTAAAGGGTATTTTAGTCAAAATAACTTCTAGCTTCCTCATGCAATATTTTAGAAAAATACATTTGCGCATCTAGTTTTGATTTTTGGTTATCTCAATAAAAGAAAGTCATAACCATTTTGTTGTTTTTTCTCTTTTGACACATTTACATTGAAATTTTTTTTTCAAAAACGACTTTCTCTTTGAATAGTAAAAGGAGAAAGGAAATAAATTACTTATATCTTTGCCTCAGACTAAAATCACAAGGTTGTTAAGTGAGTCTGAGTGCTAGGATAAAGTCGGCCATCTCATTTCAGGTTTGTGATCATCTTATATAGAAATTAGCTTAACAAAATCTATATTATGGTTCACAAGAAGAAACCATTGTGTTTAATTGCAAGTTAATTAATTAGTTTTTCACTCATCTTTATTAGACTCACCGCAACAATTAGCCCATGCTTGAGCCACAGGCTTATGA
Source organism: Tetracentron sinense (assembly GCA_015143295.1). Classification (NCBI taxonomy): domain Eukaryota; kingdom Viridiplantae; phylum Streptophyta; class Magnoliopsida; order Trochodendrales; family Trochodendraceae; genus Tetracentron; species Tetracentron sinense. The sequence goes on from CM026551.1 coordinate 12,351,831, forward strand.
ATGGGGTCATTCACATGCTTTTCCTACCATGGTTGGACCTATTCCATAGTCTTAACATTAAGACCTTCGGCCGTGTCACGTTAATTTTCTCGTATTCTATTTAAAAACAATCATCTTACACTTTTAATAATTAAATTAGAGGTCATCTCTTAAACAAACTAAAGAGAGAATCTTACACTGTAAATAGGGGCGAGGAGTCTAATATCCCAATTCATCCTCCACGATGAAGCTTTGTGATCTAGGACTAACGTCATGACCACTGCTTGTAGTGTCCCCATTAAGCATGTTAAGGAGGTAAGAGAGATTGGTGCTGGATATTTCTTAATAGTCGCAGTCTGCATAAATTAATTAAACAAAAAAGTTACTTTAATCTCTCTCAAAATAGAAAAAATCTTTTTCCTCTTTAAAGAGAAGAATAACTACATGCACTCATACAACTGATTTGAGGGGATTATTGCAAGCTATGAACCATATCATCATCCAGTTCCTATAGAACCTATCACTTATAAGGGGGATAGGTCTAGTGGAGCGAAAAGGGTTTTCCATGAGATGGGAAATGAAAACTATTAACCTTACATGAGGTTTGTAAATTTGTGATTGTCTGATAATGAGCAAGGAAAATTCATCTTTCTACTAAACAGAATTTATTGAACTGAATCGACCAAATAAAAGGTATACGGAAAGACTATTCTTTCAAATATGTGTTCAATTCATATTCATTGCACAATATGGTATGGGAAATGCAAATAATAACAACAATAGCACTCTGAAACCCACCACAATACTACTAGAGATAAGATTCATTTTAGGGAAGAGAATAACATGCACTTTTTTTTTCTATTGTTTTATTTGTAGAAAACGTGACAGACTTTAGGGGGAGAGCTAGAAATGTATTTGATAAGATTGTTTACAACATTATCAGAATTTAATTATTTCAAGGGTATTAAATTAAAAAGTATTATAGACTTAGTTATTGAAATAGACACATACAAAATGCAATAATATCGTGTAAAATTATAAAATGCAATGCTAAGAATCTCAACGTCCTAAAAGTTACTAGATATCATAAGGTTTTAGAGCTTCTACTTTTAATAGTAGTAGTATTTAAAGACTAAATTACTGTCAACCTTTGATTTATTAATCACCTGTAAGATGTAGAAAGCTGCTAATGATATGTATGAAGTGATAAGGAGAAGGGAGCCCTTTATCCAATCCTTGTCTAAAAATAAGCTTGAGTTGGCAGACCGGTGAGAAGGGTGCGAGGGTGGTGAAATTATAACAATACCCTTGTATATAGTCATGAGTGTTGCACCGGCGAAAGCCACTAGAGTTCCACTAATTTTTGCTTGGCTGCTAACCTTCGAGATCTCTAACTTTTCCATCCTGAGTTCACAAAACAAAGTGTATAATTATTATGCATGTTTATATATAAAATATTGTTTTAATGGGGGAGCTCTACATGACATATTATATAATTTTGTATGGGTCTTTTTTTTTTTTGGTATAGCATTTCTTAATTTTCAGCCGATTGAAAAAATCCATTACGAGGAGAGGGGTTATACGCCATATGGCCAATTTTGAGTGGCAACGGATTCTCTCTGGCAGATGCTGAGATTAGCTCTCGGACACTACTCTTTGCATGAAGCGTGGGAAGGCCTTTAAGTAGGGGAGTGGTAGCATGCATTGCACATTCATTTGGATGGTACACGCACACCTCCCAAGCTCATCACATGTCCTCTTTGACATTCATAAACCATGGTTAAGATTTATTCATCCCTAATGTTAAATTATCTAACCTTAGTATTTCGAAAAAAAATATTAAAAAAAAACAAATGAGTAAGTGAATCATAAGTAAGGTTAATTTTCTGAAAAATAAATTTTTTTTCAATAACTAAGGTTACGTTATTTAACCTTAGGGATGAGTGAATCTTAACCACAGTTAAGGATGTCAAAGAGGACATGTGGCGAGCTTGGGAGGTGTGCCTGTACCACTTAACGGAATGTACGATACATGCTATCACTCCCCTACTTAAATGTCTTCCCACGACGTCATGCAAAGAGTGATGCCTGAAGGCTAATCTTGGGCATTGGCAAGAGAGAATCCGTTGCCATTTTGAGCCCAAATGGAAACTCTTAGGTCGTCAACCAAATACCACGTCACCATATCTAAGTACCCCCATACACACATGAGCTTAGTGACCAATAAAAAAAATACCTATAGAGCTTAGAGAGCTATATGACTATACCTACATAGGATTGCCAAGATAAAAGTCATTGATGGAATTAGGCTGCCCAATGTAGATGAAAATGCCGCTGAAGTGTATTCTAGTCCTGCAAAGTACATTGTTCTACCTAATAGAACTCTGAAACTCACCAATAAACATTAGAAACTGGAAAATGGATTTAGCATAATTCCAAAAATATTTAGATTTACATGAACGGTTACAAGTTAATTCTGAATAGCTTTTTGTTTTGAGTTATTTGATTTCTTCAATGTTTTATTTCACAATAAAAAACTCCTAAAATCATAGTTTGAAAACTCGGCGAGTTATCCGATTAACTTGACCGAGTTACTTGACTCGATTGAATTTCGAGTCGAGTCACCTCAAAACTTGAATGAAATACTATTTGCCGAGTTATTCGGTGACTTGGTCGAGTAGAACCGAGTTTTTTAATTCGTCAGACTAAGTCGAATCACAGAAGGGTATTTTTATTATTTTTTAAGCCTAATTTCAAACATAATACTATTTTTGCATCATATTTTTTCGGGTCTAGAAAGACAACCTACTATGAGTTCTGTTAAACCTAGTTTTTAGGTTTGAGACTGTAAAATTAACATACTTTGAGTTCTTTTAACCCAGACTTTTTAAGTTATTACATATATATTCCGAGTTGGATCGAGTCGAATTCAATTCGAGTTTTCCGAGTTACTTGTCCCAGTTAACTTTTGAGTCGAGTCGAGTCGAGTTTTTGGATTTTTGAACCATTCCTAAAAAGAGCTTGAGTGTGTGAAATATATTTCCAAATTTGTTTGCAACAATGTTCAGTCAGAGTAAACTTGTAGCGGACCCGAACATTCACTTATGGCTAGGCCCATGACTAACTACTCAACTAGTTCATCCTGACCTAACCCACCTTGAGTAAGTTAGATTGGAGAAAAGTGAGTCTTTTTGTGACCAGTTAGCCCGGGACTGTCCCAAGTGTAAAGAAGAGTAAATTGGAATTCAACTTGCATATAGGAAAAGAAATATCTCAAATACATCCATGCAGACTCAAGTTTGTACATTCATACTAAATGAATTTACATTGGAATACTTACCCCAGAAGCCCTAAAAAGAAGATATTACGCATGATTACTTTATCAATCTTGGTTCCTTTCTTCCTGCAGTCAAAGAATTTTGATTTTAAAAGAAAATCTTATTATTTGTTTTGTGATATATATATATAAACTACGAACAGGAGCTTCTGAAGCAATCAAAACTATGCCTTATGGTAGGAATAGTTTGCAAAATTATAATACAAATGAAGGGTATTTCTATCGACTAAAACTTTTTAATGTAATTTCCAAACTACCTCTATCAAATTATATTTTGGGTAGCTCTAGTTAGCTCTTATCTATCTATAATATAAAGAAATAAGTGCCACCTAACCCCTCTAAATAATTGTCACCTAACCCCCTCTTTTTGTTATCATCTTCAATCTCAGGAATCCTACGAGTTATATTTTAAGGATGCCACGTGCAGGGGCGGAGCCAGGAATTTTTCATTTGGGGGGGGGGGAATACATGTATAAAAAAAATAAAATTGATTTGAGGGTATGGAATTTGGAGGGTTCGGAGGTGTAGCCCCCGATAATTTTTTTTTTTGGGGTAGTTTTTTTATTTTGAGCTTTTTTTTTTTTCCCGGTAATGCCTTTGAGGTCGCCACCTGTCCCTATTAATACCCCTTAATTAATTGTGGTTAAGATTCCCCCACCTATCCTTGGTTTTAAAAAAAGTATCAAATTTCTTTTTGAACCCTAGTTTAAAATTAACTAACACCTAAGGTTAAAATTATTAAAATTTTTTTTCCAAAAACCAAGGATAAGTAGGTGAACCTGAGATTGGGTGAATTTTAACTATAGTTAAGGGGTGCCAATAGGGACATGTGGCAACCTCAAGGGCATAAGGGGACTCCATTGGAGGAGCCACTAATATATGACAAAAAAAATTGGGGGGCCACTATATTATATAGGATAAAAAAATTGGGGGGGGGGGGGGGGGGGGGCCCAAGTATACTAAAATTATTATTTTTTAATTGAGGGGCCCACTATTCTTTCTAGTGCACTAAAGAATTACAAAACCCCCCGGGCTCCGCCCCTGGCCATGTGGCACCCTTCTTTAATCTCAACCGTTAACTCCTCTTTCTCACACACGTCTCCCTCTCAATTCAAAAAACATCGGAGATATTTTAGCTCTCCAATCTTCAATCCTAAGAATCTTATGAGTTCTATTTTAAGGATGCCATGTGAAACCATTTTTTAATCTCAACCGTTAATTCTCTCTCTCAAACGGCCCCCTCTTAATTCAAACACTATTTGAAAGATTTTAGGGATTGTGATAAGAGATTTGGAAAAAAAAAGTTTTTTAAATCGTCTCAACCTCTTCATGTATTCACGTTTCTCCCTAACATTCAAGTGTTGGCAGTCAAGTAAGTCCCCTCCCACTCACCTCTCTCTCTCCTTCCACTCTTGTGTCTCTCTCCCCTCCCCTCTCTCTAACCACTCCCCCCTCATGTCCCACTTTCCCACAGCTGAAATTTTTGGGCCACTATTTGACTCAAGAACTTGTTGGAGTAGGTGGAGACTCGCTGCGAAGTTGGCAGGGTGTATGAAGCAGAGGCGCTCAAGAGGAAGGTGCTGTAATGATGTCTACTGCATTACAATATTTTGTTCATCCATTATGGACTTCCTTTGATTGTTTGGTTTGATTATTTTTGTTTTGATTTGCTCAAATATTATCTTAGTGTCATATAGACAATTCCTAACTTCAGGCCTTGATTGTTGTTTATGCAAAACTATGATGATTCGTTAGTCCCCAAGCCATTTCTTTATTTCATTTTTTTTTTTTACCTAATTAATTAATTTGTAAATATTTTGTAGTTTCAGAAAGATTCAACCCAGATTTTTTTTTAAATTGTTTTGATTCATTCTGACTATAATATTGCTTTATGGAGAATTCATGAAATTTATGTATAGTCATGCTTAGTAACTATATTTTTATTGGGAAAAGGTTGATTTAGAATCATAAGATAGGTTTTGGTGGCAATTGGGACGATTTGGGGGGACATTATAGTAATTCTTTGCCTATCATTTTGTTTTCATCTCCTTCTATGAGATGAGTGTGGCTTTGATTGGTAAAATGATTTTGTGTGTTTTTCAGTTGATTCAATTGGCCTTCGTCATTCATAAATAGTTTATTTTTTTAAAAAAATATTTTCTACATAATTATCATGTAGTATTTATTTAAATATGTTCTCACTTTTCTTTGTGCGATGCACAATAGTTTATTTTTTTTAAAAAATATTTTCTACATAATTAGCATGTAGTATTTATTGTCTACAGTTTCTTATGAAGGAATTTAGGAATTGGACTAAAGTATGTAGTTTAGCAATTGGAAAACAACAATCTTTACAACCGACAAGTATTCAGGTATAAATGGTATTATGATTTTTTTAAAAAAAAATTTCTGAGTGTGGTTCACGTGGGTTAATTTTGGGGTGTCATATATGATGTATGTGTGGTGAGTCTTTTATTGGTTATCTGTATGGGCCACATAGATTCCCTTACCGGTGGGTTTCATTCATTAGACAGTCCGAAGCTATCCATATGTTCATCATTTGGTTATTTACTATTAATATTTGTAATTAAATCTAAACTATTTCTAATTTATGTTATAAATAATTTTTTTATAAGATATTTTTTAAATTATGTAAATTCCTTCTTAATTAAGTTAATCCTATCTCATAATAATTTTTCACATCTTATGCATCGCACGGGGTTTTTGGTAGTTTATATATATATGGGATGAGATCAATAGACATATGAAATAAAATACATATATTCACATATGTGTACAGCCATTGGATCAAGAGATCCAACGGCTACTATCACACCATCTTTTGTTGGTTAATGGGCATTTAAGGAAATTAAAATTTTCTATTTTAAAGACCCGTATCCTTCTTCTTGGGGAGATTCAACTTCCCCCCTCTCTTTCCCCCCTTTCTTTCTCTGGCAGATTTCGACCACAATCCCTATTTATCTCCTCTCTTTTTATGATGTCTCTCTCTCACTTGGATTAAAGCCGCAATTCCACCAACGTCATTGGATCAAAGCCATGATCCCAACAACATCATTGGATCAAAGCTAATTACCATATGTAAAAACGTAGAACTCAGACCAGAACAATCCAAAATCAATACTAGAACTCATTATCTTTAAAAAAAAAAAAAACTTTTTCATAAATAGCTGGTATGTGTAAATCTCATATCGTCCCAAAAGGCAAAAATGCATGTTTATGAGTTTGAGTTTTACCCATTTCTTCCTTTTGACCATTACAAAACAAAAGGGTTAGAAAAATGGACATCAAATGAACAAGAGAAATCCAAAACTAGTTGGATTGTAAATCTAGTGATGTTGCCGGATTAGAGTGGAGGGAGGAAGAGACGGAGAGAGAGAATGAACATAGAGAAAATGCCAAAAATAACAAAAAAGGAAGCAAATGGGTAAGAACAAAAATTTCCGTAAATGCCCTTTACTACCTTTTAAGGTGTTGTGATTACAACCATTGGATTTTGGGATCATACGATTGAATGCCTATGTGAATATATATGTTTTTTTTATATGTCCCTCGATTCTTTCCCTATATATATATATATATATATATATGTGTGTGTGTGTGTGTGTGTGTGTGATTCTACTATTTAAAAGTACAAGAAAAAAAAAAATAGAACTAAATTTAATTTGGGTGCTTTAATTAGATAAAACTAACATATATTATGTAGTATAAAAATATTATTACAATTAATCAATGACTAATAAAGTAATTTTCATTAATAGATCTTAAAATATTTTTTTATTAGCGGGATCAACCTCTAATCTTCAACACCCATATAACCCTATGAATTAATATTTTACCACTCCCAATACCCTTTCTTTTTCCAAAGTTTTTTCATTAAAAAAATTCAATACTATAGTTGGATGTTAAAGACTTGTAATGTTAAAAAATGATCATCTTTCCCTTTGATTTGCACAGTCAAAAAGTTATTTTGATGGTTTATAGGAAGATAAAAACTTGGCGATTGTATTAAGAATTATGTACAAAAAATATGTGAGAATATCCGTAGTTGGCTAGGGAATTGAACGTATAGTTTCAAAAAAGAATTCATCTCATCGAGATCATAATCTATATGGGATTTTCAAAGTTGTTAATAGAGGGTAGACCACAAAGAATCAAATAATTGCATATCAATGTACAAAAAGACTTTAATTTTATGAATCAAAAAGTCAACATTGCTATCACAAGAAGTGTGCAAACTTTGATGGACAACTTAATATTCTTGTAGAATTTATAGTAAAAAATTTAAAGAATATAGTTTCATTTTGAAAGGCACTAAATCACCTTTGGATTAACTGAACAAGCACATACAAAAGGAAGTCAAGTACAAATAGCATACCGTAATGACGGAAAAGAGATTGCATATGTCGAAAAAAGAATGTAGAGTTTTCCTACAAACCATTTAAGCTAAAATTCCTGATTATTGTTCCTATACAGTTTGAACTATCTTTGGGGGTATTATTTATTAAAATTTAGATATTTTTAGACGAGGATTAAAAAATGAAACTCTTTCATTTTTTTTTTTTTCTGTTCAATCATAACACAAATGAGCAATTCTAATTTATAGGGTTGAATGAAAATTCAATTAACCACTTGATATAATTGCTATGCTTAATACTGTGTGACTTGTTGGTTTTTCATTTTATCTAGGGCAGGATTAAAAGAAGAATGGATCGACACATAATATGAACTAATAACTAGCTCATTGTTTAGTATTATTTACATCCAAGGAACCAGGCGCTAAATGTTGTATCGATCCTGTCGTTGTAGCAACTAGAATATTTTTTGCTAAATAAAAAGATAAGATTTTATGAATTGTAGTGAGGAAATAACTATAAATAAATACTAATTAAGTGGGACCTTCTACTAATTATTTACAATGCCTATAAAATTCTATGAATTTTACCTAAAAATAACTCATATAAATACTAGCTAATAGGATTTAATCTCCATGTGAATTTAAGATAAAATATGAAAGTATAGTTATCAAGTAGACAAATTATCAGTTTAGAATTTTTTTTATAAGTAAACTATTTAAAATAGAAACCTTACTGAGCCGAGCTGAATCAACAAGGCTTGGCTCATTTAAATATATGAGCACAAATACTTGTTCCCATGAGATATCAGCTTGAGCTCGACTTGAATGAGCTGAACCGAGCCAACTTGACTTGAGTATAACCTTAGTTTTAAGTTTTAACATTTTAGAGGATTCCTTTAACATAAGGAGTAAGGACCCATTAACTTTATCTGATTCTTTTAAAATGTTATGGCGTTTATATTTTATACGCTTCCTTAAATTAAAGGACTCCTGTTATGTTTTTTTTTTTTTGTTGGGAAGGACTCGTATGATTGCGAAACACAAAATTATTTCATACCCTAAGTCAACCTCTTCTCAGGCTAGTTTGGTTAGCTTTAGGACCTTATACCATAAGCTTTATCCTTCACTACAAGAATTGTAAATAGAGTGTCAATGAGCTGTTCGGCCTGCTCCTTACCCATATTAGCCATAGGACTAGGGCAGGGCTCAATTTCTTAGGCCCATAGGCTAGGGCTTGGTCCTTAAGGCCCAGCCCAGTCCGATATATTTACTATGCATTTTATTATATATATACCTTTTATATATTATATAATAATCTTTTTTGGAAGGCTATATTATATAATACTTATATGTATATGTTATATAGTACTTATAGGCATAAGTATGCACGCCGTTGTAGCGTAACTTAATTATTTGATTTAAAGCATTAGGATTGAAGAGTATGTTTGGGAGTATATCTAGGAGTACCTATAAACTAATTCTAATTTGTTAGTATAATATATTTATTAAGTAGAGATGAACCCGACCCGACCAAAAAAAATAGGGCTTGGGCCTATATATGTATATATATAAAGTTCATTTATAACCTGGCCTAACCAAGTCTCGCCCGGCCATTGACAGCCCTAGTTGTAAACTCTAAAAGTGCCTTATGTACATGTATGTGTGTGTGTGTGTTGTGCGTGAGTGTTTGTGTGAGAGAGAGAGCGAATTGATTAATACGTGTAAAAGGAAAGGAAACAAATTCTTTACGGTTATAACCAGATTTGACAAATTTGGTTAGTCCTTGAGGTCGTTATGTGTTCCTTTTGACACCCCTTGGCTAAGATTCATGCACCCCTTTCCTAAAACCAAGGATGGGTGGGTGAACCCTAGCCCCTAGGGTGGATGAATCTTAATCACAATAAAGGGGTGTCAAAAGAGACACGTGATAACCTTAGGGGCATAACAGGATTCCCCAAGATCTGGTTATAACCGTAGATGATTCGGTTCCCAAAAGAAAATTAAGAAGGAAATGAGCATGAAACCTTTCAAAGAGAAATGCAAGAACAGCTGTGACGAGCGTTCCGATCGCATGGCCATAGACGACGAGCACGTACCGGCTCATACCTTTTTCCAGAGAGACCTTAGAGACTATGTTGAACCCTCCCAAGCATAAATTGGCGAATATATTAAGGATGTAAGGTTGCAGGTCCTCCAAAACTGTCCCCAAACTCCTTCTTCCATTAACACTCTCTTGCTGCTCTTCCATTATCTTATACAACTCCCTCTACCACTCTAGAGCTAATGGAGTTATATATAGACTTATTGCTTTATAAAACTACAATTATTCAGAGCACTAGGCTGCTTAAATAATCTAGTTCTAGTTGATACCACCTCAACTAGACAAGTGCATGCTTTAAATAGAGTGGTGATAAGTTGGCCCTGGGGTCCGTTTCACCTCAACTAGACAAGTTCATGCTTTAAATAAAGTGGTGATTAGTGGACCCTGGGTTCCGTTTCTATCTTATCCTCGTGTCCCTTGTAACATCCCTTAATTTAACCCTGGTTAAGCTTAAATAAATTAAAGTTAAGATTTTGGTTTTTTTTTTAAAAAAAACAAGGTTGGATTGCTTAAAGTGAATCTTAACGACATTTAAAAAAAAAAAAAAAGACAAGGTTGGATTGCTTAAAGTGAATCTTCACGACAATTGATAAATATTTAAAATTGGGGCGTGAAACAATGAGGACTGGCCATTTCGTTACGAAATTGGAACCTCCGGTGCGTTAAGTATTTTTCCTTTAAATATGATTCCTCCAATGGGATTGAGTAACACAAAGATGATCTAAGATCTTCTCTAGTTAGGTGGCATATCTATGCGGTTTTTTCTCTATCCTTTTTCTTTGGTTTTGTTTTTTGGTGGGGGATGGGGGCCTGTTTGGTTGATGCGAACCAGAACAACCGGAGTGGATATGAGCAGCAGTCACTGTAGTAGCCCATTGGGTTACACTAGGCAGGCTATTGGTCCACTCCAATAAAAAAAATTAAAATATATTTATTTAATTTTTTTAAAATGACATGAAGAAGAATGATTTAATGTCAAAAATTGTTTTTTATTAGAATGGACCAATATAATATGCCTGGTCCAGCCCAATGGGCTACAATAGGGGTTGTTGCTTGTCTGCACTGGAACAGACTTGTGTGTGTAAAAAAGGAGGAGATTTTTTTTGGGAAGCAATTTTTTTTTCTCAGTAATCAGGCATTTATATTAATAAAAAGAACTACAAAAATAATATAGAAAGAGGGTTTACAAGCTGATAAACCGAAGAAAGACAGAAATACAAAAGCACAAAAATTATTAAAAAAAATAATTATACCCCTAAGGGTTTTTTTTTTTTTTTTTGGTCACTTACCCTTAAGGTTCATCCACCTATCCTTGTTTTTTTTTTAAAAAATTATTAAAAAAAATCAACCCCAAGAGTTAATGAATTTTAACCGGGGTTAAATTTATTTTTTTAAATATTTTTTCTAAAAACCAAGGACAGGTAGACGAACCCTAGAGGTGGGTGAATCTTAACCATAGTTAAGGGGTGTCAAAAGGGACACATGACAGCGTTAATGGCGTAACTGGACTCCCCTAAGTCAGGTTACAACTAGAGAGAATCATGAGTCATTAAGAAATATATATAAATAGGAGAATGATTCTTTGCTCATGTGTGTTCTGCTGGGCGGAATGCACACGCCTTCACGGGGTGCCATGTGTCCCTTTAAACTTTTATTTAACTGTGGTTAAGATTCACTCACTCCTAGGGTTTCGTCTATTTAATCTTGGTTTTGGAAAAATAACCTTAGGTTAGTTAATAGTTAAAACTCTAATACTCATTAAATGTGGTTAAGATTCACTCACCTTTATGGTTCATCCATCTAACCTTGGTTTTTTAAAAGATAACCCAAGTTAGTTAACGCTCATTAACTGTGGTTAAGATTCACTCACCCCTAAGGTTCATCTATCTAACTTTGGTTTTTAGAAAAATAACCTCAAGTTAGTTAATACTCATTAACTGTAGTTAAGATTTACTCATCTCAAGGGTTCATCCATCTAACCTTAGTTTTTTTTTTAAATAATCATATTAGTTTTTTTTTAAAAAGTACTCATTAACTGTATTATTAATCGTTTTTCTATATCCGCATAAAGAGCATCCAAACCTAAAGATTAATTTCCACCATGTTATTGGGCTTAAAAGTTAAAACCCTTTACTCTAGAGAGGTAATGTCTTTATTGCCGGTTTCATGTCGCCGGCTGTCTCGCCCACCATCGGTATGAGGTTCATATTCGGCAGCCGCAACAATAGGGGCTGCTGCCTAGGGCCTTTTCGGGTTGCGGATGAGGGTTTGATCGTAAGCTAGGTGATGGTCCATCATGGACCACGCACTATCGCGTGTAGAATCATTAGCCAGAACATATCTCTTGCTTATTTGTTTGACTATGGAAACACGAGTACTAGTGGTGCCCATCATGCACCATGCACTTTCTAGACTATCATTACCTAGTTATCTATTATTAAACCGACAACTAGCAACACTTGGTTAAAGTTAAACTATAAGTTAATACTCTTATATATCAGTTATAAGAGTTTTAACTTATAGTTTAACTTTAACCTTATCTTATGTTTGGTTGTTGAGAAAATAGGTGAAAACATGGAAAAGAAAAAAAAAATTTAGATTTTTAATATAATTCTTAGTTATATTTTATCTAATTTTCTTTTCTTTTCCATGTTTTTACTTGTTTTCTCGGCAACCAAACATAACAAGAGTATGTTTGGATTTATGGAATTCGAATTAACCTAATAATTGAATTCTATAGAATTAAAAACTACGAAATTGATTTGCACAAAGTTCACAATTCTGTCATTTGGATGAACCCTTGAATTCAAGGAACTGGATTGTGGAATTTACATAATTCTTAACTAGGATTCATTTTTATATCATTTGGATGAACTAGTTAATTTTTACATAATTCATTTTTATAATCTAAGAAAAATATTTTTATTTTTTCACAAAATTCTTAACTATCTTAAATTATCTTATGGACAATCGGAATGGTGATGTTACCATCCATCTCCTTCCAACACTCAATAGATAACCCATGATGCAGTCCAGATCCTTTGGGTGTCAATGTCATTCAAGGGAACGCACCTATTTTTCAAATCATAACTAGGTACTGTCACCTTCTAGCTCTTGCTTATGATGTCACCGAAGCATATTAAAGAAAGGGCGGTGCGGATCACCCTCACCAATTCCCATGCCTTTGCGCTCATTGAATCAAGAAAGCTATTTGCATGTGACATTGGGGACAAGGTGCAAAAACCCAAAAATCTATGAGGATTGAAGGCTTTGGATTGACTGGCGAAGCCAGAAAGGGCTTGTCTCGGGGTTCCATAGAATAGGTGACAAGTGGTGGAGAAGTCAAAATCATGGGCCCCATGATTTTGACTTCTCCACCCTTAATAAGCCATGTGGCGATAAGTGTGTGAGAATAAGGGTGAGAGATATCAAATGGGGAGAAGTCAAAATTATGGGGAGAAAATGAAATGACTTCTCCCCATTTTTATGCCAACTTTCGCACAATGTATGGAACCCCGAGAGCTCTTTCTGGCTTCGCCAGAGACAATCTGAGGCCAAGATTGAGACCCTCTTTTGTTATACAAAGGCAAGAACCTAACAAAAAGTTATACAAAGGGTACTGGATTAAAACAAAAACGTCCTTCTGTTGAGTCACTTGCCTAAGTTATTAATTTCTCTTTCACCCTTTTTCATCTTATAGGATTTTACTTTGTAAAGATTTGATCAAATCCATAGTGTCAATGGAGAGTTAGAAACCCTCGGACATTGCATATGTAGATTTGAAAGAGACAGAGAGATGAAAACCTCCCTTGGAAGACAAAGGAAGAAGAATAAGAAGAGAGGAAAAAAAATTATCACCTTACCTGGACCGTTCTTCGTCGGCATCTGTGGGCGATGTTTTTTAGGTGAGGGTTGAAGCACCAAGAGAGAGAATGTGAAGGCTCTCTCTCTTTTTCCAATTCCACAACAACGTTGATTTGTCAAATAAGACCTCTTTTTTTGGTTGAAGGCAACTACACCACCAGGTGAAAGCTGCAAGCAAAGCAAGGAAACACACACACCCACTCACACACACACACACCCTACACCACACACACTCTCAACCCTTACAAGCTTCATCCAAACACTCCCCAAAACGGGTACCAACCGTTTGGGGTGTGATGGAACTTTTAAGGGAGTGAGAGCTCGGAACTACTTTTGATGTGGCACGAACCACAGTAACTGGTTTTTTTTGGTTGAAGGCAACTACACCACAAGGTGAAAGCTGCGGCCAAAGCAAGGAAACACATGCACCCACTCACACACACCCTACACCACACACACTCTCAACCCTTAGAAGCTTCACCCAAACACTCCCCAAAACGGGTACCAACCGTTTGGGGTGTGATGGAACTTTTAAGGGAGTGAGCTCAGATCTAATTCTGATGTGGGACTAAACACTGTAACACTGGTTTTTTTGGTAAATAAGACCTCTTCAACAAGAAAGAATTGGATTCCACAAATTTGCCTTGAAGTCAGTGCTTTAATTTTTTTATGAAATTGGAGAATTCTAATTCCACCCTCACTATAATGTACCCAAATGATAGAATTGAAATTATGGGATGAAATTAACAATTTCATGCTCCAATTCTATAAATCCAAACGCACCTAGGGTTGCTAGTTGCCAGTTTATGATGAGGAATGTTTGGAATGGATGATTTTATTTTTTATTAATCGATTTTATTTTTTTTAAAGAAACTTTGGACAATGATTGTTTGGAAAGCAAAGTCTTGTACTAATATGTATTTATGGTTTAAATAATTTTCTAGATAAATTTTTAAATAAGAAAAACACTTGAAAAATATAAGTTGTTTAGGATCTAAATGTAGAGGACTTTTGGCAACACTACTATGAGCTCAATGAATTAGTCTAGGGATACTCCCAAAGTGTACTCTCAAATATACACCCAAATCTTATCTGTTTATTTCAATTATAAACGGTTAGGATTAGAGCTGATGTGTCATTAGAAAAGACAAAATAAGTCAACTCAAATCCTTGCCCTTAGTGGTTGGTTATAAACGATTAAGATTAAGGAGTATATTTGGGAGTACCTATAGACTGACTCAAGCTCAATAAGTACTTTTTAAAAATAAGCACCTTTTGTTATTAATGATTCGGGTGACGTTTGTTAACATTAGTTTAAAAAGAAGTGCTTATATGAAAATTATGCTTAGTTGGACTTTAAATTGTTCAGATGAACGTTAATAGCATGTCTACATTTTAGAGATTTAAGAGGTAAAAACCTCTACTTTAAAAAGTAGGTATGGAACTACTTTTTAAAGCAGAGGTTTTTATTTATAAAATCTTTAAAATTTACACATACAATTAACCTTCAACTTAATAATCGAAAGTCCAAGTAAGTATAATTTTCAAATAAGCACATCTTTTAAGACTGGTGTTAACGAACGTCACTTAGGTCTGGAGTTACTTATTTATAAGTATTTTTTTTACCTCCTAATCACTTTTACTTATTGTTTAATTATTTTTACCAAATAAACTTATTTATAAATAAGTACTTATTTTGGTAAATAAGTACTTAATAGTAGTGTTGCCAAACACTGCTTTATATTTTGGAACTTGTTAGGCAAGAATTAGGGCCAAACACCGGTAACCAGTGGTTCCCGGGACTTATGTCTCATGAAACGGAAGGTCGAGTTGCAAAAAAAAATTAGTCTTGTATGGGGTTTTCTTTGTCATAAAGTTGTCCTCTATATAAATTCTTTATTAGAGCCTGGAGAAAGGTTATTCGTTTTTTTGTTGTCATTTTTTTGGCTTATGTAATCCTTTGTTAGCTTATGTACCTACTCTTACAGGTGAAGGGAGTCTCAAATCTGAAATTGCACTCTTTTGATAATTAATATTACATTAAAATTCTTGTGGGTGCAATCCTGAAATGGTCACCCCATGCTCCTAATGTCTGTCGGCCTGCCCTATGGGGTCTGTTTTGTCTCTCTGAGGCCCAATACGGTAGCCTTACTGAACTGCTAATCAGGGGCGGAGCTATGATTCAAAAGTTTAGGGGGGCTAGAGCCCCTTGTTCCCCGGGCTTTGCCCTTCTCCCCAATTCTGCTACTAGGGATGACAACGGCCGAGTTAAACTGGTAACCCGTCCCGCCCCTATTAGGACGGATTGGGGTCAGGGTGGGGATGGCTAATGATGGGTAAACCCGACCTGGGTTCGGGCCGGGGATGGATATAAGCCGCCTCGCCCGTTTATAATTTGGATGCCTCTTTTGCTCTTAAATTAATCCTAAAAGTACTTTTTACTATTATGAAATATCGTCCCCACCCGCCCCAACCCGCCCCAACTAGTGCTTAATGGGGCGGGGCGGGGGCATAAATTTGAACCGGCCGCCCCGACCCGGGTTTGGATGTGAACAACGTAAGAGTCTTGCCATTCGGGACGGGGTAGGGTGAGCGATATCTGGAACCTTTTACTCTGCTTGATAGAAGTCCAATGTTTGTCTGCTTTACAGAATACCGAGATGCCGATGATGCTGATAATTCTGTTAGATTTGGTAACTTCTTTGAGTTTGATTAGGTCATCATATTATAGGTAATATATATTTACTTGTTACATGTTGAGATGCATATTGCTTCATAAATTTGCAATTTGATAGGTTGTATGAAATGAAAAGTTCTCTGCTTTTTGAAGTTTTCTATGTTGAACCATACTGAGAGAAATCTAAAGCATCAGATCATGCTGTTTTACTTGTAACTTGTAGACATTTTCTCACCTGCATGGGGGCATTGTAGGCACCTGCACAGCCACAAGGACGTTCTTTACGTCCTCTGTAATGAGAAGCGACAATGTCAGTTCCAAGAAAAAACCGTTTACTTACGATTGTCATTGCTGAGACAATAGCCTGTCCCAGAATTTTGTTTTTTATAGATCAGTGGTAGTTTGGTCCCCTCAATAGTAGGAAGGTTCCGGGATCGAGTCCGGGGACAGATTATTTTATTTTATTTTATTTTGCACATGCTATTTAGTAGGGTTAGTATCTGTCGGAAAGGGTGGGTGGAATATCAACACTCGCTCGCAACTCGAGCCCCCCGAACCTCCCTCCCTACCCTATTGAGGAGACACTGCCACTGGGCTATCCCAATGGTGTGCCCCAGATAGAACACAGCAAAATGAGTAAGGCACCTATTCCTCTCCAGTTGTAATCGGTTTTGCCAAAACCGGTTACACTCCTGAGGTGGCCACATTTGCCTTTTGAGACCTCTTAACTATGGTTAAGATTCACTCACCCCTAAGGTTCACCCACCTATCCTTGGTTTTTTTAAAAAAATATTTAAAAATTTGTTAACCGTGGTTAAAATTTACCAACTGCTAGGGTTAATTTATTTTAAATATTTTTTCTAAAAACCAAATATAGGTAGGTGAAACCTAGGGGTAGGTGAATATTAACCACTGTTAAGAGGTGTAAAAAGGGTCATTTGGTGACCACAGGGGAGTAACCGGTTTTGTCAAAAACCGGTTACAACCGGAGAAGATCACCAGTGAATGAGTAAAATGAAATACTAGCATCTTAATATCCGTAGCGTAGCTGATTATAAGTGGAAGTCACTATAGCTAGTCATATGTGATGAATGCTATCCCTGCTTTCCTGGCCCAACCCGCTCCGTTCCGATCCCTATCTGCCACTATAAATACTATAGAAACATTTTTTTTCTTTAAACTTTCACCCCATGTGGCTCATCCCCATATCTTGAAGCAAACTCTACTGGTACTAACAGCGTCTTCTGGTGAACACCGAAAAAACACACAGTGAGGCACGCATGCAGAGCAGTACCACCTAAACAGTTTAATTGATTTATCATCTCGCTCTGCACTGTCATCGTGATGATCCCTCTGCTCATTTTATGAGCACGAGCTTCAATGAGACGCATCTTGATTGCTAAAGCTCAGCTAGTTATGTCTTTAGAAAAACTAATAAATACAAATAATTGAACAAAACTTTAGAATTGCCGTTGCTTTCCAAAGTAGTATGACTATGACATGACTACTAAAACCATAACTTAGAGTGAGAATTTAAAAATAAATATATAAATGAAAAAGTAATTGAGATGAAGCAAAAAATCCTATCAATTTTATTGTACTTAAAATTTTTTTTTTCTTTAGAGGGCCAATTCAGATTCCAGGAATTGGAGCTTAGAATAAGAATTTCAATTTTGATCTTTAGATATCCCAATTCCTATGGATTCCTATTCACATGAGATTTTTTTTTTTGGTTAAGGCAACCACACCACAAGGTGAAAGCTGAAGTCAAAGCAAGGAAACACACACCCACACACTCACTCACACACCCACAAACACACCACACACTCTCAACCCTTAGAAGCTTCACCCAAACACTCCCCAAAACGGATACCAACCGTTTGGGGCGTGATGAAACTTTTAAGGGATTGAGAGCTCGGACTCAAGTCCAATGTGGGACTAAACACAGTAACACTGATTTTTTTAGTTAAGGCAACTACACCACAAGGTTAAAGTTACAGTCAAAGCAAGGAAACACACACACCTATACACTCACACACACACCCTACACACCACACATTCTCAACCCTTAAAAGCTTCATCCAAACACTATTCACATGAGAATTGAAATAGTTGTTATTCTTATATTTCATGGGAATTACAATATTTATATAGTTGAGAAAGGACATATATCATTTACAATTTCAATAAACCCGCTAGACCTTTTTGGATTAATTTATATTTGAAAATTTTCATATAAATATTTACATTTAGTATTATTTTAGACTTTTAGAATTTGAATAAATAAATTGTATTCACGTTATTCTTAATTAATTTAATTTAGTTAAACTGAAATTTTTTTTGTTAAAAATTGAATAATTGTTTTTTTAATTAAGTTATTATGTAATTTTTAAATTACATAATGGTTATTTATTATGATAGTTAATAATCAAAATAATAAACATTTATTAACATAATATATAATGATTTACCCATTACATTGCTATTATATTATCGTATTCAATACGTACTATAATTTTACTTTGTGAATAACGGTTACTTACAAAAGTAAATATGTTAATCTTTAAAATTTATAAACATTTACTAAACTAGCAGTCTAATATGTATATATATAGATATAAAATAAACTCTACATAACATTTACAATCTCTCTCTCTCTCTATACATATATAAAATAAAAATGTATTTATTTCAATTAGAAAATATTGTTACCCGCTACTTTTTTTTTTGGGTAATGTAGGCTTCTCTATTGATTGAAATTCATTGGGATGGTGGGTCTAAAACACTACAAGAAAAGTCACTTTTTTGCGACAGAAATTTAGTGACAGAAAAGACTGTCGCTAAAAATATCTTTATTGACTGAATAAAAACTATTGCTAAATTTTTGTCACTCTCATGCTATCTCAATTTTTATAATAGCGCAATATAAATAGGTTGTTTCTACGAGTACACCAATTGAACACCATTTAAAAAAAACAACTTTCTTTTCTTAAAGAATGTCATGTCTAGGAACACTCCGATCTCTAAACCTTATTCCAAAAACTTATTCTCCTTCTAAGAACAAACCATAAAGTTCTTCTTATCGTATCTCCAAAGAGCCGATGAATTGTAAAGACACGATCTATTGTAAGTTTTTTCTCATCTTAATAAGTTTAAATCTTAAGTTATTTATTGTTCTTCCATCTTCGTCTCTTCTTACTATATTTTAATTTTTGTTAAATTTGAGTCCGTCTTTCATAATCTATACGATCTTTATATATGATCTTCTTAGGTTGATTACATGGATTATTGTAAGTTTTTCATTCACACCATTTTCAACGTTAGTTTCTTATAATTTTTTTAAAGCTTTTTAATCTACATAAATAAGGGTATGTATTATAGTTTTGAGTTTAAAATGATGTATAATTAAAATATTTTTAGAAGTATTTTTTTACCTCTTGGTGTGCTTGTAGAATTTGTTATATTTTAAAAATGTATAGAGTTAGTAAGTATTATAGTTGGTGTCTAGTCAATAAATGTTGGTGTGCTCGTAGCAGCACCCTAAAAATAATATATGTAAAAAAATTAGTGACCAAAAATATCCGTCACTAATATAAAAAAAAATTAATGACATAAAATATCCAACGCTAAAGATACTTCTAGTGACGGTATTCTATCTGTCGCTAATTGTCGTCAATTATTATACAAATAACAGCTTTACGGACAAAAAAGTTACTATCACTAATATATATATATATATAAAATTAGTGGTAGAAAATATCCATCGCTGAAGATACATTTAGTGACGATATTTTATCTGTCGCTAAAGGTCGTCGTTAATATAATTTTTTTTTAGTAACAAAAAATATCCATAGCTGATAATACATTTAGGGGAAATTTTCTATGTGTTGCTTATGGTTGTCAATTATAATAAATATTTGTAGTGACAAATATATCGGTTACTAAAGATACTTCTAGAAATGGTTTTTTATCTGTCGCCATGTGTCCCTATTGACACTCCTTAACTGTGGTTAAGATTCACTCATCCTTAATTAAAGAAAGTCAATAGGGACACATGGTGACCTCTCGGAGTCCGGTTACAACTTGAGAGAAGTTAGTAAGTAATATGGTGCAACTATGGAGACCTATTAGAGATCTTGCGGACTCGTCACCCTAGGGGATTGGATCCCCTGACCTCCCTCAACATAGAGGCCACACCCCACCACTAGCGCAAGAGGCGGGGGAATCCCCCACCCCATACATTTGATATTGAGGTAACCCAAATTCAATCTCGAGACCTTCAGCTTTATGGTTCGTCCTCTGACCTCTAGGCTACCCTCGAGGGTTTGTTTTAGTTTGTTTTGGATAAATTATACTCACCTCCCTTGAGGTTTGGTGAAATTTCATAAACCCCACCTCTAGTTTCTGAAATTACATTGCCCTCCCCTCAACTTTGGTTGTTTGTAATAGATACCCCATTCCCTTAAGTTTACCGTTACTTTATGGATGAACTATGATGATATCATCATTTAAACATTTTAAAATGTCTAAAATACCCTTTTACAACACAAGGTTAGTTAATTTAATAAAATAAATGATAATTGGTTTCTAACCAAGGTTAATAATATCAACTTAAGGTTAATATATATATATATATATATACATATATATATATATATTTCTAAAAACCAATGTTAGATAGATGAACTCTAGGGGTGAGTGAATCTTAACCATAGTTAGTGGGTGTTAAAAGGGACACATGATGACTTATAGAGATCCTTTAACTGTGGTTAAACATAATCAACCTAAGATTAATATTTTTATTTTTTTCTTAAAAGCAAGGTTAGATGGATCAATCCAAGGGGTGAGTGAATCTTAAGCACAATTAGTGGGTGTTAAAGGGGACACGTGGCGGCTTGTAGAGCTCCCTTTAATTGTGGTTAATCATAATCAACCTAAGGTTTTTTTTTTCTAGAAATCAAGGTTAAATGGATGAATCCTAGGGATGAGTGAATTTTAACCACAGTTAGTGGGTGTTAAAGGGGACATGTGGCAGCTTGTAGAGCTCCCTTGAATTGTGGTTAAACATAAGCAACCTAAAGTTTTTTTTTCTTCTAAAAACAAGGTTTGATGGATGAACCATAGGGGTGAGTGAGTTTTAACCTTAGTTAGTGGGTGTTAAAAGAGACACGTGACGGCTTATAGAGATCCTTTAACTGTGGTTAAACATAATTAACCTAAGAATAATATTTTTTATTTTATTTTTTTATAACCAAAGTTAGATTAATGAATCCTAGGGATGAGTGAATCTTAACCACAGTTAGTGATTGTTAAAAGGGACACATGGCGGCTTGTAGAGCCCTCTTTAATTGCAGTTAAGCATAACCAACCTACGGTTATTTGTCTCTTAATACTAAGGTTAGATGGATAAACCATAGGGGCGAGTAAATCTTAATCATAGTTAGTGGGTATTAAAAGGGGCACGTGGTGGCTTGGGAGTCTGTTTTTTTGTGGTTGAGCTTTCAAACGGTAAAGACGTGTTTCTTCAAGCAAGTAATAGGGGTAAAATGAGAAAATTGTAACTTTAGATAATAGTGTTAATATTAAGAGTCTGACAGGAGGGTAGTGTAATTCAAGAAACTAGAGAGGAGGTTTATGAAATTTCACCAAATCTCAAGGGAGGTGAGTGTAATTTACCCCTTTTTTTTTTCTTTGATTCAGATAATTTTAGTGTGTGTGTTTTTTTTTGCGGAAAGGTAAGAATTCATTAAAGAATCTCAAATACAGATGAACGTATGACCGTGGTTTAACAACTTAGGACAATAATCTTTTGTATCATGTAAACTCATGTTGTAACCAGCAAATTTATGCCTGCAAACGTATTTGCACGACGGTTGATGTGGAACTTAGTTTCTTTGATAACTAATGACCCGTTTGGCATTGTTCTCGTAGAACGATTCCGTGTTCCGGAACGCGGCCCACTTCAGGAACACCGTTTGGCATCGTTCTGGTCATGTTCTGAACCTCGAAATGGAATGGTTTTGAGCCAAATTCACGAAACAAAAAATAAAGGCTTCTCGGAATGGAACGAAACGAAACCCCGAGTTTTTTTGTTCCCGATAAAAACTCAAAAAACAAAATACAATAGGTTGAGGGAGAGCATCAAACACAAAAAGGGTGAAGGGGTTGCAGTGATCGTCGAACACAGGGACTAAATTCTGGCCGACCTTCATCGCAGTGACGGTATTTTTCTCTCTCTCTCTCTCTGAAAAAGGATCGTATAGAGCGATCCATCTTCCAGATCTTCTAGTCGACCTTCGACGCCGGTGAGATCTGTATCATCCAAATCTATCGTCGACGGCGACGACGGCGAGTTCTTCAATTGATTAATGGATTATGATTCAACTATGAGGTTTGATGATTCCTGAACTTGGGAAAAAAAACGAACCAGGGGAAAAAAAAACCCAGATCTATCAAAATCTATGAACTATTCTTGCTTGTGTTTATTTTATCAAGATCTATTAAAAAAAATCTCGTTATATCTAGTTCATAGATCTAAGTATTTTTATCTGAGTTATTTTATCTCAGTTTTTTAATCTGAATTTTTTGATATGAGTTTTTATATCTCCAATAAAAGCTTCAGTTACTATCTCTGTTATCATTTATCATGGTAGATTGAAATTTACCAACTTTCTATGTCATTGAACTAATTGGGTGATTGAAATATTCTACTTATTAAAGTAGAAAATGAATGTATTGTAGTATTGGAAAATGGCTGCTTATGGGCGAGGTGACAGTTGAGGCATGACCCCTTTGGCAGTCATGGCCTGCATGTAGAACCGTGTCGCAATGGAATTAAGTTTATGGAGTGCTTAGAATGGGCTAGTGATGACATGGCCCATTACAACACATGGTCATGTTTGGACTAGGACACCTGCTAAAGCTTTGGTACTCTTCAGTGTTTGCATATAAATCTGTTATATTTAGTTGATTTGGATTGCAGTTGTTGTTATTGGAAGAACACTTTAGGGGTGCTTGCAATGACCTTTTTGTTTTAGTTTTAATCAGGAAAATATTTATGTTGGTGACTGTGAATTGTTTAAACTTTAGTGTGGGGGATTTGAAATTCTAAAAGCTATCTGATTTTGTTTGCTGATACCCACTGTTTTATAGGTTACATTTACCATTCTATGCATATAACGTCTGATACATCTATTCAGACAAATTTTTGTATATAGGACTCAGAGAAATATTTTTTAGTTTATACACTGAAGGTATCAGAGAAATATTTTTTAGTTTATACACTGAAGGTAATGGAGTTACTTTTATATATCACTTTGATATAATAAAGGTAGTTTTAGCATATGCTTGCTAGGATTAGGAAGCTCAATGTTTAAGCCCTAACCTTGGATTCAGATTTTCAATAGATGGAGGTTATGTTCAATTTATCTGTTTACAACTAAGAGTTAGATAAGGGGTCAAATGCATCTTGAGAGGATTGGAACATGCTTCCATTTGTAGATAAGGTGCTTTGGCTGATAAGATTGCTAGTATGGGGTCCCTACTGTAGCCTAAATGTCAGTTGCCACATCAAAACCCAATTGATGACATCCTTGCATAGAGAGGGTCCTCCTGGCACAATACCCATTTAGCTAAATTTTGTGGCTTGTTAGAACTTTAACTTTTTTACTCTCTTTTATTTTTTTATATGTAACCACGGGTTGTGGTTGCTTAGAATGAATTTATGGTGCATTAGTATTGATTAGGTTCAATGATTTGCAAAGTGGCAGGCTTAAGGAGTTCTCAAGGCTTACTGGTGCTTTGTGGATCAAACAAGTATTTGATCTTGTTTGGAGTTTCATTTAGCCCATTTTTTTTTGGGTGTGTGTTATCTTATTCTAATCACCTCTTTGTCTTTCTTGCTATCTCCCTACTTGACAGTCTTTTAACCTTTTTAGGGACACTGACATATTTTTTTTCCCATAATGCCTTGTTCTAATCTCGTGGAAATACTAATTTCTCACGATATTATTTATTGGAACTGTTGTGCTTGAGTTAGGATGACAATTAAGGTGGTCCTTTCTAACTTTAACGATGACAAGAAGTAAATTATTCCTATTATGGGTGTTGCTGTGAATGGTACTTTCAGATTTGTTTTTATTGAAGTTGCTTTCTTAATGGCTAATGTAGAGGTTGACCTTCTCTGTACTGTATTATATTTTGTCCAAATTCAGGTGAATCATTTACACATTGCTTGGCAGTACAGATTATAGGCACTCATGTATTGTTATTTGATGTGTATATTAACCACATAGGACGTCCCTGAGCACTTCTGCATGAAATTCAATATTAATGTGAAGATTTCCTTTCTGTAAGTTGAGAATTTCATTCATGGGATGTTATAAATGACTCATACACGTCAGAAGTGTCTCTAAATCTTCCTTAACCGCGATATAGGAAGCCACCAATCTGCAGATCCTAGCCATACCATCTGGGGTTTCATTTTTGGACCACCAATTTCTTGAAAAACTAAGAGCATGATGCCACAGACTCTACCTCTGTTGCCTTAGAGGTCCCAAGCTTTTACTATAGGCATTGTGGTTTTAAAGTTCTTCTATTCTCTTATTATAATTTATAATTTTGATATCAATAAGAACTCATTATGTCGATTAATCATTGGCTAACTTGATTTTATTTTGTTTAGGACCATGAAGACTCATTCATATAGATGAATATGATATGGAACAACGTGAACATGAAAATGATATGGATTCTGCATCTCAGCAATTACTCATTGAACGCAAACGGCACCGCCTTTTCGTCCGTGCAACTTGTGGTTGTAATGTAATATACTTTTTTATGAGAATTAACTTTTTTTTTTTTTTAGCAATAGTGATTGTGATATTCGTAATGTAAACACAGAACATGTTTTATTACATATGTAATTTTAGATTATATAGAAAATGTATTATCTTTTGATAGACTTTAAAGTTGAATGCAACTATTATTTTGTGTAGTTACAATGATTAATTATCTCCTAACCTTATAGAAAAGTAGTTAGAATAATGTTATTGTGATTCTGTTTTTTTTTTTTCATCTAAATGCGATTCTGTTGATTATGTTCTTCGGAACAAAGTCAGGTTAACTACATCCAAATAAGTTATAAGAACAAAAACATTTCAACAAGAATCAGACTCTTCTAGGAAATAGACTCGTTTCTAATCCAGAATGATCCCAAACGGCCCTAATTTTTTTACACTTCTAAAATTTTAGAAATTTAGTGGAGTTACATCATGTAATAAGTGTGAAAAAAAAAAAAATCATGTAATAAGCAGTCGGGGTTACTTTTTTTTTTTTTTGAAGATGAGCATCACATTTCATTCACAAAGAGGACAACAATACAGATCTTGGACAAGCATGAACATCAAGGCCACTACGGCGACAAACCTCACGAAAAGAAGGGGGAATCAACCCAAGCCCCAACCTGAAATTGGACAGAGAAGTAGATGCCAACCAATGCGCCAGCCCATTTGTGGCCCGGGGGGAGAAAGAAAAGCTCACAGACGCAAAGGAACGAATAGCCACCCTCAAGTCCTCCATCAATACCGTCACTTCCAACGGAAAAACATCACCCGGGTATTGCAAAACAAGGATAAGAGAGAGGGAATCCGATTCCACCATGATATTAGTCCACCCTCTCTCGCTAGGCAAAGAAACGCCGAGGACTATCGCCTTTGCTTCGGCCATGATAGCGGAGGCACAACGAACAACTTGCACTCTGAAATCCAAAACGCACCACATGCTGTCCCGACCAACCACACCAGCTCCCCCAAGAGTCTCACCAACGAAAAAAGCTCCATCATAATTGAGCTTGATGAGACCCAAAGGAGGAGGCACCCAACAAAATGAACTCGGACGAGTCGACATAGCACGCGCAGGAGACCAAACGGATTACACCTCGGCAGCAAATGCAGAGGCCCTAGCCACAATGCTACGAGGGGAGCATGAAAGAGAGGAAAACAACTTCTCATTGCGGGCCTTCCAAATAAACCAAAGAACGGACGCTAGAGTGAGAACCAAAGTGTCCTTATCCGGTTAGGCTCGCATCCGATTAACCAAAAGTAACCACCATTCTCGAAAGGACTGAGAAGCAGTTGGCCGATGATGAATGGCTAAATGGGAAGAGAATAAAACTGCTCTTGCAACATTGCACATCATCAGACAATGCTCAATAGATTCATCGGTATCCCCACACCATGGACAGGATACGCCCATAGCTATATGTCTTCGAGCCAAAATAGACCCCACCGCTAAAGCATTGGAACAGCCCCGCCATAGAAAGAACTGAATCTTTCGCGGTAACTTTGCTTGCCAGATGGATTTCTATAGAGCAGAAGCCGTCGGGACGGAGGTAGCACCTAAGCCCATCATGTGAGATGAACCGCCATTTGAGGCCATTTGGTAAGCTGATTTCACATAAAAACGGCCATTCGGATCAAAATGCCACACCCACTTATCGGTCACACCCCTACGGGGTTACTTACGAGTTACGACGGCGTCATAAATGTTGGAGCATTTGGAACAATTTTAGCCCTGAAATTTTTTATATAATACCGATCTTATCCCTAGAACCCCCAAAACCGGTGAGATCGAACCTTCGCATGTTCTCATCTGTCGTTTAGGCTATGCTCTCGAGTGAGTTTTTGCCGAAGAAGGGAAGTCATTGACGTCGAAGCTCCGGTTTCGGTCTTCTTCTTATTCTTCTTTCGTAAAACCCTAGATTTCTTCTAGGGTTTCCTTGATTTGTTTGTAACGATAACCCTATCGTTTTTTCAGGGTTGCGAAGCTCTGAAATTGAAGAGGATAGACGATTTATGCTCTCTATAAAACCCTAGGAGAGCCAAGATCCTCTCTCTCTGGTTTTCCTTCAATCAGCTCCATCTTTATTGGACAGATCATTTACCTTTTTTTTTTTTTTGTTATTTTCCTTCCAATGTCTGCTTTTTTTTGGGTGATTTTATTTGTTTTTATCAAAAACTACAATTTAATCCGATTCTGAATACCCACTTGGATTTAATCCATCTTTAGATCTCTGGCAGGGCTTTTGATTGAGTTTTGGGTGTAAAAGAGAGATGGTCAAAAGGGATGGTAGGCTCAAGATATACTATCCCTTCGTGGAAACTATTCCTCGATGTTAGAGACGATGTTAAGGTATCTCTGTTCCATTTACACTCTTATTTTTTCCCCGTTATTGTTTGACATACCCCCATATTATATATCTCTTCCCTGTTTTGAGATTGTTTGTTGCTCATGTGAGTTTCTTCTCAAATACCCGATTGTTTGTCTTGTCATTGTTCTGTGTGGTGTTAATTGATCTAGGGTGCACTTCTGTTGAACAAAAAAGGTAAATAAATTATGACTAGTGATCAGCCGACCCGCATTCCGCTAGGTAGCTGAATGCCTTCCCATTTCAACCTCTTTTTAACAGTGTTTAAACTTAACCAACTTAAGGTTACTGTTTTTTTGGTTTTCTCAAGACCAATGTAAAAGTTAACCCTAGGGGTGAGCATAGTTACCAAACACTCCAATTATATCCGTATAATACTTTCAGGGTGGTTGCCATTTAAAACTACGTACTTTTGTTGTGTTACGTATTATACTAGTATTGTCATATAATACCCGTTTAATACGCGAATTACGTGTTAAATGCATACAATATGCATATTTTGCCGTACTTTTACCGTGTTAAACGCATATTCCATATTAAATGATTGTTTTTAGTTAATATTATGATTTTTATTTATTTATAATGATTAGTTATTTATTAATTTTCTTGTTTTTTTGTCGTGTTATTGCCGTATAACACCCGTAATTCCTGAATGGAGGCAAGGATTTCTTGCAAGGGGGTTAACAATGGGGGTGTAGGGCCCGATTTTTTTTTTGAGGGCCAAGTTCACGAGCCATTGCATATGTTTGTATTCGTTTGTAAAGAATATATTTCTTTCTCAAAAGTTAGGAGTGGGGCTATCCAACACCGCTCCTCTCCCAGGCTATGCCCCTATTAATTCTATAGGATTTTTTTTCAAAATTTTAAGGTGGGCTTCAGCTCCCTTGAGCCCATGTGGCTCTACCTCTGGGGGTGAGTGAATCTTAAACACTGTTAGTGAGTGTTAAAAGAGATACATGGCAGCCTTTAGACCGCGCATGTGGCTAGGTAGCCAAGTGCGAATTATGATGATTATGCAAACTTAAAATTAATGATTAATAAAATGTTAATTATCTATATCATATATATGAAAATATAAATCAATTATCATGTGAATTTTTAGGCCAAAAAAAGTGCAAAATATTTCATATCTCAACTGAAGAATAGATTTTCAACTCCAGGAGGATAGTAGAGCCCATAAAAGAGGATGCCCCGGGGGCTTTTAGAAATGAGCAATAGTCACCTCCTCAGCTGAGGAGGGGACTTCTCCTCCTCACCCTCAGCTCACAAAGCTCCTTTGAACTATGGTTAACAAGTTTTAACCCGTGGTTAAATTTTTTTCTTCTAAAAACCAAGGTTAGATGCTTTAACCCTAAGATTTAGATAATATTAACCACAGTTAAAAGAAATAAATAAGTGGCACACATGGCAAAAAAAGGGAGGCGAGATGGTAAATCACCTCCTCGGGCTGATGAGGTGATTATTTTCCTTGAGAAACAGAGAACATAAAATGCTTTGAAAAAAAGAGGAAACCTATAAAATGCTTTGAAAAATCATTTTTTCTTTCTTATTGCTGTAGTTATTCGTACATAGATGGGCATGTTTTAAATGAGGGTCCTTAAAGATGATAAAATAGTTTGACAAAAGTAACACTTCCTCTTCATTACTCAATAGTCAATACATTATGTTTTTGCGATGTTCTCTTCGATTTTCGTTATAGGTGGTCCATTTTTGATACCTTCATCACATTTCTCACTCTTTTTTAGTTTCTTCTCTTTCTCCTTCTTCTTGCCCCATAAAATCATGTAGACCAAGAAATATCAAAATGGATCCAGCAATACTGAAAAAAAGAAAAGAAAAATAATTTGGTCAATATTTAGAATTTGCATTGAATTACCAAGTATTTAAATTATGAAGATACACGTACTCTCCCAAATGTAGTGCTTCTTCCAAAATGACTAATCCCATCACTGCTACAATTATTGTACTCAGAGGTCTAAATGCTGTTGTGAATACTGGACCCTTTCTTCGTATTACCAATGTTTGAACATAAATTGTTACTCCAAAGATCATAATACCCTACAAAGCAAAGTATCTTTCTTGTTGTCAGTTTTCCTAAGATGTTGATAAAATCAGCATGATTTCTATATAGTTGCTTATGATATTTTTACCATGATTACATAACAGTACTATTTACCCCTTAAAGGGATAATAATCACTATAAAACTACTACATTTTATGTGTAAATAAGAAGCCATTATGGATTAGATAGGGGCTGTAATGCCAATTATTTTATGTAAGAATAAAAATCATAATCAAATATTTTAAGCAAAAACAAAAGCATGTCTATGATTATGTGAGGAGTGCCAAGCATATATACAATGGTCCTTAAACACCTTAGGATTTAATGCTTTGGTCTTGCGGCCAGTCTTCAATAGTAATCCAAATTGAGTGTCACATACAATGATAATCTCCCGGCACTAATTTTTGAAATGGTGATACTTCGCTTGAATAACTTTGACTAATTTTTACTTCAACTGTTCCACCAAAGATAATATGCAACTTGATGTTTAGCAAATTGTATTTTTTGTCCTCTAACTCTGGTATAACATCCTTATGAATTATTTATGTAATCAATAATGTTTCCTATGAATGATTCGAATACTGTTTATCCCCTATTACTCTAAATGGGCCAAGTCAAATAAAGATAACATAGTTGCTAAGGAATTCAATCAAGAGTATGATCCTGATTACATGGAAACAATTTCTCTTCTTACTAAACTGTCAAACATCATATTCATCATTTCCATAGAAGTGACGATACAATGTCTATTTGTAGTAGTAAGATGATAAAAAAGTGTTTTTCCTCTTGTTAGCTTTCGAAAAAAATTGTATATAGAGTTTCTAATACTCAAATGGAATTGTCAGCTCATAAATCTATTTACAATCTTGAATAGGAACCTCGGCCATGCTTGAGAAATTTAGCATTGCAATTGAGTAATTTGAACTTACAATAAAATTATAAGACTATTCATGTATATTAGATAAGGAGACTTAATATCTATTTTGTTGTCAAGGTTAATGATATCATATTAACTAGGGCTGCACAAAGCCTGATCGGCCCATTGCTGCGGCTCGGCTTGACTCGAGATCAGCCCGAATTTTAGGCTCGAACTGGCCAAGCCAAGTCTTAAAAAAAGCCTGAAAACTCAATCAGGCCGACCTCGGGCCAACCCTCATGCGGCTCGGCCCGGCTCGATTGAGGTTCGGTTCGGCCCGAACTCGGATCGGCTCGAATATTATTAAAAAAATAAAAAATAAATAAAAATATTATTTATATGAGATTAATTTTCAGGCGGAGCTCTACATCATGCGGAGCTCCCTTTTTACATTACCGGGTGGCAAATGATAATTACACATTTGCCACCCGGTAGTGTAAAAAGGGAGCTCCGCATGATGTAGAGCTCCTCTTTATATCTTTATATTTAAACTGTATTTATATATATTATTATTATATATATAAATAATATAAAATATTATTATTTAAAAAAGAAAAAAAGGATTCAAGTCAAGCCCGGCTTGAGCTTGAATCAATTCGGGCCAAGCTTCGGGTCGATTTTTCGAGCTTGATTTCGGGCCGAGCCGGGCTTCAAGCCTAGAAAAAATTATTTCAAGCCGAGCCAGGCTTGGCGAAGCCTGGCCCGAATACAACCCTAATATTGACTAGAAATATATAGATGAGATAGTACGACTCAAGCATCATCTTAAAGAAAATTTTTAAAGCTCGTAGACATTTCTAATATATTGTCTACACTGTGTAGACATGAAACTACCTAAAAAATATCATGAATTGAAAGATTATAGAATTCTATGTTGTGTACAATCATGACCATAAAATGGAAATTCTTTCTACTCTATAGAAATCAAATGAAATCGCGGAATATGTAAACACTAGTAATGAAGGTCTTCATCTTGATGACAAATCTAAAATTATGAGGTATTGAACGTCGTTTTATAGGAGGTAACTTAGTTTTGAGGAAAATAGAAAAACAAGTAATACTTTCTTGCTTTAATTAAGGAGCCAAATAAAAATCACAACTACAAAAAATCAAAACTAATGTAGTTGAAGCATTTTATGAAGGACTTGTTATTCTACCTTAATGAAGATATTTCTACTAATTAGTATTAAGTATGGTATTTTACAAAAGAATGTAGAACAATGGAGTAGACTTTCATTTTGTTTATAAAATGAAGATGAAAATACGGTTATGTTAACATAAACATAAAAGGGTTATGTTAGCATAGGCACAAGTAAGGATTAAAAATACGGTTTCGGGGAATGTATCGGTTCCAACCGAAATTTATACGTATTGGTTTCAGACGATAAATATAACTTTTTCTTTTTGAAGAAAATTTTTTATAAAAAAAATTAAAATTTTTAAAAATCAATTGAGTTATAAGAATCAAATATAAAGTCATAGGAAGCGGATAAAAAACAAAGTATTAAACACAATTATAATTACAAAATGAATTAAAACTTACAGAATAAACGATACGTATTGCCCGTTTTGTATCGATATAAAATTGTACAGGGGACTACTGATACTTATACGTATCGTCTGTTTCGTATCGGTTTTGGTGATTTTTATTTCCATAGGCACAAGGGATAAGTATTTAAGTATATATATCAAACAAGCTTGGACTAAATTGAATTACATCCTCTAGTTTGAGTAGTATTGAGAAGCATAACTGGCTTAAAACCTGTCTTAAGGATATTAGCATATCTCATGCAAGATTGTAGAGAAATTCATATGCGTGTCTAGTTTTGATATTTAGCTATCTCAATAAAAAAAAATCCATAACCAATTTGTTTCATTCTCTTTAGACACCAATTGCATTGATTTTTACCTAGAAATTTTCCTTAGTTGGACCCAATGTATGAATCTTGATATTTTTGCCTCGAGTCAACTCACAAGGTTGTTAAGTGAGTCAGGTGTTAGGATAAAAGTGGGCCATCTCATTTAAGGTTAGTGATCATCTTATATAGATATTAGCTTAACAAAATCAATATTATGGTTCACATGAAGAAGAAGAATCTTTTGTGTTAGTTGTATGTTAATTAGTCTTTCATTCATATTGTATTAATAACTTTGTATTTTTTTTATTACTTAGAGATGAATATAGACTCCCTGTGATAATTCGCCCACGCTCAAGCCAAAGGCTTGTGAATAGGGTCATTCACAAGCTTTTCCAACCATGGTTGGACTCATTTAATAATCTGACATTACGGTCTTCAAGCGAGCCATAGTTTCTCATATTCTATTTATAAGCAATCATCAAACACCTTTAATAATTAAATTAGAGTTCATCTCTTAAACAAACTAAAATGAGAATCTTACACTATAGATAGGGGCAAGGAGTCTAATATCCCAATTCAACCTCCGTGATGATGCTTTGTGCTATAGGACTAGCGTCATGACCGCTACTTGCAGTGTCCCCATTAAGCATGTTAATGAGGTAAGAGAGATCGGTGCTGGGTATTTCTTAATTGTCACAGTCTGCATCCATTAATTTAATAAAAGTTATTTTATCTCTCTTGAAGTAGAAAATAACCTTTTCCTCTTTAAAGAGAGAAGAATAACTACACGCTTTCACACACGTATATGATATACTATCCATGCACTGGTTGAACACACGTATATGATATACTATGCATGAATCATACAACTGATTGACGGGATTTTTGAGACATGATAGTATCAACCCAAGTCCACAATCTATAGTTGTGGACACTAAGGGATAGTGATTGTATCCCCTTTATTCGGGGATTTTTGCAAGCCATGAACTGGCTACTATTTGATAATTGATTTTTCTTGTTGAAGAAAACCTTCGTCAAAAAACCTAAATGCATTCAGTTGTTTATATTAGAATTACCACATAAAGTTGTAAAGGTGAAAATATCGGAATTAAGAAGTTAAAAAGCTATTGATGGTTTGATGTGATTGTCACCATATACCAAATATTTCAATTAAATAGTAGGTGGTAGATTGTTGTCAATTAATAGTCTTAGGGGAGATGAATCAGATGATAATTAATTAACACCATGACTCCAAGTGGGATAGAAGAAAGCATTAATATGATTTTGTAATGAGATGAATGGATTGATGCAAGAAATTTCCAATGAGAGTGGAGATATATAAGAGACAAAACTGTAGTTAGGACAGATAGAAAAGCTATGGAACTGTATATCGTCTTAATTATAATGTGAAAAGGTATAGGAGAAAATGGTTTGACTAGGCTGATGAACTTGTTTAATAATTTTTGATACCTACATAAAATAACAAAGGGGATGTTTAAAGTTAAACCAGTTATGCAGAATGAAACTTAATTGTGAGTTATGATATGACATTAAGAGAGAGAGTGAGAGGTGAAAAAAATATTGAGATAAATAATTCGGGTTTAAGAAACTAATTCGGATTTATGTCATGGAGATTTGCAACTTAGGCTTCTTAAAAAATGATAAAAAAATTTTCAGATATAAAAAAATTCTCAATTTTATCTTTACTGATTTAGAGAGAGCATATGATAGAGTTCTAGCTGATTAATCTTTATCTGATGCATATCAAGGAAAAATGGGTTTCAAGAAAATCTATTCATATAATCAACAATATAACTATAGTTAGAAAAAGGGGTGATGATAGAAATGAGTTCCATGTAATAGATTTATATCATAAATCAGTTATAAGTCTATATCCTTTTACGTGGTTAGTGATGAATTGACGCTTCTAGTCAGTAGGTTCCTTGGTGTATGTATTTACATATGACATGATACTTTTTGATGAGACTGGAATGAGGTTAATTAATGCAAAAAATAGAATTATGAGGTTTAAGGATTTTTAAATAAGTCAAACCATGACAATATATAAAATGCAACTTTTGTAAGAAAAAAAAAATGGTTTAGACAATAGTTAAGATTGATGGCCAAGTGATCATATCTCAAATTGATTAATTTCTATATCGGCTCAATTATTCATAAAGAGTGGATGTTGCTCATAAAATTAGTGTTTGGGTAGCTAAAGTGGAGATGATCTTCTAGAATGCAATATGATAAGATCAAATTAAAAGAAAATTTTCATAAGACAATGATAAGACCAACTATTCTTTATGGAGTAGAATTTTAAGTGGCCAATAAATAACATACTCACAGAGTGAGTGTATAAAAGATGAAGATTTTCAGAAGGTGAGTAGAAAGACTAGGAAAAACAAGATAAGAAATGAGTTCATTGAAATGATCTAGGATTAGCTTTAATAGTTAATTAAATAAGAATGCAGACTAAGATGGTTTTGATACGTTGAAGAAATGCCCATGGCTGCACCAGTGAAAAAGATCCAATTGATGCAGGCTCAAATCGATGCGAGAACTGTGAGCCTCATGGGTTCTTATGGCACATTCTGACGTGATTCAACCGATTCTTAATTATAGAGTCGCTATCTGAATTAGAGAAATGTGAATTTGAGACTTGATTCCTTTCTAGTTTTGTTTAGTCTTTAGAGATTTATGAATCGACGATGTGGAAAGGGGTTAAACATCCACAATCACCCATTCAAAGTTTGACTATCCAATTAAATTAAAATGTTTAAGTCAAATTAACTAGAAATCAATTAAATCCTATTCTAAATAATTATTATCTATATTCTTATATGCGGGAAAGTATATTCTTATATGAATTAAACCCATAGCCTTTGCCTAAATTTCTGCTCAATCTGACAGAACTCGATCCAACTCATTAGAATTTTGGTCTGATCCATTAGAAGTATCTCTAGAAGATATGAACAACTTGCCTATAGCTTCAACCAGTGTTTTAAAACTTGAACCAACGCAGTCAGTCGGACCAATTGACCCAAAAATTGGACCCTTCACTGGGTTGGTTCAAATCCTCTATGGGTTAAGTGTTTAAATTGGAGTGAACTGGTTCGAAGCACATGACCCGGAGTGACCCATGTGAATGAGAAGATTTTATTTGAATCACTAGTGTCTATTGGACTCTCAATTAGATCGGATTCGGATCTAGGTAGATTGGTCTGATCCAATTACAGCCCTTGATCTATAGTCTAGATATGATAGTTCCCGATTTGAGGATAAATTTTGGTGAAACTAATCAAATTTTGAGGGTTCGAATCAAATCTAGGATGATAAGGATAGATATTGAATGCAGAATTTGATGGAATTTCTAAGGGTTGGTAATAATGATATAATTACTAAATTCTGTCGAAGATTCATTTAAAATCTCTTGGGGGCGGGCTGTTTGGTATCGTTCCTCGAGAACGATTTTTATTATCCCGGGAACAGAAACAGTCTAAAGTGTTCGGCAAGTCATTTTTACGAAAGGATTTTAAGAATCGCCCCGGGAAACAAAAAAAAAATCGCTTTTCAGAATCAATTTTGAAACACACTTATAACGAACGGGATAAGCATCAAAATTGACGAGATAGATGAGACATAATTTTAAAAAAAATGCTATTTTATGATACTTATATATGAGTTGATGATATAACCATACTTAATGCCTAAAACAATTTTGCTTATTTTTATTTTTATTTTTTTCATTTAAACGTAGTTCTAATATTTCTTTTCTTCATAATTGATTCTGAGTGACAGTTACCAAATGCATTCACAATACAAAATTGATTATAAGAATCAAAATTGTTAAGAATTAATTCTTTTCTAGAATGAGAGAATCATCAGAATTGATGCCAAACAGCCCCTTAGTAGATCTTGACAAGTTGATAGTTAACCTGAGTCATTCCTATACAAAATTGGGGTGTCTAGAAAGAGAGAAAAGCCAAAAGGATATTGATGAGGATGATGAAAATTTTAATTTTCACATATGTTTTATTAAGTTATGGCTCTTGTTGGAATAAAAACAGTGAAATAGGACTTGTTCAACCAACCTTAAAAAGCTGAAATAAGATATTGATGATGATTAATTTAAAATTTTGGCCTTCGGTTGGGTCAAGTTTTCCTATGCTTGAACTAAGTCCAACTCGTCTTATGATAGTGGTTTGGATTGAACCTAGCTTTGTTACAACACTATCTTAAATGAGCCATAGCCCTAAAATCAGGCCTCCATCCTCTAGTTAGTAATTTGATATACAACAACAACAAAAGGGGTTGAGGGGGGTTGAGGAGAGTTTAGATTTTTTGACAAAAATGTCAACATAAAAGGGACACACAAAAGACTATTCTTTCAAATCTATGTTTAATTTATATTAATTGAACAATACGGAGTAGGAAATTTAGATAACGACAATAACAACAACATTAATAATAGCACATTAAAATTAACCACAGTACTTCTAGGGATAAGATTCATTTTAGGAAAGAAAAGAATATGATATATATTTTTTCTTTTGTTTTGTTGTAGAATGAGAGAGAGAGACGGGAGAGAGATAGAAATGTATTTAATAAGACTGTTTACATGATTATCAGAGTTTTAAGTAATATTAGATCATGAAATTTCAAGTAGTATTAAATTAAAAAGTATTATAGACGTAGGCATGGAAATAGACACATAAAATGCAATGATAATAATGTCTACCTAAAAGCTATTAGATAGCATAACTGTTTAGTGTTTAGAGCTTCTAATGTTGATTGTAGTATTTAAGACTAAATTACTATGTCAAACCTTGATTCATTATTCACCTGTAAGATGAAGAAAGCTGCTGATGAAATCTATGAAGTGACAAGTAGAAGGGAGCCCTTTATCCAATCCTTGTCTAAAAATAAGCTTGAGTTGGCAGACCCGTGAGAAGAGTGCGAGAGTGGTGAAATTACAACAATACCCTTGTATATGGTCATTAGTGTGGCACCGACAAAAGCCACAAGAGTTGCACATATTTTTGCTTGACTGTTAATCTTTGAGATCTCTAATTTCTCCATCTTGAGTTTACAAAATAAAGATTTAAGTATACAAGTATGGATGTTTATATATGAAGTTCTGTTTTGATGGGGAGCTTTGCATGAAATATTATGAATAGTTTTGCCAATGTCTGAATTTTTATCCGATGAAAAGTCTGAAACTAAGTGGATTTATTTTTTGTCTCATACTCCCCCGATACCATACATATCACATAATATGGAAAAAAAATCATTGACTTATCAAATTATCTTTCAAGCCGGAACAAAGATTCAACAAAAGACAAAAACAAATCTAATATCTGAAGCAATTTATCTCAATAAAAACTAGAAGAAGGATAAGGCCTAAGGATAGGGTTAAAAGGAGTGAGTGATCAAGCCACTAATGAAGGCGACTCCTGACTGGCCAAAGGAATCAAAATAGCCGTCTAGGCTGTGCGATTATGACAAATCATATACCAGGTCACCATGCCTTGCACCAATACACATCGATTTTTTTTTTGGGGTGCAGAGATTCTCTACATGTCATCAAAAAACGCGACACATAACTCACATACCTATAGAGCTTAGAGAGCTATATGGCTATACCTACACAGGATTGCCAAGATAAAGGTCATTGATGGAAGCAGGTTGTCCAATGCAGGTGCAAATGTCGCTGAAGTGTATTCTAGTCCTGCAAAGTACATTGTTCTTCCTAAGAAGCTCTGAAACACATCAATAAATATTAGAAACTGAGAAATGGATGACCATTCCCAACATATTAGATTTACTTACACATGGAATAATTTTAGGGGTGTTTGGGGAACGATTACAAGTTAATTTGGAATAGTTTTCTATTTTGAGCTTGTTGATCGCCCTGCATGTTTTATTTGGTAATAGATAATTATTGCATGCCTAAAAATGCGTAAAAGGGGTCTGAGTGGGCGAAAAATAAATCCAAATTTATTTGCAGCAATATTTTAGTTAGAGTAAACTAGTATTGGAACCCAAACATTCACTAAAGGCTTGGTCCAAGACCAACAACTCAATATTTCATCCTCATCTAACCCACCTTTGAGTAAGATTGAGAAATATTGAGTCTTTTGTGACTAGCTAGTTACCCAGTGACTAACCCAAGTGTAAAAAAGAGTAAAAAATAGGTGTACTGGATTTTTTTTGGAGAAAATCTAATTTTTGTTTTTGGAATGTAGCAAAATGAGCTTTTTACTTCAAATGATTCTCTAGTTTTGTTTTATAATTGTGGAAAAAAGTTTCTTTGAAAAATGAGATTATTTCTAAGATTTTTTTTTCTTTTCTACAACATTTTTCCTCCAAAAAAAACAAAAAAATATCTCAAATACATACATGCACACATAAGTATGTACATACATACTATATACATTGGAGTACTTACCCTAAAATCCCTAAAAAGAAGATATTACGCAGGATTGCTTTATCAATCTTTGTTTTGTGATATCTACCATCTATTACTTCTTTACTATTAGAATGAGAAAAGTGGGGTTAAAAAATTGGTTGCTTTTTTTCTATTATTTCTAATGAGTCACAATTTTATGGTATCTTATAGTTAGTAAGGGTGGATTTTTTTTATAATGTTCCTATTTTGTACATAATTCCATTAAAAAAAAAATTAGATTATTATTTTTCTTATTTTACATGAGAAAAGTTAGTAGGGGAATTGAAGAAATATCAACTATAAATAACAATAATCCCTCAATATCTCCACGATTCCTTCAAATTCTTATCCTTATCTTTTCTCATGCTCCCTCATTGGTCTCTCAAATAAGAAGCACACACTCTCTATGTTGAAATTACTTTTCAAGAGAAATAGTAGGGACATGTGTTCTGATGTAGTTTCAACCCACTATTCCATCTTTTTAAGTTAAAATTTTAGAATTCCCTCACTAGAACTCCTTTTCCCGGTCTCTCTTCCCTTCCCCTCTCTGTCACACATGTATCACATGTGCCATCCACTAGTATACTATAAAGAAATAAGACTTTATCTCTTTGCTCGTCAAACTCTTATCCCTTCAATTTTATAAGTTTTATTTTAGAGATGAAACGTGGTTTTTGGCTTTATTCCTCACCATTCTGGTTTGGGACCACTATCTCATCCTAGAGTCCTTTCTATCTCTACTATTGTAAAGTCCTCTCTTGTCTCCAACTCTTGCAAGTAAGTTTGTGACCCACTATCTCATCCTAGAGCCCTCTATTGTAGAGTCCTCACTTATCTCCAACTATTGAGTGTATTAATTTAAGTTTTATACTGAGAGACTTATGATTTTTTATTAAATATTATTAAAATAATAATAAATTATTATTATAAAATCAATTAATTAATACAGATAATAATGTCTATCAAATAAAAATATAGTATTAAAATTTATGAAACATTCTTAAAATATATTACTTAATATTTTAATTATTACTCGTGCATTGCACGGGGTCTCTATTACAATAGACACCCTCTTGTAATTAATAATCTTGGTGGAACAAAATTATATTAATTATAAGAGAATATTACACATAAGTATCACTATATTGGTCCATCAAATTTTTTTTTTCCATAATTTCTTTTGAATGTAATATATTTTCCATGTAAGCTTCATGTAGATATAAATGTATAAGGTTAACACTTCAAAAAAATAAAAAAATAAAAGATTTTATGCTAGTTCCTTGAATAAGCTAATGACATTTGGACTAATACAATGAGTTCTTTTATTAGCTTTTTCTTTTTAGAATGTCTAAAACTTTATACTATATATGATAATTTATTATATATGGCCAAAATATCTAAAATAATTTTATCATTTTCTTTTCCTAATACCTAAATTATCATAAAGTATTTATAAGATTCTTATAACTATATATTAATATAGTATAAAAATCTCTCTTATAATTAATAATATACTAGAATTTTCTTGAAAAATTATTAAATAGCAAGTATAAGTGATTATTAATTATAAACTATAGAACCAAGTTGGTTCTTACAAATTTATCAAGGGTGGTGCTACGCGCACCCCACTTTTTACTGATATACACCAAATTTTTTTTAAAATTAATTAAATATAAATAAAACAATGGGAAGACAAAACTCTCCTCTTCTCCTTCCTCCTCCTTTACCAATCGTTTCTTAACAAACACCCCCATAAGCCAAGCACACTAGCTCTGTATAGAGATAGCACTAATGTCGTCACAGGAGAAAGCAATAAAGGGGTTTTCTGAGAACTCTCTCTACTAACTCACTTTGTGCTTGTCCATGCTCCCTGTCAACTCCCCGACCCCTCGAAGAATTCTCGTTCGATAAACTCTCGTTGCTCCGTAATTTGCAAGCTAACGAACCAAGCATTAACATCTGTGGCTGCTGCTGATGCTCAAGTTTTCCACTAATGCTTATACTACCCAAAAGCCCTAATCTTTGGGAGTGATCATTGCCAAATATTGGGTGATTCCTGGGAAATTGTGGTCTCCGCCCTAGCTAAAAGTAGCACTAGTTGTGTTTGTTCTGGTGTCAGCCACTGATGCAGCATCACCTGTAATGCTCGGATGAAAGTCAACCCATAGATTTGCAAATGATTGGAAGATAAAGGGGTATCCAGAATAATCATCAAAGTCATCCATGAAAGGTTGGATTTGCAAACCCAAAGAGAAGTAGTTCCATATCAAGTAAATTAATCTAACAATTAGATTGCGGCCATGGAGGGAAGGGAACAATGGGATCAAAGGAAGAGATGGGGTTGGCGTCGTTGGTGGATTAGAATTAGGGTTTGTTGTTTGTAGTTGCGTTGGTGTTTGGGAAGAAGGAGAAGAGGGTAGATTTGTCTTGTTTATGTTTTATTTTATATTTAATTAAAAATTTTGAAATTTGGTGTTGATAAGTAAAAAGTGGGGTGCGCATAACACCACCCTTTATCAATTATTAGAGATTATTAAGTTATAGAATATTAATTATAAGAGGGTCTATTGTAGTTTATACTATAAAGAAATAAGACTCTCTCTTTGTTTTCCAAACTCCCATCCCTTTAATTCTATGAGTTCTATTTTAGAGATGACACGTGACTTTTCTATTTAATCCCCACCGTTCAAATTTGTGACCCACTATCTCATCCTAGGGCCCTTTCTATCTCCACTATGGTAGAGTCCTCTATTATCTCTAACTCTTGCAAGTAGGTTTGGGACACACTATTATAGGTCTTTCCTTATCTCTTGGGTGTATTAATTTAAGTTTAATACTAAAAGACGTATGATTTTTAAAAAAAATATTATTAAAATAATAATGAATTATTATTATAAAATCAGAATTAATATAAATAATAATGTCTATCAAATAAAAATAAAATTATATTATTAAAAAGAAAATTTATTAAATATTTTTAAATATATTACTTAATATTTAAATAAATAAATAATATCATTTAGTTTTAGATATTCTTCAATTATTACATGTGCGTCGCACGGTGTCTCTACTAGTATATCTATATATATACTAGCAGAAACCCCGTGCGATGCGCGGGTGAGAATAAAATAAATAAATTTCTGAACTATCTCTCTATCACTCTTATTACAATTTTCTAAAATCTCTCTACATTCTCTTTTATCCTTCTTATCACAATCTCTTAAAACCTCTTTCTATCCTTTTTATCTTTATTCCGCTTATTACAGTCTCTTAAAATTGGTCCATTTCTAGAGAGAAATAACGGTTGAGATTAGAGATACAACGGTAGAAAGAACAATCTCCTAAAATCCCTCCAATGGTGTTTGAATTGAGAGGGAGACTGATAGAGAGAATTAACGGTTGAGATTAAAGAAGGGAGTCACGTGACATCCTTAAAATATCATAGGATTCTTGGGATTGAAGATTGGAGAGCAAAGTGATGAGGTTAGGTGACACTTATTTATTTATATTATAGTATAAACTAGTAAGGACCCCGTGTTATGCACAAGAGTGGATACAAAAAATACTTCCTCAGTCGTACAAATAATAGATGTTAAAACTTGATCAACATTGATGGACAAAAAAAATTATATCAGGGAAAATAATACCTGCAATTTGGGTGAATCTAGATAACATTTTCAAGAATAATCCAGATGAATCCTTTTGGTTGAACGCCGCCGATGAATTGAGAAAGAAAGATTGTGAGACCTTGAGATGAATGAATCCTCTGGGCTGAACACCACCGCTGAATTGAGAAAGAAAGAATGAGAGAACTTAAGATGAAGTAAGAAAGAGAGAACGAGAGAATGTAAACTTGTGTCGTTGGAGGAGATAGAGAGAAAGAGACATGAGTAAATCGTGCATTGTTTGGGAGATAGATAGAGATAGAAATGTGAGAGGAAATTTAGGAAGATGGGCATGAGGGACTTGAGAGATTCGTGTATTGTTTGGGGAGATAGATAGAGATAAGGATGTGTGAGAAAATTTAGGTTCACTCGAATCTCATCCTTTAATCTTGATGTGAAGCAACTTACTAAGAATGATTCAGGCAGTTTTGGTGAACAATTTGTCAACCGCTCGTATTGAGTTTGGTACTCACGTATTGAACCACCTTGGTAAAGTTTGGAGAGATTACCACTGGGATCACCGCCATCTATTGGCCCAAAGCGTTCACACAAAGCCTTGGTGAATTGCTGCCATGTCAGCTCACCAATGGGCTTTTTGACCCATTGGTACCATGGTACTACATCACCAATTAGATGAATTGTAGCAATGGTTGTCATCTGCTTATCGGATATTTTATAATATTTTTTATATTGTTCTGCCGTGTAGACCCACCCTGTAGGGTCGTCGTCTCTGAATCGTGGTAAATCGATACGTAATGATCCCATTGTAGGCAAATGGGTAATTACATTGCTAGTCGTTGAATCTCTGTCTCCTTCTTGGTGTCAGCAGTTGGACTTCATTTCTTCAACGTTTCACATCACCGAATCGTTAGCATTAGAAGAAGCACTCATCGTATCGAACTTATGAGAAATGACTTCAATTGAATGAAGTATTGAAGCTTGGAAATCACACACTTCTTTCCCTTGCTCTTCGAATCATCGGTCTATTGTCTCCTTCATCTCTGTAATTGCTTGATCTAATTCCTTACAAGTTGGTACATCAGATGGTGCCATCTCTGTCAAATGTAGAAGCGTAGTTCTTCGTAGCCTGCTCTGATACCAAATTGTTAGGATCTCGGATCCTAATAAGAGAAACAA
The DNA here is from genome assembly GCA_015143295.1 of Tetracentron sinense. Lineage (NCBI taxonomy): Eukaryota > Viridiplantae > Streptophyta > Magnoliopsida > Trochodendrales > Trochodendraceae > Tetracentron > Tetracentron sinense. The sequence goes on from CM026551.1 coordinate 12,395,460, forward strand.
TAATGATCGTTTCGAGGAGATCAATCTCCTAAGACTTTAGAGGTTTTTTTATTGATTCATTCTCTCAAGCATTTACACATATTTATAATTAAAACAAGAGACTCCTACTTAACTTCCTAAAACTAAGGATCTCAAAAGATCTCCACCCTACTAATTAGCAAAATAAAAATAAAGGATATATTTCCCTAGCATTCTATTTCTATAAAATTTTATTTCCCTCCTACGTAATCACGTAATCTACTGATCCAACTTCCTATTTCTCTTCTAATCTTATATGGAAAGTGAAGGGTGAAAAAAGAAGGTTCCCAACATTGAGCAACAAGTGACACTCCTTTGAACTCACAAAAAAATTTCGTGTGCCCTATTTTCTAATATGTGACAAAAAATTAGTAAATTTTGAAATATCTAAGCCAGATTGAATGTCAGAAATATCTACCATCAACACTAGTTGGTCAATATTAACTAATATGGTTAATATGACCCAATCTAGGTTATAGTTTTCACTGTTTGTTTGGATGACTAAACTTTGATTTGACTTGTTTTTTTTACCATGTCTTATGAAATGAGACTCACATATTGAATTTTTTGTCGTCTCAATGGAGTGTTACATGTCGCTCAAACGCGTGAGACATAGGTAAGGTCATCTATGCATCACACATATACCCCCCTCCCCCCTCCCCCCTCCCCCCTCCCCCCTCCCCCCTCTCTCTCTCTCTATATATATATATAAAATGAGCCAAGTAGAATGGAGCCTTGAACAAGCCGAACATTGCCTGGCTCATACTTGGTTTTTTTAAATGTTCGAGCTAAAATTAAAGTTCAGCTTGGCTCGAGCATAAAATAAATTAAAGCTGGGCTTGGCTATGTACGTGTGTTTTGGCTTATGAGAGGGAGAGAGAAAACAATTTGATTAATGATTGAGGCATAACGTAAAAGGAAAAGAAGGAATGAGGATGAGACCTTTCAAAGAGAAGTGCAAGAAGAGCTGTGACAAGCGTTCCGATTGCATGGGCACGTACCGGCTCATGCCTTTTTCTAGAGAGACCTTAGAGACTATGTTGTACCCAGCAAAGCAGAAATTCGCGAATATATTGAGGATGTATGGTTGCAGACTCCTTCCATTAACATTCTCTTGCTCTTCCATTTCTCTTCTTTCTCACACAAAAACAAAACAAAGCTTTCACTCTCATATTATCTTATACAACTCCTTCTATATACCACTTGAGCTAATGTATAGATCTCAATTGTGGAGTTAGAGATTTTTTGCTCTATAGAACCACAATTATCAAGAGCACTAGCTGCTCAAATTGTACAGTTGATTCCACCTCAACTAGACAAGTGCTTTTCAAATAGGATTTTTTCAATGGGATTGGAGTACCACAAGATCCAAGATATTTTCTAATTAGATCGCATTAATATGTTGCTTTTTCTTACTTTTTTTTAGGAGAGCGCTTGTTAAAAAGGACTAGGTCCACCGAAAAGGAAGCATGTAATGAGGTGGTATGCATATAAATAATTGTGCATAAACACTATAAGAAAAATGTTTTTTTTTTAATCGACAAACAAACCATAAGCCATTGCTACAACTAAATTTATTGTTGCTAAAACTATTACCGACGGTAATAGTTACAGTCACCAGTCTGTGGGTAGTGTTAGCGTTTGTCTGACTTATAACGATGGAAAAACATATCCGTCATAGTGACGGACTGTAGATTGCTTTTTCCATCAATAAAAGTCCAATAAGGTAACACATTTCCAGGTAATAGCGACGGAAATAACTTTCTATACCAGTGACGATTATTTTCTGTCAGTAATAAATTTATACTAACAGAAAACTGACCGTCGCTAAAAAAACAAGCTTGTACTGACAAATTCCTGGTTGGCATAATTAATTGAAGAAATACCGCTCCATATATAAAACTTTACAATTGAATAATATATGGACGGTATATAATTGTTGCTATTTATAGTTTTGTAGCGATAGGAACATTATTGTCGCTAAATCCTTTTTTAAAAATAAAAATGGGCATTAGTGAAGGAATATTTTCATCCTTGATGTCCATTTTTATAAAATAATAAGTATAAAAAAGTAACAACAATCTGTTCTTAATTAACCCGTCACCTGTTCATTGTATTCAAATCAGTCTGCTCTATATTTTAGTTTTATATTTAACAATATAAATTCATATTATGATTAAATTAAACGGAACCAAATGGACTGTGTTATTCAATGTAGTCTTCCCTAAGGTCAAAAGTGTTTGAAAGCCACGATCACTTGTCTTGTACAACAACACAACTGTAAACAAATTTACAAGGGATCTTGACCTTTAAACACCCTGGCCAGGGAAGGTGTACAACACAAATGATTTTGTTCCAAATTAAACACATAAATAAAATTTAATTTACATATAATGTTCATCCGCAAATTAATATAAAAAAATAGGTCTAGACAAAACAAAAATAAATTTTAATTCACATATAATGTTCATCTGCAAATGCATATAAAAAAAATAGGTCTAGACAAAACAAAAATATAATTTAATTTACATGTAGTGTTCATCCGCAAATGCATATAAAAAAATACGTCTAGACAAAACAAAAATAGTTTGGCTCCAATATATCATCTCTAGGTTGAGTAGCGTCAAAGTTGGTTGAATGAAACGCGACGGTGACATATTGTTCAGCTACCTTGAAAAGCAATCTATAAATTCTTGCATTCTTGATACTTGACTTGATAATGCATCTATCTTTCCCATAAGACGAGCCTCGACTACTGTCGAGCGAGTGTCGGCATCCGCAGCCACCCTCCTCTAGTGCGACATCTGCAATGGCGCTTGCTCCATGGATCTGAGTAGGAGTGATAGTCAACTTGTACGTACGGACGCTCTCATGTCCATCTGCACCCATAAACTGGGTGAAGACCTCATTCCGCCTGTGCTACTATCATCGCCCTCGAGACGCTGGCTGACAATTTGCTCCATGAATTCTTAGTCAATGATTTAATAATATCAAAATGAAAGTATAAACATTTTTACATTCATAGTTAAGTTCTTAGAGGCGTAAATATATCATCTTGTCCGCCAATTCAGCATCCACGAACGATCCCATCGTGTGTGGGTGACCTGAAACATATGCATTCTATCGAATTCCTATCCCTATAGATGTGGAACTAGCTAATGTTGTAGAAAATATTTTGTATTAATAAAATTATATCTAGTGAAGGATCGAATTCATATTTAACAACATTAAAAAAAATACCTCCGCTGCGGGATCTCAGGCATAAGACTTCGTTCTGACCTTGTGAGATATTAGTAGCTTCTCCCTATTAGATTAGATGGATACATGCCTTTAAAGCTAAATTAGATGTATAAAAAGATAATGGTACAAAAAAGTAAAATTCTGACTCATATAAAGAAAAGAGATCATCGATACATAGTTGTTCCAGTTAATGTTTCTAAACTGGAATGCAATATACTAAGTTTTCAAGTAGACAACATTTTTGTTTAAAGCAGATTCTTTAAAAAAAAAAATTGAAGTAATAAAATTGGGTCATTAATTAGGCTGGCAATTACACGCCATGGGAATAGCCCAATGGTAGTGTGTCCTCTCACTAGGAGGGGAGTTCCAGGCTCGAGTCCCATGCAAGTGGTTGTCGTGATTTTCCCACACTTTCGTAGAGCAATACTAACCCACTAATTAGACTGCAAAAAAAAAAAAGGCCGGGAATTAGAAAATGGTTTGGGTTATTACGAGCACAATGATATAATGAAGTTGTGTACAAATATGTGGTCAGACTGTAATCTCCATTGCCATATCACAATGCTAACAACTAACCGAAGCTAAATGATATCCACAGCCAAAAAAAAAAAAAAAAAAACAATTAACTAGAGAGAGAGATCTAGAGAGAGAAAAAGAAGAGGGGTTATTGGACAAAGGAGGCGTCGGGAAAGCGGGGCTACAGCGATGGCAACCGGAGTGCGTCTAATATATTACAAGACTAAATAATATATTAGTCTTGTAAACTTATAATATATTATTTATATATGTATTAAAATATTATATAATCGGTTGGATATTTAGTCAAATCTAATATATCAATATCCCAATTTATATCAAATCATAAGTGGATAGTATAATTACTATTTGAATTTGCTCCTCTGATACCTATTTGGATGGATAATTATCTGAGTAAATGAATTCGATACGAATGGATAATGAATTAGATATGGATAATATCATTATCCCTTGACACCCTATGCCTAAGTCCATTGGACTATATTTCTAATTGGGTTTGGTCTAGCTCGTTGGCCCGACCCGGCCCAATGAAGACTGCATATTAAAATCTCAAAACAACATATTTTTTCTTCATAGTCTTTAGGTGGACTTGGTTGAGCCCAGCCCATTTATTAATTGGGCTGTCCGGGTTGACACCTAGAGCATAATCTAGAACTTTCGTTATTTCATGCCTAATTTTAATTATTGTCTAAAACTATATTATTTAATAGAGTGCAAAGTTTTACAAATATGGAACTTTTAAATTCTATAAAAAAAAAAAAAGATATTTTAAGTTCCATATATTTAGAATTTCTAATTAAATTGAACTCAATAAATCTGCTCTTGTTCAAAAGTATTAATGTTGTGGACTTTTAAAAGTTTCATTAAAAGAAAGGAGCCATAACACAGCCGGAATAAAGTGAAGCAAATTTAATGTTCAAACTGTATATCATACCAGACAATAACAGTCGAGAGCTGTGTGGTCTCTCTTTCCACAGATCTGACAAATAGTGGGCTGTTGCTGCTGCTATTGATTTTGACTAATAATTTCCAGAGTGATTCAGGTGTTAAAACTTTCACTAGATTTGAAAAGGTGATGTTCTTGAGATGAATACTGACAATAACAGTCGAGAGCTGTGTGGAGAAGTATTGACTTCAACTCTTCAAATGATGGATATGACCCAATTCGGTCGAGATCTCTCTAACAGGTTGGAGATCAGCAATAATAGGAGACTTCTCCTTTGAGGCTCTGATCTTTTGGTGAAACTTTTAAAAGTCCGGAACATGTTTTGGAACTAGAAGCAAGAGTCTAGGAAGAGATGGGAGAGAGTTTTTAACTCTTTTAGAGGATGGTATCTCAAATTTATCAAGTTTAATTTAATTAGAAGTTTCACTTCTATGAAACTTAAAAATTCCAAAAAAAAATTGTGAAACTTAAAAGTTTCATACTTATAGAACTCTTATACTCTATGGAATAATATAGATATAATCATCAAGTAAAAAATTAGGCATGAAAGTTCTAGACTTTAAAAGTTCCACCAAAACACGGAGCCTTGAGAGATGCGAAAATCCAACATGCTGCTACTTGGTCATTGCGAACCCACTCCTTGTATTTAAGCAAGTCTGGATTTTTTGTCAACTTTTTAAGTTCTTCCAAGATGATAAATGAGGTTTTAACTCAAAATCCGGATCAAGTTAAGGTGGGATTTTCGTATATTCCTCAATTCCAAAACTCCATTGTCCACTCACTTGCTAGGAGTGCCCTTCCCTCAAGTATATCGAGCATGTAAATATTTCAAGGTGGGTTTTTTTTGTCAAGATGTTGCAGCTCGGCTCACTCATAAACGAGTTCAAGCTTTTTAACAAACTAAGTTAAAATAAGATCATTTTAAACATATACATATAATATATGATTAATTAAAAAAAAAATAACCCTTTAATTAATAAGATGAAATCATTTAAATTTTCCACCTTAGTCTACAACTTTTATGCAAAGAATAACCAAGCACAATGAGCCTGATGACTGAAAGTTTCCTCTTTTGCCCCTAAGTATATTAATTATGTAAATAATATATAGATATAATCAAGCCGATTAGGGGTATGTTCAAGCTCAACTCGGTTAACGAGCTCAAAAATCAAGATTGACTTTGATTTTGACTTGAACTTGTTTACTAAATAAAAGATAACCAAAGCTCCCAAAATATGCCTGAGATAATTTTGGATTTTACAAATATAAAGAAAGGTATTTCTATCATATAAATAATTATCAATATGCCCCTATCATTTTGGAAGCTCTCTTTATCTTGAACAGAGCTCCTTTATATGTGTTATGGTATCGTCTTTTTGGCCACCAAAAAAATAAAGCAAAATGTTTGGGGACCGTGCATTTTTGATAGTTAGCCAAATGCAGGTCCTCATTCGTTCATATCTCCCTTTTTAACATTCATTAACTATGGTTAAGATTCGTAGATCCTTAAGGTTCATCCATTTAGTTTTTAGAAAAATAAAATTGAAAGGGAAAAATCTCGTACATGCCACACGTCTGTAGCTGCTTTGCTGGTAGAGGAATAATAACAAAACTCCACCTGTGAATGAGTCTGAGGGGGCGGGTGTGCACCCTGAAATAAGCTCTGATGATAAAGTCAGTATAAGGCACAAGCACATGAACATAATAGTATAGAGATACTTATCGTGAGGTCACTAGGTATATGCGCTTGAGGACGAACTCTGGTGTTATGCTCTGGAGATTGTAACTCAGGAGGCACAAAGAATATGGCTCAGACAACATAGCTCGGATAAGGCACATACAACGTAGCTCTGACAACGTAGCTCGGACAAGGCACAGACAACGTAGCTCTGACAACGCAGCTCGGATAAGGCACAAACAACGTAGCTCTGACAACGTAGCTCGGACAAAGCACACACAACGTAGCTCTGACAACGCAGCTCGGATAAGGCACAAACAACGTAGCTCAGACAAGGCACAGACAACGCAGCTCGGATAAGGCACAAACAGCGTATACGTTGTGCATCAGACAACGGGTACCTTGTGCAACTCACAACGGACAACGAGCTCAGCACTACTCATAACAGACAACGCGACAACGGATTCGGCACTAGTCACAGCAGACAACGCGATAACGGATTCGGCACTATTCACAACAGACAACGCGACAACGGATTCGGCACTATTCATGGCCTATTTGAGAGAATCCGGTGACCATAATAGATTATGAGGCCATAAAGAGCATCAAGTAGCCGGGTAACACCAAAGGAAAATGAGAGAATCAGGTAAGTGGCCGCCTGCATAGTCCTTCGGGGTAGGGGTGTGAATGACTCAAGCTTCTCAGATCTCCTTCTTCTTCTTCTTCTTCTGTCCTTTATTTCCTCTTTTGCCTTTTGCACCATCCTTTTTTTTCTTTCTGGTGATTCTTGCTTATTTATAAGCATTTGGAGTCATCATGACTTGTGTAGTCATGATGAGGTAACCTGTCAAACAACACTCAAGAGAGCCAGCACATAGCCCAAGTGGGCTTATGTTGGCTAAATTGTTAGAATTTGTTAGCATGAGAAATTCCTATTTTACCCCTTCTTTTTACTCTTTTTTACGAATTTTATCCCTTACAAAAATAAAAAAATTAACCTTAATTTACTTAATCTTAACCACATTTAAAAGAAGTGTTAAAAGAACCACATGGACTAACATTCGCTAGCTAGCACAAAGAAAAATGGCATCATCTCTTTCAACTCTAATGTGGGGAGCCTGTTTATGGAATCATCAAATGGATCTTGTTTGCGGTTGGTGCAATAAATGTGTAATTATATATGCTTATATTTGCGGCTTTCCCAAAAGGATGGGCTTCGGATTACCTCTGGGGGGATGCCCCAGGTAGGACCTCGGGCATCACACATCATGGGGGCATGTGGAGTTAAAAAGGGGGAGAAGTCATTTCACTTTCTCCTCATGATTTTGACTTCTCCCCACATGATATCTCTCCCTCTTTAAAACGCCACATGTCCAATGATGTGTGGATGACCGAGGTCACACCTGGGGCATCCACCATAGGTAATGCGAAGCCAAAAGGATGGTAAAGAGGCGTGGCCTAAATTTCGGTTGACTTTATGGTTAAAAAAATGAGTCTTTAGAAGATCATAAAAGAATATTACTATGAATTTAAATATTCTGAACATGAATTTATAAAGAAATAGATATTATTGAGTAAACACATACATTAAATAAATAAATAAAAGATTAATTTTGAGCTGGAGCTCTGATTCACGGGATTGAAGCGGAGCTCCCTTTAATTTTTACACTATATGGTGTAAGTGTGACATGTTTGTAATTATTGATGGAGGTTGGGGGTAATTTTGCTAACACATCATAATTACACATTTGCCACCTGATAGTGTAAAAAGGGGAGCTTCGCACAACGTGGTGAAGAGAACTCCTCTTTATATTTAAATTGAATAAATAAATAATATGAAAGTGAAGTAGATAAACCAATCCCTTTAGAGGAATTGACTCTTAATGTCGCATTTACCACTAATTTAGTGCTGACGATCCAACCAACTCTTGTTAACCAACCAAATTAAAATAGAGAATTCTGTTGTATGACATAGACAAGGTAACAAAATAGGATATAAACGTCAGATGTGGCTCCCCTCATGCATGTCCACCACCATATATATATATATATATATATATATATATATATATCTTAAAAGTTCCCTGCCTGACCAACCTCATGAACGGGGGGCACATCTCGTGGGACAGATTGTATGTCTCACACATTTTGCTTTTCCTCAGTAGACATGGAAATGGAAACTCTTTTATGTGTGTCTCCACCACACTACACATTAGAGACCCATTAAGTTTTTAGTTACCGCTCTCTTATGTTTTAGGAGATAAATCATTACAAAAAAAAAAGAGTTAAAGTACCGATGTGTCGCCCTATACTCAAATTATAACTGCGAATTTTTTTTTACCAAAAAGAGGGTATGTATTTCAATATTATCCTTATAGTGTTTGACTTTTATATGCATAGTTTAAGGGTGAATATGTCAAAAGCATGCCATTTCTAGGCTAGTAATAAAAATGCAAAGGGTGTCCTATTTGATAAATATGTCCAAAGCTTGTCTTTTTAAGTAATAAAAATGCAAGACATGCCCTTTTAGGTGAAGCACCCTTAAAACAAAATATCTCAATATTGATCCACATCTTATCTCACCATAGTCAATATTAGCTGAAGTCACTTCCAGTGTATTTGGGCCGAGCTTGGCCAAGTTTGAGCTTGACTTGAACAACCTTGATTGAACTCAATTTCCTTTCAACTTCAAACTTTATTTGAGTCGAGCTCATGGTAGGCAGAATTACTTTGTTCAATTTTACATAATTTAATAAAAGTGTTTACTAATAAATTATAATATGGGGAACAACAGAAAATCAACACATTCATATACGAAATTAAGATTTAGGGTAGTCCTTCGATAAAAGTAGAGAATTATATCATGGTTTCTGCTTTAAACTTCTTAACCTCTTTTGCTATTATCATCTCTTAAACTTATTTATTATAAATTAATTTTTTTTTTTACAATTTATGATATAAAAAAGTTAAAAATATAATTTTTTAATTAATATAATAACATCACTAAATATATATATATATATATATATATATATTTGAGTCAACCTCAATCTGAAACTAGCCTTAAATGAGTCGAGCTGTGAGCTGAGCTTGGTTTGCCTTTGGCTTAGCTTGTTTAATCATTCCAGCTCAAATAAAAGCCTGACTTCTTTTTTGAAGCCTGAAATACCGGCTTAAGCTTGACTTGAGTGCAACCCTATTTGTTTATGCTTCTCTTTATTGTTAGAGTAGATACACAGTATGATGGTGTATGCAATAAGACTGTTTTGGTTAATATAAGTCTTTTGTATCAAATGAGAGTTAAGCGTCGTTTCATTGCCCTAAACCAAAAGGAAAGTGCTTAGCATACCGGCAGTTCCATTATGTAATGAAATGGCCTGTCCTCATTGGTCCATGCCCTACTTTTAAACACTTACCAATTGTGGTTAAGATTCACTAACCCCTAGGGTTAAGCAATCCAATATTGGTCTTTAGAAGAAAAAAAAAACAAAATTTTAATTTAGTTAAGTTTAACTAGGGTTAAATGAGTGTTAAAAAAGACACCGGGGTAAGATAAGCAACGGACTCTGGGTCTGCTAATTACTGCTCCAACAAAAATTATCAATTAGGGCATGGTTTGAAAAGTTTTACCAAATAGGATATTTATTCTAATATTACTTTTATTAGTGTTTGACTTTTATATGCATAGCAAAAGGGTATGTATGTCAAAAGCATGCCTTTTAGGCAAAGTGCCCTACAAAGGACTATTTTAGGAGAGAGGATGGGCAAAGCGTGTGCTGTTACCCTTTGTGTCTTAAAAAAAATGGGGCCCATCTTTTTTTATTCCCAATCTACCCCTGTTGAACGTGGGGCTCTTGCGCTGCTGGCCATCCAAACTCTATTTAAAAAACGGACTAGTATCCAAATTTACGAATTAATCATGGCTTTAGTCCATATGGTCAGGGGATTGCAACACAAACATCACATTTTTGCATCCAATATTGTTTACTAATCTAAAATTTTAAATTCGCAGTTCATTTGGGTAGAGCCTCGTAAATGCACGTTTTCAATCTCTTATGTTATACCTGCCTTTTTTTTTTTTATACCTTGCCTTGTTGCTTAGAGATATAAGAAAGAAGTATCACCAACATCGTGGAGACTAGGGATTTGGAGGTTAATATCTAAGGGACCCTGCAAAAAATTTCATGGTGACGAGTACCTTATGTGCAAGAAAAACAACAGAATTGTGAGGTAGAAATGCCAATATTTTCTTTATATTCACCAAAACTCCCTACATATAATATTATTTAAATGTTTCGTTGTAAATGGGGTGGTGGGCCCTGAACAAAATATTCTACTTGGATCCCTCTAGAAGATTTTTCCTGTATGTGGACAGACATTCAAGTATTTGGATGATGAATCTCACAGTAGAAAAGAAAACTAAATTGAAAATATGGTGATGGGTCACTCTTTCTAGTTTCTAGTTCCCACCAATAAGGAAAATCACTCTCTTACCTAGAAAAATCATCAGTTTTTGCCTTGTCAAATGATGTGATAGCCGCGGAGGTAAGTTATTACTATGCTACCTTATAAAAGGTATTTTTTTACACTTTACGGTTGGTCAGTTAGGATTAGCATATGTTCCAGGTGAAGAAAAACCACCCCACGGGTTTCACCACTAGGCTATTCCCAGCGTGTCCTTATAAAAGGTATAGTGTATCTCCCTTTGGGGAGGAGTGACTCTTGTTCGAGTCCTCGCATGGTTGTTGAGTGCCCACCCTTGAGTTCTAACCCACCTAACACCCTCACCCTCACATAGATAGATAAATGACATAGCTAGTTACCAAAAAAAACAAAAAAAAAGAACAAGTAGAGCCCTACTCTTATAATTCAAAAATATTTCATATTCCCAAAATGTATCAAGGATAATGATATTATCCCCTATTCGGCTCATCGGCAAATTTATTTATAAGGATAAATTACTTATATAGGTATCCTCGAATCCAAATGGTATTTTTTTTTATCGGTTTATAATTATATACAAATTCAAATATTAGTATATTCTACTCTATAAATATTTGATTGCTTATATAATATTTTGTTATATATATATATGCATGATATACTATATGTTCGTAAGAGTAAAATATTTTTATTAATATATATTATTTAAATAATTTTAAGATATTAAATTATTATTTTTAATACAAACAGGTACGAAATAGTAATTTATTATTTTTTTGATAAATTTATATGTTTTGTTTATTTCTTTTTAATTTCTATTAAGGTAATCGAATAATGTTCGGATTCAAATTTTAACCGGAGCCTAATACAAATCATCTATTTTACTATCCATCAGGTATTTAATCGGATACAGTCGGATACATATTTGTATACGAATTCGAATATATCACTTGACTTCCAATTTGCTTCATTTACGGTTCTCCCCTTTTGGGTGCAAGGTTTGGTAGCATGACAAAACACTCAATCGTGACTATACGAAGTCATCAGTACCCTAGTGATTCAACGGTGTACATTGATTTGTATTTCTATTAACTTAACACCTGCACTATGATATCACTTCTCTTATATACCATCTTGAAATAATAATAAAAACTAATAAATTTAACGGGTCAATGGGTTTAACCAGTCTCTTTCTGCCGTGGCTTTCAAGGGTGGGCTGTTTGGTGTAGAAAAAACACGAAATGACAAGAATGTCCTCAGTATGATTTTTGGACTCGTCTGGGACGACTTTCTTTCTCATGACCATACGAGTCTCTGTATCAGACGGCAAAGACCAACCCAAGTGTACATAGAGGTGGCCCTCTGATCATATAGAAGTTATAGTGACAATGAAATGCAAATTTGTGAAATGGTCCAGTCATTTAATGTGTTGACTTGTGGTCAATGAAATCGTCAACTTATGTATGTATGGTAGTGTGTATGTGGAATTCTTCACTTAATTGTTATTGCAAATATACTGTATGGGAGTGTGTATACAATGGTCTATTTTATCAAATGATTTAGGTTTGTGATATATAGGCATTAATCACAGTTTTAATCGACTTGATTAAGGTTGTGTTTGGGTTTGATTATTGAGTGTCTATAGGTACTCCCAATTATACTCCCAAATAAACTCCCTAATCCTAATCGTTTATAACCAACCACTAAGGTTCGAGATTTTAGTTGACTTATTTTGCTTTTTCTATTGCCACATCGACTGGGATCCTAACTGTTTAATAATTGAGATAAATGGTTAGGATTAGGGAATATATATAGGAGTACACTTTGGGAGTATCCCTAGACTAATTCTTGATTATTTTGCCTATAAACATTTAAAAGATAATCATTACAAATATAACCAACACACACTTTAAACTCACACACAGTCAAACCTAAGATAGTTGCTAAGGTACAAGCTAAGGTGCCATAAGGGTAAGTTCAGGCAATCACTCCAAAAGGGCCTATCTTAAGGAAGGTTGATGACCCTTTATTCACCCCTACGAAAACAAATGGTATATTAACATGTAAACCAAACTGAGTTATTTAAATAAATGCTATATAAATGACTCAGTTGGTTTACAGTACTCTCTCTACCACCACAACAAATGTACATAGAGAGGACTTTGAGATTTGTTTTGAATTAGAATTTTAGAGTAAAATATGCAGTTTTTTTATTATTTTTTTTTATTTTGGGAAAAACAAAACATGCAGTTATCTCTGTCATTTTCAACTTTAGAAATAAGAACCCAAGCAAGTGTGTTGAATGCCCTTTGAAGCTTTTTTGATTTCTTAAACTCTAGCTCAAATAGAAGGAAAACAAATGAAGGAGGAGATGCAAATGATGATGAAAGAACAGGGGAATAGCCCTATAGCCCGTTGCTCGATTCTCGTCACTCGTGGAGATATGAGGGAGTTAAAGCACGACTTCAACTTAATTAAATAAGAAACGTATCTCAGTCGTTTAGAATATAACAAGTCTAATTTTAATTAATTGTGAAAATTAAATTAAATCACTCGTTAACCAAACAGATTTATTGAAAGAAAAGTTGATTTAATCTCTTATAGTGATTATACCAAAAAAATAATCAAAGACAAACGACACCTAAGGGATTGCAACACAAAAATCACTATACCATCCAATGTTGTCTAAACAAAACATAAATGCATGTATTCAATCTCTTATACTTAGCCTGCCTAGAGTTGTATTCCTTTGATGTAGGGGACCAAAGATTAAGTTCCTTTCATAGAAAATTCTTTTCCGTGTATTGACCAAAACACACTGCATATATGTTAAATGTTAACTTGCAAATGGGGGTGGTGGGCCCTGAGCAGATGAACAAAAATTTCTACTCGGATCCCTCTGGAAGACTTTTCCTGTGTATAGGCAGACTATTTAAGTAGATGATAAACTCAAGTAGAAAACTAAATTAAAAATGTGGTGAGGGGTTACACTTTCAAGTTCCTACCAAAAAAAGAAAATCACTTTTCTCTTACCAAGAAAAAATTTATCAGTTTTTGCCTTCTTGTCAAATGATGTGATAGCCCCTCGTGATAAGTTAATATAATACTATCCGATTACTATTGATAAAGGAAGGAATGCTAACCCTACTCTCTAAATTCAGAAAATTTCCACTCTCCTCATTTGGGTATAAAAACATGGTTGAATGATAGCTCTGAGGCAGTCTTCCCAAGACGCAAGATGGTGCTAACAAGTGTCAATCAATCTCCTTATTATAAAGTAGCAACACTACATATTGTACCCACACTGTGGTATGGAGCTAGCAGTCCTCTTAAACTTACTTGTCCCACCTTTGGTTGCCCCAAAACTGGTGGCATGCCAAACCACTCTACATGAAATGTATCATCAAATTGTTTATCTTATCACACTTGAGTAAAAATTTTGAGTTCGGCTCTTGTCATTCCCTTGAATCTACCAATATAAGGTTTCATGATTCTCATGGGCCTTAGGCTTATCGGTTCATGTGGGTTGCGGGGTCTTGCATGCGCTCGGGGTTTATCTAGTCTACCTGAAAGGTAGGCATGGGTTTCCTCAATTCAAAAAAGAAAGACTAAAAAAAAAAATTTCACTTGCTCCAATGGTGTGGTGTAACCTCTCTTTTTAGAGTTTTTGTGAAATCAATTTCCAATGGGTGATGTCTTACAAGAGCGTAATTTTCTATCGCTAACCACTTATTGATACTAAAAGTAGTTAAATGATAATGCAAAAAAAAAAAGAAAATTACTTGTGTCAGCTTACTTGAGGGCTCGTTTGTTTTACACCCTAATTAGGGTGGGAGTATAAAAATAGTGGGGCTAGCAACATTTTGTAAGAATATGTTGTTATTATGAATAGACCATTTATTCAAGACGAGCTTGGTTTTAATATGCTAAAGTTTGGCTTGAGCTTAATTTGAGTTTGATTCAAGCTCCAATGTTCAAGCTTGAGCTTGACTTGAACAAGCTTGATAGAACTTGATTGAAGCCGAGCCAAACTTGAGTTAACTAAAGTTTGATTTAAATTTCAAAATTATTATATTTAACTTCACATGATTTTAATAATTTTTTATTATTAACCTAGAATAAAATAAATTATACAAAACTAGTCTAATCCTATACAAAAATCAAAAATAGAAAATTAGGATTTGAGTTTTTGCTTTTAACTAATCAACTATTAATATTACCTCTACTTATTTATTATAAGTTAAAAAGTATTATTATTTATTAATATAAATAATATTATCAAACAATATTATATATAATACATCGAGTCAAGCCAAGTGTAAGTAGCCGAACCAAGTCCTAAATGAGCCAAGCTGAACAAAAAAGAGTATGATTCAAGCTTGACTTGTTTAAACATTGAAGTTCAAATAAAAAAGCTTGATTTAGTTGTTTGAGACTAAAATACCAGTTGAAGCTTGGCTTGTGTGACCGAGCTGAGCTCACCGCAAGCTTGGCTCGAATGTAGTCCTAATTATAATTATGAAGTCACTACTCAATAGTCTACGGTATATTGAGCTGTATTTCTATTAACTTAACAGCATTATGATATCACTTCGTTTAGATACTATCATTATTATTATTATTATTATTATTTATTTATTTATTTTGATGATAGGTTAATACACACAGACCGAGTCTCAATCGAAGCAAAAACCACACACATCTCTCAAAACAGATAGGCATGGTGGAGATACCATCTTCAAATAATAATAAACAAATAAAAACGAATAAATTTAGCGGGTCAATGGGGTTTAAACAGTTTCGTTCTGCCGTGGCTTATAAGGGATGGACTGTTTGGTGTAGACAATATCAGAAATGACAAGAATGTCCTCAATATGATTTGTGGAGTCGCCTAAAGAGGAATGGGTCTACCTACCCTCTTCTTTACCATACGAGTCTATTAATCTGACGGCAAAGATCAACCCAATTTTTTTTATCTGCACTATACATAGAGGTGGCCCTCTGATCAGACGGTTTGTATTAAAAACAATCATATGGAAGATATAGTGACACTGAAATGCAGATTGATCAAAGGACCAAGCAATTTTATTTGTTGACTTTGGGTATATGAAATCTTCCAACTTGGGCATAGACCATCAAGATTGATTTTGGAGAACAAAAGGACTATCCATGTGTCAAAGACTTTATACAATGTATTGCCCTAACACACAATACATTCAATAAAAAGGAATCTAAGAGCATTCCTAGCAGCCTCATCAAAATAGTTTTTTAGTTATTTTGATGATTTTGGTGAGCAAATTGGCTAAAAAGTGTAAAATATCGTCTCAAACAATCTCACCAATTTAAAGATTTCGGTTTGATGAGTGTACAGTACTTACCAAAATATCTCTTTTTCCCTCCTTTATAGGCCAACACAAATAAAATAAAGATTTCTCTCCCTTTTTTTTATTGTGGAAGTGACACAAATAATAAAATAATAATAGTTTTGACTATTTTAGTGAGACTATTGGGAGTGATTTAAAAAAGTGACTCACCAACATTTTGTGAGTTTTTGCTATTTTGGTGAGGCAAATTTGGTGAGGTTGCTAAGAATGCTCTAATACTGGTAGGGGTGTTAAAGGATATGAATATTATTTGTATTTGAATTAAAGCGAATTCAAATAGTAATTTGTTATCAGTTTGTAATCGGATATGGCTTTAGATATTGATATATCTTATTCGATAAATATCCATTTGATTTATTAAACTAAAAAAAAAAAATTATATAATATATTACTATTTATATATTATAAGTTTATAGACTAAAACCTTATTAATATATACCTTTTACATAATTTAAGATATTAAATTATTATAATTAATATAGATGAGAATAAAACTTATATTTTTCATAAGTTTTCACTTTCTTTTAGATTTTTAAAAAATAATTGAATTATTTAGATATTATCAAAATCAAATATTTAATCAAGATTGAATACAAATATCATGTTTCACTATTCATTATATTGAATTCGTATCGTCAAATATGTAGTCGAATCAAAATTTAAATATACCACTGTTTGTTTCAAATTCTTTCCATGAAATGCGTCACCGGAAAAACTAAAGCGAATTTTTTTTTATCTTATCATGTCTATGGACTATGATGAAGTGTCTCACACCTTATCTATCTCGAGTATGCAGCTCCTACAACCAGAATCTCTTTGTCTTAGCATTGAAGAAACGAGGGACTCATCCGTCATTCTAGTAAAAGCTAGCCACATAGTTATAGAAACTTTCTCTCTCCTCTATATCTCTCTCTCGCTCTCACAGGGTAGTTCCCGCTTACTTCGTCCACCTTTCCAAGTCGTTTCATTTAAGTCACAGAAAAGGTAGACCAGAAGAAAAGTCTCTCTCTCTCTCTCTCTCTCTCCCTCTTCCCACCTGAGGAACGTTAAGAAGAATCTTCACACGCTCATCTTCTTCTCCTTGTAAGAACCCATTGCTCTGTTCCACCTCTGACAGACCCCAAAATCAAGGAAATGGAACAGATTTCAATAGCTATTTTCAGAGCCTTCATGGCTTCTTTGTTGCTCTCAACGATTTTAGTTGGCTCTGTTAACGGTCGATTCGTCGTGGAGAAGAGCAGCATCGTTGTTCTATCACCTGTTCATCTCCGCTCGAAGCACGACAGTGCAATTGGTAATTTCGGGATTCCTGATTATGGAGGAACTATGACTGGCTCCGTTGTTTATCCTGATAAGGGATCCAATGGTTGCAATCCATTTGATGGACCCAACCCTTTTAATTCCAGGCCTTCTCGTCCTACTGTTCTTCTTCTCGATCGTGGAGGTAATTCATTCAATTTCTCTCTCCCTCTCTCTCTCTCTCTCTCTCTCTCTCTAAATATATATATATATATATGTGATACAACATGCAGTTTTCGGTAATGGGTAGCTGTTAGTTTTACTTCTCTCAGCTTATTTTGTATGAATTTCGGGTTATGTTTATTTCTGAGTTTGTCTTTTGGATTGCCATTAATGATGCAGTTTTAAGTAACGGGTGTCTGCTTAGTTTTTCTTGTTTTATCATCACAGTTTTTTTCTGCTGTAAAAAACAAGCTGTTTAAATTGATGGGTAGTTTTTGGTTCCGGGGTTTTTGTTTTGGATTATTCTGAATTATGTATGGAGGTAAATTCTCTGTTTTCTGTTCTTCTTTCTTTTTTCTTTTTTTCCTTCTGGGTGTTCTCCAAATTAAGTTGAACGTACCAAAAGAGAAAGGTCAACCCAAATTCAGTTACTGTTATTTTTCATTCCTGATGATTGTTCTGATTTGTTTGTTGAATTAGCTCCTCTGTTACTTTGTAAAAATTCATCAGCTCCTTCGATAATCTGGTTAAGTAATCTAACGAGACATTCCTATATTACTTCCTCCTTTTTCTTTTCCTTTCTGTTGTATTTCTATTATAAACCTCTGTACTTCTTTATTGCATATTCGAAAAAACTGAAATTTAACCAACAAACCAGATATCTTCTGTAGTTTGTGTGTTATTATGTCAAATTTCTGAATTTTCGTGAATGGGTATATATTGATTTTTTTTTTTGGGTACTCTAGATTGCTACTTTGCTATGAAGGTATGGAATGGTCAACAGGCTGGAGTTGCAGCAGTTTTAGTTGCAGATACAATTGATGAGCCTCTGATAACCATGGAATCTCCTATGGAGAGCATGGATACAGATGGTTACATAGAGAAGATCAGAATCCCATCAGCTTTAATAGACCGATCTTTCAGCAATAGCTTGAAGAAATCATTGCAGCAGGGAGAAGAGGTCTTAATAAAATTAGACTGGACCGAATCAATGCCCCACCCGGATGAAAGGGTGGAATATGAATTCTGGACCAACAGCAATGACGAGTGCGGGACCCGGTGCAATGAGCAGATGAAATTCGTGAAGCATTTTAAGGGTCATGCTCAGATTCTCGAGAAGGGTGGTTATACTCAGTTCACACCACATTATATTACTTGGTACTGTCCGGAGGCCTTCATCCTGAGTCAGCAATGCAAGTCTCAGTGCATAAACCACGGGAGGTACTGTGCACCCGATCCAGAGCAGAGATTTGATGAGGGTTATGAAGGGAAGGATGTGGTGATTGAGAATCTGAGGCAGCTTTGTGTTCATAGAGTAGCCAATGAGAGCAATCGGTCTTGGGTTTGGTGGGATTTCGTGACAGATTTTCATATAAGGTGTTCGATGAAAGAGAAGCGATATAGCAAAGAATGTGCTGCAAATGTCTTGAAATCACTTGGTGAGTGGTGCCATGTAAGGTTAATATACATAGAATTAAGATCATTCTCTGTTTCAATCTCGTGTTCTAATGTTTTTAATTTGATCTATTAGATTTGCCCATCGACAAGATCAAAAAATGCATGGGTGATACTGATGCTGATGTGGAGAATCAAGTCCTGAAGACTGAGCAAGATCTCCAGGTCTCTCTCTCATTTTTTCCCCCTTTAATTTCTCCACTACCCTTAAGATTTCAAAGGCCCTTCATAAACTCTCTTTTTGTACTTCCACAAAATGTCATTCAGGGTGATTATTCTGACTGAGAAATGTAAATTTGCAGGTCTTATCTTTGGGCAAATGAGACATTATATTATGTATTTTCATTTGCTTGGATACATGAACTCATCGCGTTTGTTTTGATTTGTGAAATCTAGGTTGGTCGAGGATCTCGTGGTGATGTTACCATCTTACCAACTCTGGTTATAAATGATGTCCAATATCGAGGTCTGTTATCTAATAGCCCATGTCATAGGCTATTACGATAATTATTTTATGGTTTTGTTAGTGGCTGTGTATTTCTCCAACAATCATGGTGTTTCTGCCTTCAAATTATACTGATTAATACTATTATGGAAAGATACCGATTAGTTGCTTCATTGAATAACAATAAGAAAGCAAATTACAATAAAAGATCCTTATCCGGCAAGCCCTACCCACCATCATTTTGCCTTGTTAATTACGTTTTAAACTCAGAATGCCAAGTTGGTGCCGAATAGATCATTTCAGCCGAGATACGAATATTAGGTTTCTTGAAGCTGTTGGAAGTAACAAAAATCCAAAATATCAATCAAGTCAGTTGTCCATTCCCCCCTACCTTCTAAAACAATATTTTTGTCTTCGCCATTTTTTTTCTTATTTTTAGTTGGTTAGGTGGTTTCGTTATTAGCTTACTCTGTTAATCACTAGATGACATTCTGGTTATTTTCTCACATTTCTGATATATGTTCTTACATCAAACATTTCATGATATATTTTAATTTTCCTGGTTATTTTTCCTTTTTTTTTTGTCAACTTGTTTACCTTGGCTTAATCGACCACCATGGCCTCTGGCTGATGTGAAAGTTAGATCTATCGTCTAATATCGCTTGTTATCCTTGTGGTACAACATTTGTATCTTAGACCATGTCAGGATCCTAAAAGTTGATGTTTTGATTGCTCTGAAGGAAAAGTTGGGGAGAACTGCTGTGCTGAAGGCCATATGTGCAGGATTTAAGGAGACCAAAGATCCTCCAATTTGTTTGAGTGGAGGTTCATATCCCTTTTCCCTTTTTTTTCCAAATCAGTACTGGTCACTGGAACTTAAAATTAGGGTTATACACATTGATGCATTAATGGTCTCTGGAATTTTTACAGATCTTGAGACCAATGAGTGCTATGAAAGGAATGGTGGCTGTTGGATGGACTCACGATCAAATATAAGTGCTTGCAAGGTATTTGGAAGATATTAAATTACATGTTCTTTCTGATTGATTCCTCTAAGATTAAATCACTAATCTTGGGATTGCTCCCATTGTTTAGGACACATACAGGGGCAGAGTGTGTGAATGCCCTGTGGTGAATGGTGTTCAGTATCTTGGAGATGGTTATACATCTTGTGAAGGTACACCTTTCCCTTGTTGTACCCTTCTATAATGGTTTGTTTTGATTAAAATTTAAATGGTTTTTGTTTTAAGATTTATTCTTCTGTGCCCATAAGTGTTTGAAAAATCCCTTTTCATACAAGAGAGTTTAATGCTTGGTAAGAAGAAGCCCAGAATCCGAGAACAAAGACTAAACCAGTTCAGGCCGTTATCCTTCTACTTAGTAAGGAAGAAGAAGACATGGATTTCTCTACTATAATCTAGGGTCTAAACAGTGAAAGCGGGACAATTAGGCTTACTACTATGAGGTTATGTATTGGTTCCACTTCACTTCCATGAAATCCATTTTAGACTCCCACATCCAGTGTGGTCATTGAGTTCCCTCTTTATTAGTTTGTGAATTAGATATTAAGTTGAGATAAAGTTAGAAACTGAATTTTTTTGGACATCTGGTGAAGTGGTTAAGTACCTCATACATCTGGTGAAGTGGTTCTCTGCTGGATCAGTGCAATTCTGTTTGGAATCTGAGGTTCGAGACCCATCTAGTTTAGTCCTAATGATAGAGACCCTAGCACATGGGAGGCTCCGACTATCTTCGAAAGGCATGCAGCAGACCTTTAAGTCTTTAGTTGTTCATGGTAGATGACTCCAACTCTGTCAAAAGTTATTAAAGAAAAGTTGTTTTTTTTTTTAATATTTTATGTAGGGCGGGCAACTAGAATTCATACCAAACTTGAATAACCTCTCGATAATGAGAAAAGAAGCGGGATATGATAATTCCCATTAGCATCTATCAAATGAGCACATAATAAAGAATGATGTGTGGAAGTTCAAATTTTCTGTCAATGTCGTCAATGTGAATGTAATGCAAGTCGGGTTTTTGACTTGTGCGAGAATTGCAATAAACTTTAACTTGTATATGAATGGAAACTAACTTATTTCTTTATTCCTTAATTGACAGCTATCGGACCCTGCAAGGTGCACAGTGAATAACGGTGGTTGCTGGTCTGAAAGTAGAAATGGAAAAACCTTTTCAGCTTGCTCAGTTCCGTACTGTTATCCCTTACCTTTGGCCTTTACTAATGGCTTTCCTATATTACTTCTCCAGTTATTGATACTTGAATGCTGCAAGTTATATTATGCTTCTATTAACTATGCTTACAGTTTCTGCTTCTTTCATTTCTGCATCTTACTTGAGTTCAATGTTTTTACAAAATAGGAATCCGAGTTAAGTGGGTGTCGCTGCCCACATGGCTTTCGCGGGGATGGTCATAAATGTGAAGGTGTCTTTCCGTGGTCCCATTTTGATTAATAGTGGACACTTCTGATTCCGTCCTGTAATATATACAATGTTTCAACTTATCCTATCCCTTATGAAACTAACCATCATATCGCTCTTTTGATTCTGCATCAGATATTAATGAATGTAAGGAAGGTCTTGCTTGTCAGTGTGATGGCTGCACTTGTAAGAACACATGGGGTGGATATGACTGCAAGTGCAAGGGAGATCTTTTGTATATAATGGAGCAAGATACTTGTATTGGTAAGGCTGGACATGTCATTTGTGAAAATTCAATGACCATAGCTGCAGAAATAGATCAAATTTTATGGCAGAAGAAACCGCCGTTCATCCTTTTTTTGTCACTTGGAACATTTTTAAAGTTGAGTATTGGAATCCCAGTAGGAAGGATCCTTCTGACCTCCCTACCACATGGATGGGAAGTTGGGATTGGACCCTTGCTCCATGGGTCTCGTCTAGGAGATCCCCCAGTCTATAAATCGGCCCAATTCAATGATTATGAGCATTCATTGGGTTATTTAGCCAGAGTTCAAGATAATTTTTTTTTTATCAATATAGAGTCATAGACATACATTTTAATCATCTGATCAATGTCAACATGTCCTGGGATATCTCTTTTGGATGGAATTGGTGATTAGTAGGCTCTGGTTCATTCTGTGTGTAAAACATGGGTACAAAGAGGGGACAAATGCTCTCTCTTTCTTTCTTTCTTTCTTTTTTTTGACTTTTTCCAACATATATTGAGGGAAAAAAATTGTTTTGAGATTTGAATTTATGATGAGGTCTAATGAAATTAGGATTATACATCTCAAGGTTTCAAACTCTTGAATTAGTTTCATGTGATTAATTTCAGACTTCAGAGTAATGCATGAGCCTGTGAAATGTTATGAGGTCAGCATCTGATTTGTACATATAACAAGATATTTGTTTTGATCTTTGTACAGACAGGAATTCTTCTAAATTCCGATGGTTCCTTACGCTCTTGGTCCTAGCGGGTGTTGTGGGTTCTGGTATAGCAGGATATATATTCTACAAATACAGATTCAGGGTATGTCTAAAGGAGAACCATTACAAGGATATGAACCCATGTGTTTATCTTTGTCCATGATTTTTAACATGTTTGTTTAAGATCTTCGGCTCTTTCTTATGCAGTCTTACATGGACTCGGAGATCATGGCTATCATGTCACAGTACATGCCACTTGACAACCAGCAAAATGAGGTCCAACCCCTACGACAAGCTTCATCAGTATAAGGAGGTATTTTTTCTTTTGCCTTCATGAGCAGTGGCCACTTTTATTGAATTGCAGTACTATGTTGTTATGCTCAATTCTCACAGTAGATTCCAACTTTGTTTCTTTCACAATCTGATAGGTGCTTATAGTGTTGGTATTTGCAGAAACAAGAACAAAAGCCACTTTAAAACTCTATGAAAGCTTCCATGGGAAGGATAGATGATGATGCTGTCTGTGTCAGAACCTTTCGACAACTCTCACCTGCATCAGAAAGGTCCAACTGTTCTTCCTTCACCATTCCACTTATAGGAATATGTTGTGAATTATCTCACCTATAGGAAAGGAGGAGAGTCTTTACAGAAACCAGTTTTCTTTACTCTTTGTGTAGAAAGTAAATGAGATGTAAATGCTGGGTTAAGGAATAATACGGCTTGTTATAGTAATCAATAGACCTAAGCAGATAAAAATGAAGCAAATAAGAAAAAAAAGAGCACAACTTGAGTTGTCTTGAAAGGGAAAAGTAGATAACTATACAGCTGAGAATGGTTTGGCTCTGATTGTGGCAGTGAGACTGTTAAGCTTCTTAGGTTTCAGGTAGAGATTCAATCATGGGGTCTTAGGGATGGTGCAATGGTTTCGGACCATTTTGAAAACTCAGGCAAATGGATGACTTTTTCGTCATTGCCTGTGTTTTGGAGGATGATCCAAATTCCCTAGACATGGAGCTAAGACAACTGAATTTCTATGAAAAACTAGCGAGGCCCTACAAGTTCAGGACTTGTGTTGCCTTGAGTTATGGTTAAAGGCTTACGCCTTCCTAGTGGTCCCAGTGGTTGGGAGTGTGTCCCATTTGTGGACGACTTGGGTTCAAGTCAGACTGGTATGGCATTGCCCATTTCCAAGCTTCCCCACCTTTCTGTTCTTTAAAATGGTTTCATCAAAAATAATAAATGAATCCAGTTGCATAAATCCTGTAGATCTGTCTAAAATCCCCCATAGAAATTGAGATCTTGTTAAAATAGAAAGCCGAGCTCAAGCATGTTCAAGCCAAGCTCAAGCCTAAACATTCGGGCTCCAATCAAGCTCAAGCATCTTCAAGCCAAGCTCGGCTCGATTACACCCTAAGAATTATGTAAAAAATATAAATTAATAAGAACACTTTAATCTTATGAAGTCTACATATAGGAATATAATATATAGCTGGTCGAATATATATCAAATTAGATATAGTTGCGTGAGTGGTAGGGGTGTGGCGTGGAAGGAGGTTTGGGAATCCAATCCTCACCCGGGTATGGGTTGCAAGAGTTCTAATGCCCAAGCTAACATTTGACCGTATTGATCCAACTAACATATGTAAATGATGCCGACACCAAAAAAAAGAAATTTTTTTTCTAAAAGTACTATTAAAAAAATAATAAGTAAGAGTACTATTCGCACATTTTTTAGGAAACACTCACACCACCCATGCAAACACACACACAGCATGCAAACACAGATCACACATGCAACCCTAATAAGCTCCACCCTAGAGTTCCTCAAAACGGGTACCAACCGTTTGAGGCGCCAAAGAACTTATAAGGGATAGCATGCTCGGATGGATATCCGATAGGGGTGTAAGTTAGTCCCTATTCGTAGGTTGCCTATTCGAATAAGGGTAAATTACACTCACCTCTCCTAAGGTTCGGTGAAATTTCATAAACTTCTCTTCTAGTTTTTGAAATTACATTGTCCTTCGCTGTCGGACTCTTAATATTAACACTGTAACTAAAGTTATCATTTTACCTTTTTTACCCCTATTACTTGATTGAGGAAACACATCTTTACCCGTTTGAAAGCTCAACCAAAGAAAAACATAAAGTCCCAAGCTGCCACGTGTCCCTTTTATTACCCACTAACTATGATTAAGATTTATTCACTCCTAAGGTTTATCCATCTAACCTTAGTTTTAGGGAAAAAATAACCTTAGGTTGGTTATGCTTAACCGCAATTAAAGAGGGCTCTACAAGCCGCCATGTGTCACTTTTAACACCTACTAACTGTGGTTAAGATTCGCTCATCCCTAGAATTCATTAATCTAACCTTGGTTATAAGAAATAAAAAAAAAATTAATCTTAACCACATTAAAGAATCTTTATAAGCTGCCACGTGTCACTTTTAACACTCACTAACTATGGTTAAAACTAACTCACCCCTAGGGTTCATCCATCAAACCTTGGTTTTTAGAAAAAAAAAAAAACCTTAGATTACTTATGCTTAACCACAATTAAAGGGAGTTCTACAAGCCGCCATGTGTCCCCTTTAACGCTCACTAAATATGGTTAAAATTCACTCACCCCTAGGATTCATCCATTTAACATTGATTTTTAGAAAAGAAAAAAACTTTAGGTTGATAATGCTTAACCACAATTAAAGGGGCTCTACAAGCCGCCACGTGTCCCCTTTAACACCAACTAATTGTGCTTAAGATTCACTCAACCCTAGGATTAATCCATCTAACCTGCTTTTAAGAAAAATAATAAAAATAATTACCTTAGGTTAATTATGTTTAACCATAGTTAAAGGATCTCTATAAGTCACCATGTGCCCCTTTTAATACCCACTATCTATGGTTAAGATTCACTCACCCCTAGAGTTCATCTATCTAACGTTGGTTTTTAGAAAAAAAAAAAAAATATATATATATATATATATATATTAACCTTAAGTTGATATTATTAACCTCGGTTAGAAACCAATTATCATTTATTTTATTAAATTAACTAACCTTGTGTTGAAAAAGGGTAATTTAGACATTTTAAATTATTTAAATGATGACATCATCAAAGTCCATCTATAAAGTAACGGTAAACTTAAGGGAATGGGGTATATGTTATATACAACCAAAGTTGAGGGGAGGACAATGTAATTTCAGAAACTAGAGGAGAGGTTTTTGAAATTTCAACAGACCTTAAGGGAGGTGAGTGTAATTTACCCAATAATTAACTTAGCAAACAAATTCGGAATATTTGTATCCATTAAGACCCTTACGCCCGACCAATTGTACCCGAGCCTATGAAACATAGGTAAAACCGTACAAGAAATATGTGCTCACCTTATAGTTGAGGATCACCCAGTAATGTTGATCCATGCCCATTGATTTATTTGTTCAAGAAGAGTGTTTTTGCAATGGGATTTGATCTGGCTCTCGCCAATCAAAACCATCCGGCCTAAGTGCAGTGTGTGACACAAATCCGGCTCTCGCCAAGCCGAAACCATCCGGCGTAAGTATAATGCGTGACGTGTGCCGTTAAAAGGGAGAAGATATCAAATGGAGAGAAGTCAAAAAATATGGGGGAAATGAAAATTTCTCCCCTTTTATCACCACATGTCATACACTGCACTTAGGCCTGATGGTTTTGGTCCGACGAGAGCTAGATCAAATCCAATCCCATTTGGAAAAGGATAGTTCCACATATAAAATTGAGGGGGAAAAATACCGGAAAGGACACGCGTCAGCTGCAACTGTTCACCTCAGGTTTACTGGTAGAAGGTAGAAGTTGAAGGGTGTGATACCCTGACCTGTACTCCGATGATAAAGTAAGTAGATGAAGAAGATGATGAACAGTAAAGCAAATTGGAGCACTGAAAAATATGCCTATCTTTCGATCCCTGTAACACTGAAATTCTCGGGGTATTTATAGGTTAACCTTGGTATGGCCATAGATGACTATAGATGCCCATACCACGTGCCCTGCACTTATTACCAAATATGTCAGTAAAATCTACCACCTGTTGCATCACACGTGAAAACCTACCATTAGTTCAGTCGGTTGAGTCTGACAGCACACAGAAGTGACCTGCATTAAATACCGAGGCAGTGCTTTCGGCCCATTTGTCAGAACAATCGATCGCCTCCTGATTATTCCCTCCTGCGAGTCGGTCTCGTTGTTGACTTGAGCTCGAGTACGTTGTATATGTCTTGAAATATGACCTGGTCATCCTTATCTGAATCACGACGGGCTCGTTGTTCAATTAACACCGAAAACGTTGTCGAGAATACGTCTACGTTGTGCACAAGACAACGGATACGTTGTCGAAACCACAACGAGAACGTTGTTTCGCAAGACCACGGATACGTCTTAATTTGTACAACGTGAACGCTATGCATCAGATACTGTGTATCCTTCTATTTTAAGCACGTGACTCAAACACACGTCCACGTGTCACCTTCGTGCACAAAACAACAAAAGCCAGCTCGTTCCCCAACGTTAAACCAGTTTTTACGAATTTTATCCTTAGCAGAAGTGGAATACTTTCTTTGGATCGAGCAGATGTTGTTATAGAAGTAGCGGAATGGGTAGAAGTTCCTAAAAAGAATCTGACTGTGGATAACTTAACTTTTGTTATTCCTAACTCTACCTAAAAAGAATCTGACTCTGGATAATTTAACTTTTGTTATTCCTAACATATCAGTTGAAGCTGCCCAGGGAACAATTCAGAAGGAAATTGAGAAGGAAACAAAGACTACTTGCCCGTTGATGATGGGATTAGTAATGCATCTTACTTCAATGTAGAAAAGCAAAGTAGCATGGATCCTGGTACAGAAGAAATTGAAGAAGTGGACATTTAGAGTTCCACTAAAGGTGCAAGCTGGCTAAATGTTCTAAAACTTATTTTAATATTAATCACGGTTATTCCAATTAAAAACATTAATCAGGGTTATAAAATTGCTTTAGTTAACTTAAAACAGTTTTGAATGCAAACATTTCTTATTATTTTTCATCATTACACTTTCTCGTTTGGCAATTATAGGTAGTTGAGAAAATGGATGGACCTGAATGTCTCTTTCAAAAAAATCTCTTTCTGAAGCTAAACTTGGATTAGAGGCACTGGACAAAAAGGATGCAGAGCAAAGAAGAACTGATGAACTAAAAAATAACCTGGAAGGATACATATATGCTAATAAAGAAAATGTTTGAAGTCATTTCATAAATACAAAACTGCTATTTAATTAAAAAAAAAGGATGGTTTTTCCTGTCACCCATTATTCTTTCTTCTTGATGACCCAGTTTGATGATTGTGGATTTTATTAAGTTATGCTTCTCATTTTATTCTAGGATTGATCATATAAAGGTCTCATTCTTTCCTCATAGTTTTTTTTGGTAGATTGATTAAGCGCACACACACACACATATAAAGGTGAGTCTGATATGAAAGTTGCACTGGATGTTTTAACTCTCTATGGGGGGGCCTTCATTAATTATTCTGTATGTTCTGTTCATTATTCCTTTTGATTATTTCCTCGTTTAGGTTTTCAAGGTTTCCATCGAGTTATTTTATCTTTTTGGGGATTTGGAGGAATATTTTCTTATTTCCTACTTTACTGACCTGTTTATCTTGAGTTTTTTCTTTTATTTGTTGGCTTTGTTTTTCCTCACACCAGGTTGAATCATCTAAGGAGATTGGGAAATTTTTTACCGGGCAGGAATGCCAATCCTTTATTGAGTAGCTTGACGAGGTTGGCCTTCATGTCTGCCTCCCAGGGCTTATTCATCTTCCTCTCACTTAAATTCGAATCTGTTGTTATGAAATGTATCAGGTGCAAGATTGGTTGTATACTGATGGCGAAGATGCTTCTGCGACCGAGTTTCAAGAATGCCGACCCAATATTTTTCAGGTCGGTTCTTAAGTTAATGTGTTACAAATGCTAATTTTTTTAGGTGAGAAAATTTGTACCAATGATGACTTATGTAATGCCAGACTTACAACAAGGCCGGCAGCATCTGAAGATGATTGTGGATATCTTGGCAAGCTGCAACAGGTATTTGAAATAGTTGTCATTATTGACAAATTGCTGGTCAAGTATCTTAGCTTGACTTTTTTGGGTTTTCTCTGGGCGATGTTTCTTCCATCGTTTGTATATTCTTTTTAATAAAATTTACTTTTATTCTATAAAAAATAAAGTGAATAGTAGCACTCAGTGATAACCAAGAGTTGTCATTATCGACAAATTGCTTTATTGAGCGTGTATTGGCTACCATGGTTTACAGTTGTAGATGTTCGATGACTGCATGACATTTAATGTGAGTTTCTAGTTATTAAATCTGAGATGGCTAGAAATTGATAAAAGCAGAAGATACACAATTGAAAACTTGGAATGCAAAAGGCTATGGTTATTTCTTGGATATCAAACTTATATGAATCACACAGCAAATAGGGTGGCTGGAATCCCTTCTCTTTCTAGCCAGGGGTCTTCAAGCTTGATCTATTATTTCTAGGGATGTTTTAAAAAAAAAAGTTGTACTTCAATTGTCATTTTGGTTCTTAACAATTACTGTTCTTTTTTCCCTTTGCTTCAAGGAAACATCTGTTTCTGGTCCTTGTATTCTTTGTTTTTCCTTTTTTTTTTCTTTGTTCTTCTCATCATCCGGTCTCCTGATCTTGCTAAGTTCTTGAACATTGACCAGCTAGGAATTGTGGACTATTATCTTCTTTAGGGCAATGTATTGGGCCTGCACTAATTCCTTGGTATTCTAACAAGTCCATATCTTCAAAATCAGAACTTCACTTCAAATTGTAGGAGGATAGGGGCTTTCAATAAAGCATCTCGTGATTTAGTAGAACTTATGATAGTGCATATTTATTCAACTTGAAAATGTTGCAGAGTACAGATAGAGTGCTCGCACCACTGCAAAAGTAAGCCTATGTGGCAGCTCAAATGGGATGAAGTAAACTAACAGAATTGCTACTTGTCTTTAGTAAATTACCTAATGTACATGGTTTGCAAACTTTTCACAGAATATATCTTTTAATATATTTCTCATTTTGGTTGCAACAAAACAAAATTCTTAAAAGTTAGCAGTCATGTCCCCGTTTTAGTATGTACCATACCAAATATGATAAGGTAATTTTTCATGCATTTTTTTTTGCCGTTAACACAGATGTAAACATTTATGCTGGTCACATGAGCACTTAAATTTTTTTTTTTTTGCGAGAATCAAGGGGATCTTTATTGCTTAATCGTCCATCCAACAGGGAGTTGCTAGTTGTTCATTTGTAAAAGGACCATCCTTCAACTACAATTTTACTAGTGAAATAGTTAAAACTTCTTGGTGTGCATATAAGTTGTTGATAAGTGTATGATATCCATTGCATAGAAAAACCGGCTTCCAATTATTGCCTATTTTATAAAATTATTTCTTCATCATATCATTTGCGAAAGTTTTTTAGTAGGTTATTTTCATTAGTAAAAGGGCTTTATTAGGTTTTCCTGCAACATTGTGTATCAACTAATAGGTTTGGTACATTGCTTGGGTTAGGTTTATAGATAATAGCACTATTGATTTGACATTTCCTTTTTGAGCATTTGCAGGTTATAAGCGGTTGGGAGAAGAACAAATCGTGGCTTCCCATACATCTTTTCATCTAATTGGTCTTCTTTATATTTTTGTCTTCAATATGTTGAAATTATCTTGATTTGGGGTTTGAGACTTTATGACAGAAAAATTCAAAATTAAAATCCTACATTCAAATTTAATTTTTCAGGTTCTAATGATGCTGACAAGGTCAAGGATTGGTTGGAGGAGAAGGAGGTCAAGCATAAAAAGTATGTGATCTCTTGGTCTGTATAGTTACTGTGTTAATCCGTCATGTTTTATTCAAATTCTATACCCATTTTGATGCTTATCACTTATTAGTTGTTGAAAATAATAAAAGTAATTTCTTTATATATTTTTTTGATTTCTAGATGATTTTTGAACAATACACATGGATAAAATATAAAAGAATCTTTGAAAATTCAGATTTTATATAATTTTTTATAAGTCCTGAGAATCAGGGTCTGCTTTTTAGCTGACCCAGGTGTCCCCGTGTTCCTTTTAACCCTTGTTTAACCATGGTTATGCCTCACTACATTAAAAAAATTAGTAATTTTGTTTTTTTCTAAAAAACAATGGTTAGATTTCTTAACCCTAGGAGATGAATCACAATTGATGGATGGTAAAAAAAGAGGGGCTTGGACCAATGAGGTCACGAGGGGGGGTCTATTTTTCATTTCCCATTTTTTTATTAAACATTTTTTTGGGGGTAAGGGCCGCATGTGTCTTGCATGTGCAACATCTAACTAGCCTTATCTATTATCTATTACTTTAATATAAAAGAGAATATAACAGGGGCAGTTAGTGAAATGTGTTCTTAGATTATTTTCACTAATTTCTCCATGTCCCATATCTATTACCTAATAAGTCCCACTGTCCAAAGCCCCCACTGATTTCTTCTGCAAAGTCATTATGTGATGATGCAATGAAACTTCATCATCGCTGATTCTTTTGTCAAAGAATCATCGTTGGCGCTTTCGTCGAAAAATCATCGTCGGCGCTTTCATCGGAAAATCATTGTTGGCGGCTTGGCGCTTTCATTTGAGAATATTAAAATGCTGAAATTTACCGCCAACAAAGATCACGAGAAGCAAGACCAGAGTTTTTTTAATTGAATTTAATATTATCTCTGTAGAACACGAAAATGGTCTCTCACAGATAAGAACTAGATTTCTTTATGCTTCTTTTCTTCTTATTTATGGCTGCATTTCTTTATGCTTCATTTCTTCTTATTTATGGAGGACTAATGGAGTTTTGTATTTCTCTTCTTAGCCCTGTTTAGATAGCAGAGAAGGGTATATGATTTTATGAATTTTCATTCTCTACAACATTTATATCTTGTGGGTGAAGGGAGGAAGAAAAAGCTTGTGCTTTAATGGAGAAATAGAGTAGTTGAAGAGTTGGTGCTTTAGAGATCTTGTAGGGACCCGACTTCTGATTACCAAGAGAATGTGTTATTAGTACCTAAAGGTGGTAAATATATGAGTTAATATTATAGCTCATATAGACATGAAAGGGGTGACCCTAAGAGACCCTAAGAATTTAGACTTCAGATCATAATATCCATCAATCGGGGCAGAATTTCTAAAGTCTGACATTAACAGAAATGACCCGTCTAATATAGAGAAGGGTTTGGAGAGATAAAAAATATATATATTATTTTTTTAATTACTAATTATGATTAGTGAGTAATTAATTGATTAATCAGTGATTAGGATGTTAGTGATACTTTATTTTGAGATTAAGGGCTTAAGTCTCTAAATGGTATTTTGAGATTAAGGGCTTAAGTCTCTAAATGGTTAAGAGGGGGGGGGGGTTAAATTATAATTAAGGTAAGTTAAAGAAGTATAATAAGGTTACTTTGTATTCTTAATTACAAGTAGTAAGTAACTAATTAACTAATTTGTGTTTAAAGAGGCTAATAATAACTAATTGGGATTTAAGGACTTAAGTGTAATATAGTATTAAGTAGAAGGGTTATATTATAAATAAGATATGTGTAAAGGCATGTGTTGGGTGGAGGTGAAACCACCCAACTGACTCAGCTTTAAAGTAAATCTGCTGTACATGTTTTGGAGAAGAGAAACATTACATTGAACAGTAACAAGCTTAGAAGGTTTGTAGAGAAGAAGAGAAGAAAGGAAAGAGGAAAAGAAAGGAAAGGAAAGGAAAGAGAGAAGGAAAAGGGAAGAAAACAACAACAGAGGGATCTAGAGTGTGTCATCACCACCCCTTAAGGTACTCTCAACCCTTATCTTCATTTTTGATAGTTGACATGATGAATGAATTGGTAGGATTTGTCACCTTAAGGTTTTGTTTATGAGCGGGAAGTTGCAGAATTCCCTGCACAACTCTAGAGATAGATGTTTATAAAAAGCTAGACTCAAGTTGTGGATCCCATGCTGTCAGAGGTTCATATGAACCAGACCAAGGTTTTGGCTAAAGGTTGGAATTATCGGCCCTTATTTGGTATTTAAAATGTAATTAAGAACGGAAAAGATGTGTTTTACAAATTCTACATTTCTGAATGTTGTCTGTCTTTGGGGAAGATGATTCCCTAGTTAAAACCATTGGTTTCGCAAATTTGGTGAGAAATTAGGAATGTAAGTCTACTTTTAAATGAAACAACTTTCAGGTCCAAATCTTGAATATTGAATGAGTTATGGTTGAATGTTCCAAACAGACTCATTCTGGAAAACAGTTTCCAGCACTTGTTCTCGTTGGTCAAAACTCCTAATGAGCTATGGACATCATCAATTGTGCATAAATCATATGTTGTCTACAATATACGATCAGTGGAGATTCATATCAACTTGATTTCATCCCATTCAGAGCAATAGTTTAGAAGATATGAAGTGTGATAGGGTCTGTCTGCCCAAATGATTCAAATCAATGCTCTTGAGTCAATTGTACTTTGCTCATTATGAATCCACACGTGCATAGATTGAAACAAACAATGAATGGTTCTTAAGGGCAAATCATAAATTAAGAGCATAAACTACGTAAAGGACATTAGGGGTATAAAAGAAATTAAATAAACAAATTGGAAAAGGAATTTCTAAAGATGGGCAATTGTATTTTTTAAAGGAAAACTGATAGAGAAACAAGAGGGTTTTGGCTAAGGCTTGGGTGGTGTTTATCGACTGAGAAGGATTTGATCTTGATAAGGTAAGTACATTCTACTAGCTTACTTTGTAGATATAATTATGAATGTGATGTTTTGAATCCATGCATGTTGTATATTGTTATGAGCATACTTTGGAGATAGAATTATGTATTCATATTCAAATTTCATGACTATTATTACTTGGTATTGAAGCATGATGATTAAGTATGCTCTATTGTTTAGACTTTATGATTGATCATTCATGCATGTCTACTAGCTTACTTTGTAGATATAATTATGAATGTGATGTTTTGAATCCATCCATGTTGTATATTGTTATGAGCATACTTTGGAGATAGAATTATGTATTCATATTCAAATTTCATGACTATTATTACTTGGTATTGAAGCATGATGATTAAGTTTGCTCTATTGTTTAGACTTCATGATTGATCATTCATGCATGTCATGATTTCAATTTCAGTTTTAAGAATGCATGTTTATATAAGTGTTAACATGAATTTGAAATGAAATGAAAATAGTTTATGCAAGACAAGTCTAAGATCTTAGTTCTAGGCTTCAAGGATCATGTCTAAATCTAGTTTATTAGGCTTTCAAGGATCAAAAATAATGATAATGCCAGACACAAGGGCTGGTTCAACGGAGTTGGGGAAATTGACATTTTATATATATATATATATATTATACTATGACAGTAAAGCATGGCCGTTACCAAGTCAAGGCTCTAACTCCCGGCTCACAAGCATGTATCGAAGAGAGTTCAAGTAAGAACAAGAACAAGCAAGTTCAAGCAAGTATAATACCATGATTCACACAAGGCAAGAACAAGAACAATATTGCATGATTTTTCAAATATGTACACGACAAGAACCATGAGTTATGCATCAACAAACATGTTTTAAAATGGCATGAAAAGTCATGTTTAAGTATTAAGTTCCTGCATGCATCATGATTTTCTTGTTTTAATTTCCATGTAAGCTATGTCATGTTTATTATCCATTATTAGCTATTGGTTTGTACTCGCATCGTATTCCATACGCAGCCGTACATTTTATGTCGGCAGGTATTGGCTTCGATAATTGTGGTTCAGGTCATGGATTGAGAAAGTTTATTGCGAAGAATAGCAGTGTAGGGAACCTTAGGTGGAGCTAGAGAATTGGATGTTTGGCTTTACGAATAGGCTCTTGATCATGGAAAACTAAACAAGTATGTTTGCATGTATTTAGCTTTAGTAGTTGTTGGAATACTTCTATCAGGTATATAAAATTAGCTTCCACTGTAGCATGCCTTGTTAATTGCAGGATGGTTTGATAGGTCAGGTCAAGTCATAATCCAAAGTACCCTAAACTCCTAGGGGGCATTTTGGGGCGAGACAGATCTAGTTTGAAATTGCAGCATTAATAAGACCAATAAACAATCAAGATTTACACTTTTACTCAAAAGAAATCAAGAATTACTAAACAACATAGGTCAATCAACAATCCCACAATAATGAACTTTCAAATTTGATCGGGTGATTGTAATGGCAGTGAGAACTTTCACTAGCTTAGGAATTTTGACAAATATTCATTGAGATTTTCTTGTCAATTGAGGATTTTAAAGAAATTAATTAGGCTCAACAATGGTTATGAGTTAGACTTCAGTTTCGGTATAAACTTCGGTCGCTAAGGAAGTTGACACGTTTCGAGGAAGTTTAAGGAAGTCTAAATAAGTTATGTAAAAATTAAAGAAATCTAAGAAACTTTAAGGAAACATTGGAAATCTAAGATGAAACTTTAGAAATTTAATACTTAAGCATAAATACACATCTAGAAATCATTATATTACTGATGCAAGCATGTAGTACTCAAATGTGAGAATTATATTAAGTGACATGCGTTGTTAGCAGTCAAGTGAAGGGATATGTATTCTTTTTTTTATTTTTCAATGATTATCCATGTTAATTGTTTTGGAAACCTAAAAACCTTATGAATGCACATTGAAGTCGATAAATTATTGAAATTCAATTTAGTTTCTTTTTGGGAAATTTGTTTTCTGTTTCTATTAGAACTCTCCAAAAATGAGAACAGTCTCAGTAGAAACAGAGGGATTTCTAGGGTTCTTGACATGATTGGGGACATTGTTCGTCCTTCCTCAATAATGGGGATTTGTCATCTTTCACTTCACTCTCCTTAATTTTCAGATGATCTGGATCGTCCGCATTGTCTCCGGCAAAATGATCAATGATTTCCAAGTTCAGGTCGATACCCTTGAGGGGTTCTCGTCAATCCATCTTCTCCGGTCACCTTGTGTTTCGCTGTATTTCTCAGTCTCGAATTCCACACTACAATTTCACCATTAAATCAGAGCTCAAAACCAAGCAGTAATGGCGGAGAGAGGCGGAGACCGTGGAGGTTTCGGTCGCGGGTTCGGCGGCCGCGGTGATCGAGGTGATCGCGGACGCGGCAAGGAAGAACAATGGGTTCCTGTAACAAAGCTTGGGCGTCTCATTAAGGAAGGAAGAATTCGAAGCTTGGAGCAGATCTACCTTCATTCGCTTCCCGTCAAAGAGCACCAGATCATCGAAACCCTACTCGGATGGGTCATATTCCCGTCAATGATTGCATGTTTCTTCTTACAGGGATGGAAAAACAGAACAGTTGCAGAGCTCCAAAAACTATGGGTCATATTCTCGGTAGCTATCTTCTTTCATTTAACTCTCCTTAATTTTCAGATGATCTGGACCATTCGCATTGTCTCTGATGAAATGGACGGTTGAAATTTTTCTGTACGATTTAGAAAAACCTTGGAACAAACTTAGCCATTCGGATTCGGATCTGGTCTTCCATTTTCAAAACCTCGAGGAAAACTTCCATTTTCAACCGTCCACTTGTCCTCCCAGACGTCTAAATGAGTCCACGGACACGCGACTCAGTCACTCTCTCTCTCTACTACCAGCCCCAGGTAGTTTTTTTCTTTTCTATTATCTCTCTCTCTCTCTCTTTTTCTCTGTATTGATTCTGCCTGATTTCAATTCTTTGCTGCCATGTCTCTGACTGCTGAACACAAGAACGAAGGTTCGTTGGAACTGTTATGTTTCCTGATGTTTCGGGAAGGTATGGACTTCCCATTCTTCAACAGCTTCATCCGTAAAATAATTCTAAGAACATCCCTGCAACACTAGTTTGTCGGGTTTGATGTATTCTAATCCTGTCAAGAACAGAGCTGTGTTTCTGGTGTCAGCCAGAATCGGCTACAAGAGCTGATGATAATGGTGAGGAAGGAGGAGATGCTGCTTCGCTCATTAGTAGTAGTGAGTGGAGCGAGACTATGCCGAATCTGATAACCACCCTTTCACCTTCTCCAAAATCAACAAGAGGGGGCTATGCTATCCGCGGTTGGGAGCTTGGTAAGAACTCTCACTTTGTGTTTTTGTTGCATGAAGCTATGAACAATAATAAATATACAAAGTTCATCATTCAATTTCAAAGAGAGATAAAATTGCTCAACATACGTCTCTTTAAGAGAGCTTAGTGTAGGATTCAATCACCACCTCTTTCGTATCATCGAACTTAGCTGCTACCGAGATTGAGCTCTTTATGTGGAAATATAAGCTCAGTCGTAGATGCCTTTCTTTGAGTTTCAGTGAAGTGAATTTTCTGAGTACATGTTCTCATTGTTCTAGCTTTGGATTTGCTGAGCTTCTTTACTAGTGCCTTTGAAAAATGCCGAGGAATTTCTTTTTCAGAACATATATGTTGTATTTTTCTTCCTTTATTTTCTGATTCAGATATACCTCAAAATGTGTTACAAAGGCTTCCTTTATTTTCTGATTTAGATATACCTCAGAATGTGCTACAAAGGCTAATTTTTATAGGTGAAATTTTTTACCAATGGTGACTATTTAATGCCAGACTGATGAGCTTACAGCAAGGCCGACAGCTTCTGAACATGCTCATGGATATCTTGGCAAGCTGCAACAAGTATTTGAGATAGTAAATAGTAGCACTCCTTGATAACCACGAGTTGTCATTATTGATAAACTCCCTTATTGAGCTTGGATAGGCTACCATGGTTTACAGTTGTAGATGTTCAATGTCTGAGTGACATTTAATGTGAGTTTCTAGTTATTGAATCTTACATGGCTAGAAATTGATAAAAGCAGAAGATACACATTTCAAAATTTGGAATGCAAAAGGCTAGGTTTATTTCCTGGATATCAATCTCATATGTTTCACACCACAGATAGGGTGGCTGGAATCCCTTTTAACAATAGAGGTAACTCAGAGTACAATATGAAAAGATTCTTTTATGATATTATGACTGCGTTAAGGAAAAAAAAAATTATGGAAGGGACTAGGGAGATCTCCAAGCTAGATCATTATTCTAGATTTTTTTTTCCAGAAATTGTGCTTCAATTTTCATTATGGTTGTTAACAATTAACTTCATTTTCTTCCATTTGCTTCATGGAAACTTCTGTTTCTGGTCCTTGTATTCTTTGTTTTTCCTTGTTTTTTTCTATTCTTTCCATCTGGGATCTCCTCATCTTGCCAAGTTCTTAAACAATTGACCAGCTAAAAATTGTGGACCATTAACTTCTTCAGGGCAATGTATTGGGCCTGCACTACTTCCTTGGCATTCCAACAAGTCCACATCTTCAAAATCAGAACTTCACTTCAAATTGTAGGAGGGTCGTGATTTTCAACAAACCATCTCGTGATTTGGTAGAACTTATGATAGTGCATATTTATTCAACTTGAAAGTGTTGCAGAGTATAGATAGAGTGCTTGCACCACTGCAAAAGTAAGCCTATGTGGCAGCTCAAATGGGATAAAAAATATAGGATTGGTACTTGTCTTTAGTAAACTAGCTAATGCTCATGGTTTGCATACTTTTCACAGAATATATCCTTTAATATATTTCACCTTTTGGTTGCAACAAAACCAAATTCTTAAAAGTTTGAAGACATGGCCTCGTTTTAGTTTGTACCACACACGAATTATGATATGGTAACTTTTTGTGCATTTGTTTTGTTGTTTACACAGATGTGCACATTTATGCCCATCACATGAGCACTTAAACTTAATATTTTGCGAGAATCAAGGGGCGTCTTTATTACTTAATCATCCATCCCAACTAGGGAATTGCTAGTTGTTCATTTGTAAAAGGACCATCCTTGGACTACAATTTTACTAGTGAAATAGTTAATACTTCTTGCTGTGTGTATAAGTTGCTAATAAGTTTATGATAACCATTGCTTAGAAAAACTGGCTGCCAATTATTGTCCATGTTAATAAAATTACTTCTTCATCATATCATTTGCAGAAGGGTTTTAGTAGGTTATTTTCATTTGCAAAAGGGCTTTGATAGGTTATTTTCCTGCAACATTGTGTATCAACTCTTAAGTTTGCTACCTTGTTTGGGTTAGGTTTGTAGATAATAGCACTATTGATTTGACATTTCCTTTTTGAGCATTTACAGATTGTAATTGGTTGGGAGAACAAATCGTGGCTTCCCAAAACTAGAATAGATGAGGTGCACTATCAACTTGTCATCTAATTGGTCTTCTTTATATTTTTGTCTTGAATATGTTGAAATTTTCACGATTTGGGGTTTGATACTTTATGACAGAAAAGTTCAAAATTAAAATCCTACATACAAATTGGATTTTTTTATGTTCTAAGTGATGCTGACAAGGTCAATGATTGGTTGGAGGCTGAGCAGGAAAAGTATTTGATCTTTTGTCTTTATAGTAACTAAATGTTAAATCAATCCAGTTTTATTCAAATTCTATACCCATTGTGTTGCTTGTATAGCATGAGTGTTCTTTTTGAACCTAAAGTTGTTCAAAAGCTTTCTTTAGGTATAAACTTGCATGCTAGAATATCACCTATAATAATCTATACCAGAAGATCGTTTCTGGGGAAGAATATCATTCTTTTGAGAGCTTCTTGTTTTGAGGTGAATATTGAGGACTCTTGGTCTTGGAGTGGGGCAGTGTGTTGGGAGTGCGAGGTCTTTGGTCTTGGAGTTGGTCAATGTGTTTGGAGTGCGAGGTAGGATCTAGACTCTTCGGATTAGTGATTCAAGTGCACATGGTGGATATTTGGTAGTGAAAAGAATGAAGGTACAGAGTTAGATTTATGTCATGAAGGCAATTGTCTCTTTATGCTTCTTTTTAAGTTCTAGGTTTTCAAGCTTTTTACAAAATGAGGAAGGGTTACGAGACAATGAATGAGCAAGGTTTGTGTTTTTTTAACTTCATTTCGAGTTTTCTTTGATTTTTCTAGTTCCAGTTTTGGAAATTTCCTTACATTATGTGTTTTTGCTTTTCTGTTTCTATTAAAATTCTCCAAAAAATGAGAACAGTCTCAGTAGAAACAGAGGGCTTTCTAGGGTTCTTAGCATGATTTGGGATATTGTTCATCATTTCCTGTTGAGATCAGGATCTGGTAATCTGGATCGTTTATTCCGTTAGGTTGGTTTCTCTGATCCGGTCTTC
Organism: Tetracentron sinense; assembly: GCA_015143295.1. Lineage (NCBI taxonomy): Eukaryota > Viridiplantae > Streptophyta > Magnoliopsida > Trochodendrales > Trochodendraceae > Tetracentron > Tetracentron sinense. The sequence continues at coordinate 12,435,722 of CM026551.1, forward strand.
CATTTTCAACCCTTGAGGAGAAGCTCCATTTTCAACTGTCCACTTGTCCTACCCGATGTCTAAATGAGTCCACGGATACGCGACTCAGTCACTCTCTCTCTACTACCAACCCCAGGTAGTTTTTTTTTCTATACCTCTCTTTAGTATTTTTTCTTTGTATTGATTCTGCATAATTTCGATTCGTCTGCAAAACAATGCTAAGAACATCTCCTGTAACACTAGTTTGTTGGGTTTGATCACCTTCTCCAACATCAACAAGGGGGCTATGCAATCCGTGGTGGGAGCTTGGTAAGAACTCTCATTTTGTGTTTTGTTGCATGATGAAGCTAAGAATAAAAATGAAAATGTCATCTTTCAATTTCAAAGAGATGGTATTATGTTGCTCAACTATTCAACTATGTAAGAGAGCTACTATGTGTAGGATTCAGTCACAATCTCTCTCATATCATCGACTGTAGCTACTATGATCGAGCTCTTTATGTGAAAATATAAGTTCAGTCGTAGAGGCCTTTCTTTGAGTTTCTGTAAATTTTCTGTGTGTAAACAATAGTTGAGATTCGAAAGATGCCTCTTGCTTCAATGGTGTGGGGTGTGGCCTCTCTCAATAGAGAGGTCTTGGGATCCCTTCCCCCCGGATGATGAGTAGCAAGAGCTCCAATCCCCAATGCTATCCATTGTTACTAACCGTAGGTAAATGATATCGGCCGCCAAAAAAAGGTGGTCTCTTTGTTCTAGCTTTGGATTTGCTTCGTCAATATTGAGCTTACTATTGCCTTTTTCTTATTTACAGTCATCTGGAAATCTATTCAAGCATAAGGGTTGAATGAATGGTGCCTGTCAGGGGTGGAGCTAGGATATTATCGAAGGGGGACTCGCAAATAGTTGATTGAAATTATTAGTAATTGTTGATGAATTTGTGAAAAATGAATTAAGTGTGTACGGATTATTGGTTAAGTAGTGAACATATCACTGGTGTCGTTACTTAAGATACCTTGCATATTGAACATGAAAAATGCCAAGGAATTTTTGGTTTAAGAACGTGTTGTATTTTGCTTCCTTGATATTGCGATTTAGATTTTCCTCAGATAAGGTAAAATACATTTGTTCCAATTACTTGTTTTCCGTCAATTGTCTTTAGAAATGTGATTTTGTCCTATAGTTGGCTTTGGTATAATTTGCTTATTATAGATTTCTATTTTCCTCCAGGAGCACTATAACTTGTGAGAAGTTTGAGGTACTCTGTGGAGACCTTTTTGAGATATCTCTTATCCCTCTTAAAGAAGTGCTCAAGCATTCCGGTTTGAAGGTTGATGAGGTAGAACTGATAGGCTATGCCACTAGCGTGCCAAAGTTACAGGTCAATACCTACATTCTCTTACTACATTATGGGACATAAACTACATTCTTTCATTTTTCGAAGGCATCTAAGCAATAATCATTTCTCACTTGGCTCATTCACTCAATTCTCTGAAAGAGAATCAGACATGGAACCAGATAGTACTTCTCCAGAATTCACATGTTTCTTATTTAAATTTTTTTATATTATACACTGTGATTACTGATAAAAATAATAATTTGAATATTGAACTATTGTTGTAAGAATCAGTTTTCCCTCGTTCCACTTCAACTCTTCCTGGCTCCTGCTTTGGGTATTTTTGAAAAGTAACAATACTGCACCACATTAGTACTTGATTTAATGCTATGCACAATTCTCAAGGATATTCAGGGTACCAATATGTATACTGTTGGACATGCAGTTGGGTCGGCTCCTACAGGTGTCTTCATTTGTGGCTTGATAAAACATCTTTGTCGTATTTGTAACAAGAAGCACTGCATGTTGGTGTTTAATGATTTTAGTCATTAGGGGATTTCCTTTTATACATAATTAGTGGTCCATAAAAGGAAAATTGAAGAATGTATTGTATTATAAGACAAGATTTCAGTACAAGTAGCCTACTTGAAGCAGCGTTTTAAGCTGCATTCTCCAACTTTACCTTGAGGTCATGCACAATGTACTCCAATGAACTCTGTCATGGTTTTATCTCAAACCACTTGCTTCTTGTTGAGTGTAAAAGTGCATGTACGGGTTACATGAGGCCAGAATTTAATCAGCTGATATAAAAGATTTCTATACCTTTTGTGTGGTTCTAAATATCAATAACGACATGCAGGTTTCTCAATACAATACAATGCCTATACATTATAAAGGTTACACATTTAGAATGACAATTAATAAAAAATAGTTTTGATCTATACACATATCAATTAACCGAGGGACTATGCACATGGATTCATTGATGCGGTTTTATGTGCCCTTTGCATAGGGTTCTGTATCAGCTTTATGTTCTTGCTGATGCTGTGTCACCTATACCTTCCCCCCACTTCATCCGTTCTCTCCTACACATGACATTACTGCGAGCACTAGGAAACATCCAAATCTGATTCTTATTGCTGGTATTGGTATTGGCATTCTTGGCGATATCATTATATGTGTTAATCATTTTCATGCACATCTGGTCCAGGAAAGAAAAATGCATCTCTCAAAGAAAGTGGTACGTATTTCAGATGCAATTTCAGACATATTTTATGATGTCAAAATATTAGTATGCATTCTTTATGTTTGACAGATATATTTTGACCCTCAAAATTATTTCTTTTGTTAGATCAAGATACTTAAAAACTTTTGATCACTTTTTCCATCCATCTCATTTTTGGACATCTCCTTGTCCTTTTTAGAGCCTTCGACCTTTTTATCATAAACAATTTATCAAATAGAGCCAGAATGCACACCAACCTTTGCTGAGGAAAGTGATGACACCTTCTTCAGATTTCAGTGGTGAAAGCTACATCACCATGAAAACCAAATTGGATTCAATATTGATGTCCTTTATTTATTATTGAATCAAAGAACCTTAGTTAACCAAAGCTTCGTTCATTGCATCAAATATTTGAAAAAGAGAGAGAAAACAACATAGAATTTTAAGACCTCCTTTTACTATCCATTTTGTTTCATAATCTCCTCATTCTTTATTTTTCTTCCATCAATTTCTTTGAACTGGTAAAGCTGTATCTAACCCAAGTTTGGTTTTCAAGTGATACTATATATTTTCAAGTGATATTATATGACCGTTGTAGACACCTCATTTAGGATTTCTGGGATCCTTTTAGTCCACATCGACCAACAACGTGAAATCCTTCACCATTATAAAAGTCCTGTACACTCCATTCTCAATTCAACTTGGAACCTATGGAGCTTTGAGACCTTGGCCACTTTGCAACTTTGGAAGACTTTGCATACTTTTGTATCCACCACACTTGCGAAAATCCTAGTTTTAGCCTCGGTATGAATCAAAATAACAGTATCGAATGCCATATCGGTAAGTCCAAAACAGGAGGGGTGCGGAAACCCTATTTCTAGACTTTGCACACTTTTGTATCCACCACACTTTACAAAGATTTTGAAGTTTGTCTTTACTTACGAGAGTGCAGATCTATTACTAGCAGGGGTATCTTCTGAGAAGTTTGCCCAGTTGGCAATGCCTGGTTTGACAGATGCTAGTGAGAAGTAAGAGATTAGCAACTTCTTGAATTATGCATAGATCTGAATTCTGCTTTAAAGCATTCAAGCAGTGGTAATTCGTTCTTCTGTGCGGAACTGCAAAATCTAACTAGGTAAACTTTAATTATGAAGTTCTCTTATATGCTCTCTTTTCTAGGTATTCATCTCGAAATCTCACTTCACCCATCAAGGCAAATCTGCATTTCTTTCTTAGCAGAAGTGGAATACTTTCTTTGGATCGAGCAGATGTTGTTATAGAAGTAGCGGAATGGGTAGAAGTTCCTAAAAAGAATCTGACTGTGGATAACTTAACTTTTGTTATTCCTAACTCTACCTAAAAAGAATCTGACTCTGGATAATTTAACTTTTGTTATTCCTAACATATCAGTTGAAGCTGCCCAGGGAACAATTCAGAAGGAAATTGAGAAGGAAACAAAGACTACTTGCCCGTTGATGATGGGATTAGTAATGCATCTTACTTCAATGTAGAAAAGCAAAGTAGCATGGATCCTGGTACAGAAGAAATTGAAGAAGTGGACATTTAGAGTTCCACTAAAGGTGCAAGCTGGCTAAATGTTCTAAAACTTATTCTAATATTAATCACGGTTATTCCAATTAAAAACATTAATCAGGGTTATAAAATTGCTTTAGTTAACTTAAAACAGTTTTGAATGCAAACATTTCTTATTATTTTTCATCATTACACTTTCTCGTTTGGCAATTATAGGTAGTTGAGAAAATGGATGGACCTGAATGTCTCTTTCAAAAAAATCTCTTTCTGAAGCTAAACTTGGATTAGAGGCACTGGACAAAAAGGATGCAGAGCAAAGAAGAACTGATGAACTAAAAAATAACCTGGAAGGATACATATATGCTAATAAAGAAAATGTTTGAAGTCATTTCATAAATACAAAACTGCTATTTAATTAAAAAAAAAGGATGGTTTTTCCTGTCAACCATTATTCTTTCTTCTTGATGACCCAGTTTGATGATTGTGGATTTTATTAAGTTATGCTTCTCATTTTATTCTAGGATTGATCATATAAAGGTCTCATTCTTTCCTCATAGTTTTTTTTGGTAGATTGATTAAGCGCACACACACACACATATAAAGGTGAGTCTGATATGAAAGTTCCACTGGATGTTTTAACTCTCTATGGGGGGGCCTTCATTAATTATTCTGTATGTTCTGTTCATTATTCCTTTTGATTATTTCCTCGTTTAGGTTTTCAAGGTTTCCATCGAGTTATTTTATCTTTTTGGGGATTTGGAGGAATATTTTCTTATTTCCTACTTTACTGACCTGTTTATCTTGAGTTTTTTCTTTTATTTGTTGGCTTTGTGTTCCTCACACCAGGTTGAATCATCTAAGGAGATTGGGAAATTTTTTACCGGGCAGGAATGCCAATCCTTTATTGAGTAGCTTGACGAGGTTGGCCTTCATGTCTGCCTCCCAGGGCTTATTCATCTTCCTCTCACTTAAATTCGAATCTGTTGTTATGAAATGTATCAGGTGCAAGATTGGTTGTATACTGATGGCGAAGATGCTTCTGCGACCGAGTTTCAAGAATGCCGACCCAATATTTTTCAGGTCGGTTCTTAAGTTAATGTGTTACAAATGCTAATTTTTTTAGGTGAGAAAATTTGTACCAATGATGACTTATGTAATGCTAGACTTACAACAAGGCCGGCAGCATCTGAAGATGCTTGTGGATATCTTGGCAAGCTGCAACAGGTATTTGAAATAGTTGTCATTATTGACAAATTGCTGGTCAAGTATCTTAGCTTGACTTTTTTGGGTTTTCTCTGGGCGATGTTTCTTCCATCGTTTGTATATTCTTTTTAATAAAATTTTCTTTTATTCTATCAAAAAAATAAAGTGAATAGTAGCACTCTGTGATAACCAAGAGTTGTCATTATTGACAAATTGCTTTATTGAGCGTGTATTGGCTACCATGGTTTACAGTTGTAGATGTTCGATGACTGCATGACATTTAATGTGAGTTTCTAGTTATTAAATCTGAGATGGCTAGAAATTGATAAAAGCAGAAGATACACAATTGAAAACTTGGAATGCAAAAGGCTATGGTTATTTCTTGGATATCAAACTTATATGAATCACACAGCAAATAGGGTGGCTGGAATCCCTTCTCTTTCTAGCCAGGGGTCTTCAAGCTTGATCTATTATATTCTAGGGATGTTTAAAAAAAAAAAGTTGTACTTCAATTGTCATTTTGGTTCTTAACAATTAATTGTTCTTTTTTCCCTTTGCTTCAAGGAAACATCTGTTTCTGGTCCTTGTATTCTTTGTTTTTCCTATTTTTTTTTCTTTGTTCTTCTCATCCGGGGTCTCCTGATCTTGCTAAGTTCTTGAACATTGACCAGCTAGGAATTGTGGACTATTATCTTCTTTAGGGCAATGTATTGGGCCTGCAGTAATTCCTTGGTATTCTAACAAGTCCATATCTTCAAAATCAGAACTTCACTTCAAATTGTAGGAGGATAGGGGCTTTCAATAAAGCATCTCGTGATTTAGTAGAACTTATGATAGTGCATATTTATTCAACTTGAAAATGTTGCAGAGTACAGATAGAGTGCTCGCACCACTGCAAAAGTAAGCCTATGTGGCAGCTCAAATGGGATGAAGTAAACTAACAGAATTGCTACTTGTCTTTAGTAAATTACCTAATGTACATGGTTTGCAAACTTTTCACAGAATATATCTTTTAATATATTTCTCATTTTGGTTGCAACAAAACAAAATTCTTAAAAGTTAGCAGTCATGTCCCCGTTTTAGTATGTACCATACCAAATATGATAAGGTAATTTTTCATGCATTTTTTTTTGCCGTTAACACAGATGTAAACATTTATGCTGGTCACATGAGCACTTAAATTTATTTTTTTTTGCGAGAATCAAGGGGATCTTTATTGCTTAATCGTCCATCCCAAACAGGGAGTTGCTAGTTGTTCATTTGTAAAAGGACCATCCTTCAACTACAATTTTACTAGTGAAATAGTTAAAACTTCTTGGTGTGCATATAAGTTGTTGATAAGTGTATGATATCCATTGCATAGAAAAACCGGCTTCCAATTATTGCCTATTTTAATAAAATTATTTCTTCATCATATCATTTGCGAAAGTTTTTTAGTAGGTTATTTTCATTAGTAGAAGGGCTTTATTAGGTTAGTTTCCTGCAACATTGTGTATCAACTATTAAGTTTGGTACATTGCTTGGGTTAGGTTTATAGATAATAGCACTATTGATTTGACATTTCCTTTTTGAGCATTTGCAGGTTATAAGTGGTTGGGAGAAGAACAAATCGTGGCTTCCCAAAACTAGAATAGATACATCTTTTCATCTAATTGGTCTTCTTTATATTTTTGTCTGCAATATGTTGAAATTATATTGATTTGGGGTTTGAGACTTTATAACAGAAAAATTCAAAATTAAAATCCTGCATTGAAATTTAATTTTTCAGGTTCTAAGTGATGCTGACAAGGTCAAGGATTGGTTGGAGGATAAGGAGGCTGAGCATAAAAAGTATGTGATCTCTTGGCCTGTATAGTTACTGTGTTAATCCGTCATGTTTTCTTCAAATTCTATACCCATTATGATGCTTATCACTTATTAGTTGTTGAAAATAATAAAAGTAATTTCTCTATATTTTTTTTGATTTCTAGATGATTTTTGAACAATATACATGGATAAAATATGAAAGAATCTTTGAAAATTCAGATTTTATATAATTTTTTATGAGTCTTGAGAAGCAGGGTCTGCTTTTTAGCTGACCTAGGTGTCCCTGTGTTTAACCATGGTTATGCTTCACTACATTAAAAAAATTAGTAATTTTGTTTTTTTCTAAAAACCCTAGGAGATTAAACACAATTGATGGATGGTAAAAAAGAGGGGCTTGGACCAATGAGTTCACCGGGGGGGGGGGTCTATTTTTCATTTCCCATTTTTTATTAAACATTTTTTTGGGGGTAAGGGGGGCCGCATGTGTGATGTGTCTTGCACGTGCAACATCTAACTAGCCTTATCTATTATCTATTACTTTAAAATAAAAGAGAATATAACAGGGGCGGTTAGTGAAATGTGTTCTTAGATTATTTTCACTAATTTCTCCATGTCCCATATCTATTACCTAATAAGTCCCACTGTCCAAAGCCCCCACTGATTTCTTCTGCAAAGTCATTATGTGATGATGCAATGAAACTTCATCATCGCTGATTCTTTTGTCAAAGAATCATCGTTGGCGCTTTCGTCGAAAAATCATCGTCGGCGCTTTCATCGGAAAATCATTGTTGGCGGCTTGGCGCTTTCATTTGAGAATATTAAAATGCTGAAATTTACCGCCAACAAAGATCACGAGAAGCAAGACCAGAGTTAATGTTTTGGAAGTTTTTTTAATTGAATTTAATATTATCTCTGTAGAACACGAAAATGGTCTCTCACAGATAAGAACTAGATTTCTTTATGCTTCTTTTCTTCTTATTTATGGCTGCATTTCTTTATGCTTCATTTCTTCTTATTTATGGAGGACTAATGGAGTTTTGTATTTCTCTTCTCAGCCCTGTTTAGATAGCAGAGAAGGGTATATGATTTTATGAATTTTCTTTCTCTACAACATTTATATCTTGTGGGTGAAGGGAGGAAGAAAAAGCTTGTGCTTTAATGGAGAAATAGAGTAGTTCAAGAGTTGGTGCTTTAGAGATCTTATAGGGACCCGACTTCTGATTACCAAGAGAATGTGTTATTAGTACCTAAAGGTGGTAAATATATGAGTTAATATTATAGCTCATATAGACATGAAAGGGGTGATCCTAAGAGACCCTAAGAATTTAGACTTCAGATCATAATATCCATCAATCGGGGCAGAATTTCTAAAGTCTGACATTAACAGAAATGACCTGTCTAATATAGAGAAGGGTTTGGAGAGATAAAAAAAATATATATTATTTTTTTAATTACTAATTATGATTAGTGAGTAATTAATTGATTAATCAGTGATTAGGATGTTAGTGATACTTTATTTTGAGATTAAGGGCTTAAGTCTCTAAATGTTAAGAGGGGGGGGGGGGGTTAAATTATAATTAAGGTAAGTTAAAGAAGTATAATAAGGTTACTTTTTATTCTTAATTACAAGTAGTAAGTAACTAATTAACTAATTTGTGTTTAAAGAGGCTAATAATAACTAATTGGGATTTAAGGACTTAAGTGTAATATAGTATTAAGTAGAAGGGTTATATTATAAATAAGATATGTGTAAAGGCATGTGTTGGGTGGAGGTGAAACCACCCAACTGACTCAGCTTTAAAGTAAATCTGCTGTACATGTTTTGGAGAAGAGAAACATTAGTTCCTGTTGTACAGTAATAGTAACATTGAACAGTAACAAGCTTAGAAGGTTTGTAGAGAAGAAGAGAAGAAAGGAAAAGGAAAAGAAAGGAAAGGAAAGGAAAGAGAGAAGGAAAAGGGAAGAAAACAACAACAGAGGGATCTAGAGTGTGTCATCACCACCTCTTAAGGTACTCTCAATTTCTTATCTTCATTTTTGATAGTTGACATGATGAATGAATTGGTAGGATTTGTCACCTTAAGGGTTTTGTTTATGAGCGGGAAGTTGCAGAATTCCCTGCACAACTCTAGAGATAGATGTTTATAAAAAGCTAGACTCAAGTTGTGGATCCCATGCTGTCAGAGGTTCATATGAACCAGACCAAGGTTTTGGCTAAAGGTTGGAATTATCGGCCCTTATTTGGTATTTAAAATGTAATTAAGAACGGAAAAGATGTGTTTTACAAATTCTACATTTCTGAATGTTGTCTGTCTTTGGGGAAGATGATTCCCTAGTTAAAACCATTGGTTTCGTGCAAATTTTGGTGAGAAATTAGGAATGTAAGTCTACTTTTAAATGAAACAACTTTCAGGTCCAAATCTTGAATATTGAATGAGTTATGGTTGAATGTTCCAAACAGACTCATTCTGGAAAACAGTTTCCAGCACTTGTTCTCGTTGGTCAAAACTCCTAATGAGCTATGGACATCATCAATTGTGCATAAATCATATGTTGTCTACAATATACGATCAGTGGAGATTCATATCAACTTGATTTCATCCCATTCAGAGCAATAGTTTAGAAGATATGAAGTGTGATAGGGTCTGTCTGCCCAAATGATTCAAATCAATGCTCTTGAGTCAATTGTACTTTGCTCATTATGAATCCACACGTGCATAGATTGAAACAAACAATGAATAGTTCTTAAGGGCAAATCATAAATTAAGAGCATAAACTACGTAAAGGACATTAGGGGTATAAAAGAAATTAAATAAACAAATTGGAAAAGGAATTTCTAAAGATGGGCAATTGTATTTTTTAAAGGAAAACTGATGGAGAAACAAGAGGGTTTTGGCTAAGGCTTGGGTGGTGTTTATCGACTGAGAAGGATTTGATCTTGATAAGGTAAGTACATTCTACTAGCTTACTTTGTAGATATAATTATGAATGTGATGTTTTGAATCCATGCATGTTGTATATTGTTATGAGCATACTTTGGAGATAGAATTATGTATTCATATTCAAATTTCATGACTATTATTACTTGGTATTGAAGCATGATGATTAAGTATGCTCTATTGTTTAGACTTCATGATTGATCATTCATGCATGTCTACTAGCTTACTTTGTAGATATAATTATGAATGCGATGTTTTGAATCCATGCATGTTGTATATTGTTATGAGCATACTTTGGAGATAGAATTATGTATTCATATTCAAATTTCATGACTATTATTACTTGGTATTGAAGCATGATGATTAAGTTTGCTCTATTGTTTAGACTTCATGATTGATAATTCATGCATGTCATGATTTCAATTTCAGTTTTAAGAATGCATGCTTATATAAGTGTTAACATGAATTTGAAATGAAATGAAAATAGTTTATGCAAGACAAGTCTAAGATCTTAGTTCTAGGCTTCAAGGATCATGTCTAAATCTAGTTTATTAGGCTTTCAAGGATCAAAAATAATGATAATGCCAGACACAAGGGCTGGTTCAATGGAGTTGGGGAAATTGACATTTTATATATATATATATATATATATTATACTATGACAGTAAAGCATGGCCGTTACCAAGTCAAGGCTCTAACTCCCGGCTCACAAGCATGTATCGAAGAGAGTTCAAGCAAGAACAAGAACAAGCAAGTTCAAGCAAGTATAATACCATGATTCACAAAAGGCAAGAACAAGAACAATATTGCATGATTTTACAAATATGCACACGACAAGAACCATGAGTTATGCATCAACAAACATGTTTTAAAATGGCATGAAAAGTCATGTTTAAGTATTAAGTTCCTGCATGCATCATGATTATATTGTTTTAATTTCCATGTACGTTATGTCATGTTTATTATCCATTGTTAGCTATTGGTTTGTACTCGCAGAGTATCCCATACTCAATCGTACATTTTACGTCGGTAGGTATTGGCTTTGATAATCGTGGTTTCAGGTCATGGATTGAGAAAGTTTATTGCGAAGAATAGCAGTGTAGGGAACCTTAGGTGGATGCTAGAGAATTGGATGTTTGGCTTTACGAATAGGCTCTTGTGATCATGGAAAACTAAACAAGTATGTTTGCATGTATTTAGCTTTAGTAGTTGTTGGAATACTTCTATCAGGTATATAAAATTTAGCTTCCACTGTAGCATGCCTTGTTAATTGCAGGATGGTTTGATAGGTCAGGTCAAGTCATAATCCAAAGTACCCTAAACTCCTAGGGGGCATTTTGGGGCGAGACAGATCTAGTTTGAAATTGCAGCATTAATAAGACCAATAAACAATCAAGATTTACACTTTTACTCAAAAGAAAATCAAGAATTACTAAACAACATAGGTCAATCAACAATCCCACAATAATGAACTTTCAAATTTGATCGGGTGATTGTAATGGCAGTGAGAACTTTCACTAGCTTAGGAATTTTGACAAATATTCATTGAGATTTTCTTGTCAATTGAGGATTTTAAAGAAATTAATTAGGCTCAACAATGGTTATGAGTTAGACTTCAGTTTCGGTATAAACTTCGGTCGCTAAGGAAGTTGACACGTTTCGAGGAAGTTTAAGGAAGTCTAAAGAAGTTATGTAAAAATTAAAGAAATCTAGGAAACTTTAAGGAAACATTGGAAATCTAAGATGAAACTTTAGAAATTCAATACTTAAGCATAAATACACATCTAGAAATCATTATATTACTGATGCAAGCATGTAGTACTCAAATGTGAGAATTATATTAAGTGACATGCGTTGTCTGCTTGTCTGAGCTGTAATTTTTTCTTGGTATTTCTCTGGATTGTCAATTTTTTAAAACTATATTTCATCTTCTTTGTCAAGTGAAGGGGTATGTATTCTTTTTTTTATTTTTCAATGATTATCCATGTTAATTGTTTTGGAAACCTAAAAACCTTATGAATGCACATTGAAGTCGATAAATTATTGAAATTCAATTTAGTTTCTAAACCTATTTCATTCTACAATTGATGAGCTCAATGTTTTTACAATACTGAATCAATATGTGAAGAGGAGGAGATGGGTAGTCACATAATTTTGAATTTATGAAATACTATTAGGAAATTATCTGATTTTTTAAATATTACTAAAAAGTCATTATCGGCATAATATACTAATAACAAGATTATTAGAATAATAAAATTATAATTTATAGTAAGGTTAATGCTAACCACACTCAAATAATAAAATTATAATTTATAATAAGGTTAATGCTAGCACACTCTCGTTTAAAGTTAATTATATTTATAATAAGGTTAATGCTAGGTACACATGTCTTTCCTTATGAAGAAAGTAAGTTTAAAACGGGTGAAACTAGCATTACCCTTTTAAGTTAAAACCTGAAGTCGTTCAATATACAGATATTTTCTATACACTTCGGTTAACTTCCACTGAAGTTCTACATTTTCTCAACAATTTTTTTCTATTTCGGTCGAAGTTTAACAGGAAGTCCAATATTTTTAAAATACTAGTGCATTTCACTTCGGACACCACGGAAGTCGACTCAATTCGGTCAACTTCGGCGGAATTGAGTCAATTTTTGATACCATGCATGTGAGGTGGGGTTTCAAATAGTATTGGGTTAAATAACAACCAGCAGCAAGAACTAATGGATTTATGAAATTATGGTTAGGGTATAGGAATATGGTTGTTTTTAGGGTTTGGAATGGTATTAGGGTTGATGGTATTGGTATTTTAGCGTTTACACGTGAATTAGGGTTTGAGTAAGAGGGGAATAGGATTAGGTACAGGTTAGGGAAAGATTAAAATTGCTGGGACAGGTTTGGGACAAAGGAATAGTGCTGGGACAGTGTTGGAATGTGGCTGGAGGCAGTGACAGTGTAGGGGAGGAGCTGTTGGGGGACTGTAGATGCTGGGACAAGCTTTTGGGATAAAAGGAATAGCGCTGGGACAGTGTTGGAATGTGGCTGGAGGCAGTGAAAGTGTAGGGCAGCGGCTGTTGGGGGACTGTAGATGCAGGGACAGGTTGTTGGGATTGGTGCGGCAGCCTTGGACAGCAAGGTAAGGTTTGGTTTTGCAATACAAAGGGCTGGTGGCTGTTGGGGGATTGTAAGGAGTGGCTGTTCTTTGGGAATCACTCTAATGGCATCACACCAAATCCAATCACTGGAGAATGCTTAAAAATATTTTCTTTTCATTCATTAAATTCATCAACTTACAATTTACAGCATAAATTATGTTTAAATGATGCAGTAAAAAATTAAGAATAGTAAACTAAAGTTTGTTTTGTTTTTATCGGTAAATAGCAAATATAATAAAAAATAAACGAAACTACAACAGTTTACAGAATGCAATGCATTGCTATAGTTGGCTTTGGTATAAATATGCTTATTATAGATTTCTTTTTTCCTCCAGGAGCACTATAACTTGTCCGAAGTTTGAGGAACTCTGTGGGGACCTATGGGAGAAATCTTTTATCCCTTTAAGAAAAACACGAACACCCAAAGATCTTGGGTGGAAGAAGAAACAAGGAGGGAGATGGAGACAGAACATCAATAGGACTGTTGAAACCCAAAATTGTAGTGGGCATGCAATTCATAAGATAAAAAGCAGTCTGAAGGGCATCAGACAAAAAACGTTTAGGAACGTTCATGCTAAACGAATAAGCATGAGTGATTTCCAACAGATGACGGTTCTTCCTCTCAGCAACACCATTTTGCTGGGGAGTACCAACACAAGTTGTCTGGTGGATAATCCCGTGATCGCGGAAGTAGGAGAAGAGAGTAGTAGACAGATACTCTCCATCATTATCAGAACGAAAGGATCTTTAACTTAACATCAAACTGGGTTTCAATCATTTTATGAAAAGATTGAAAAACAGAGCAAACATCACTCTTCTGTTTCAACAAGTAAACTCACGTTACTCTAGAGAAATCATCAACAAATATAACAAAGTAACGAAATCCACGAGAGGAAGTGATAGGAGCAGAACGTCACACATCAGGATGAACAATGGAAAAAGGTGAATTACTTATATTAAAATCAACATTTTTTTTACAAATTCACAAGTTTCACATTGAAGTTCAGACACAGAAACAGAAATAAAATACTGTGGAAACAGTTTCTTTAACATAAAAATGGATGGGTGGCCCAAACGTCTATGCCACTGCAACAACTGTACAATGTTGTGATCACGACTACTACTACTACTAGGCCCATCGCGAACTTGCTGAACAGGAGAAGCCACCGGTGAGGAACTATCCAACAAGTACAATCCCCTCTCCTCATAGCCTCTACCAATCGTTTGTCTCGTCTCCAAGTCCTGAAAGACACAGTGAGAGGGAAAAAAGATGACACTACAATTCAAGGATTTGGTTAGGTGACTGACAGACAAAAGGTTTAATTTGGTGACTAGTTTGTATAAAATTGTGGCCAAAATTCTTGCGGATAGACTGAAGAGGGTGGTGTGGGGGCTTATCAAGGCGCTTTTGTAAAAGGGATACCTACATTCTCATACTACATTATGGGACATAAAGTACATACTTTCATTTTTCGAAGGCATCTAAAGCTCTAAGCAATAATCATTTCACACTAGCTCTCATTCACTCAGTTCTCTGAAAGAGAATCAGAAATGGAACCAGATAGTACTTCTCCAGAATTCATGTGTTTCTTATTTAGATTTTTCAGTATTATATACTGTGATTACTGATAAAAAAAAAAAATTGAATTTTGAGATATTGTTGCAAGAATCAGTTTTCCCTTGTACCCCTTCAAGAGGCCTGGCTCCTGCTTTGGGCATTTTTGAAATGTAACAATACTTCACCACATGAGTACTTGATTTAATGCTATGCCCAATTCTCAAGGACATTCAGGGTACCAATATGTATACTGTTGGACATACAGTTGGGTTGGCTCTTACAGGTGTCTTCATTTGTGGCTAGATAAAATATCTTTGTCGTATTTGTAACAAGAAGCGCTGCATGTTGGTGTTTACTGATTTTAGTCATTAGGGGAATTCCTTTGATACATAATTAGTGGTCCAGAAAAGGAAAATTGAAGAATTTATTATTCGACAAGATTTCAGAACACGTAACCTACTAGAAGCAGCGTTTTAAGCTGCATTCATGAACTTCGCCCTTGAGGTCATGCACAATGTACTCCAATGAATCTCTGTCATGGTTTTATCTCAACCACTTGCTTCTTGTTGAGTGTAAAAGTGTGCATGTATGGGTTACATTAGACCAGAATTTAATTAGCTGATATAAAAGATTTCTTTAGTTTGAGTGTGATTCTAAATTTCAATAACGACATGTAGGTTTTTCAATACAATAAAATGCACATACATTATAAAGTATACACATTAAGAATGAAAAAAATAGTCTTGATCTATACACATATATCAATTAACACAGGGACTATGCACATGGATACATTGATGCGGCTTTATGTGCCCGTTGCATAGGGTTGTTCTGTATCAGCTTTATGTTCTTGCTGATGCTGTGTCACCTTTACCTTCCCCACTTCATCTGTCCTCTCCTACACATATGACATTACTGCGAGCACTGGGAAATATCCAAATCTGATTCTTAACGTATTGGTATTGGCATCCTCAGCGTCATCATTATGTCTGTGTTAATAATTTTCATGTACATCTAGTCGAGGAAAGAAGAATGCATCTCTCAAAGAAAGTGGTACGTATTTAGATGCAATTTCAGGAATATTTTATGATGCCAAAATATTAGTATGCATTCTTTATGTTTGACCAATATATTTTGACCCTCAATGTTATATCTTTTGTTAGATCAAGATAATTAAAAACTTTTGATCACTTCTTCCATCCATGTCATTTTTGGACGTCTCCTTGTCCTCTTTAGAGCCTTCGACCTTTTTGTGATAAACAGTTTATCAAATTAATAATCTCTTCAAGTGTCCCTGGACAAAACGATAAATAGAGCCAGAATGCATACCAACCTTTGCTGAGGAAAGTGATGACACCTTCTTCAGATTTCAGTGGTGAAAGCTACATCACCATGAAAACCAAATTGTATTCAATATTGATGTCCTTTATTTATTATTGAATCAAAGAACCTTAGTTAATCAAAGCTTCGTTCATTGCATCAAATCTTTGAAAAAGAGAGAGAAAACAACATATAATTTTTAGACGGCGAGGAGTCTGCAATGCATGTAATCACCCTTGAAAAAGGTGATAATCTTTTATTTGAGCAACTTTTGTGTTTCGGTGTTTAAAACGGCAAAAATATGTTCATCCAAGATTCGAATTCTGATTTGCCCGCTAACAACTCAGCGCAACGTTTAAATGTGGAAAGAAACACATTTTGTTAATTTAAAGTGCGAAAATATTATTTTTTAACATATTCTGTCATGTCTGAGCCATTCATCTCATGACACCTCATTTAGGGTTTCTGGGATCCATTTAGTCCCACGTTGACCAAAAACGTGAAAACCCTCATCCTTCACCATTATAAAAGGCACACCCTATTCTCAATTCAACTTGGAACCTTTGAAGCTTTGAGACCTTGATAACCTTGAAGCTTGACAACCTTGGCCACTTTCAACTTTGGAAGACTTTGCACACTTTTGTATCCACGACACTTGCGGGAAACCCTAGTTCTTGCCTGGGTATGATTCAAAATATCGGTATCAGGTGCCGTATCGGTAAGTCCAAAACAGGAGGGGTGTGGAAACCCTAGTTCTAGACTTTGCATACTTTTGTATCCACCACACTTTACAAAGATTTTGAAGTGATCTATTACCAGTTGGGGGGTATCTTCTGAGAAGTTCGCCCAGTATGTAGTGTTTGGTTTGACAGATGCTGGTGAAAAGTAAGAGATTAGCAACTTCTCGAATTATGCATAAATCTGAATTCTGCTTTAAAGCATTCAAGCAGTGATAATTTGTTCTTCTGTGCGAAACTGCAAAATCTAACTAGGTAAACTCTAATTACGAAGTTGACTTTTATGTTCTCTTTTCTAGGTATTCATCTCGAGATATCACTTCTCCCATCAAGGCAAATCTGTATTTGTCTCTCAGCAAGAGTGGAATACTTTCTTTGGATCAAGTAGATGCTGTTATAGAAGTAGCAGAATGGGTAGAAGTTCCTAAAAGAATCTGACTGTGGATAACTTAACTTTTGTTATTCCTAAAATATCAGCAGAAGCTGCCCCCCAGGAAACAAAGATTACTTGCCCGTTGATGATGGGATTAGTAATGCATCCAACTCCAATGTAGAAAAGCAAAGTAGCATGGATCCTGATACAAAAGAAACTGAAGAAGCGGACATTTAGCTAGCTTTCACCGAAACAAAGATTACTTGCCCGTTGATGATGGGATTAGTAATGCATCCAACTCCAATGTAGAAAAGCAAAGTAGCATGGATCCTGATACAAAAGAAACTGAAGAAGCGGACATTTAGAGTTCCACTAAAGGTGAAAGCTAGCTAAATGTTTTAAAACTTATTGTAATATTAATCACGGTTATTCCAATTAAAAACATTAATCAGGGTAATAAAATTGCTTTAGTTAACTTAAAACAGTTTTGAATGCAAACATTTCTTATTATGTTTCATCATTACTCTATATTAACCTTTCTCGTTTGGCAATTATAGGTAGTTGAGAAAATGGATGGACTTGCATGTCTCTTTCAAAAAAATCTCTTTCTGAAGCTAAACTTAGATTAGAGGCACTGGACAAAAAGGATGTAGAGCAAAGAACTTATGAACTAATAAATAACCTGGAAGGATATATATATGCTACTAGAGAAAAAGTTTGAAGTCATTTCATAAATATAAACAACTATTTAATAAATAAATAAAAGATGGTCTTTCGTGTCAACCGTTATCTTTCTTCTTGATGACCCAGTTTGATGATTAACCTGGAAGGATACATATATGCTACTAGAGAAAAAGTTTGAAGTCATTTCATAAATATAAGTTGCTATTTAATAAATAAGAAAAAGGGTGGTCTTTCCTGTCAACCATTATCTTTCTTCTTGATGACCCAGTTTGATGATTGTGGATTTTATTAAGTTATGCTTCTCATTTATTTCTAGGATTGATCATATTCGTCGGTTCGAATTCGGGTTCACAATTCGCAATTCACCACTCTAGAGTGAACTTGGTTCGCCAGGGGTAGGATGAGATAGTCATGGTTCAAAATATCGGTATCGGTCGCCGTATCGGTAAATCCAAAATAGGATACGTATCAGCGTATCGGTTAGATATGGCGGAAAAAATTTAGGATAAGCTAAAAAAATCTTGGATACGCAAGGAAAACCTTGGATTCCTTGCATAAAACCTCTTTTAATGCAAATATAAGCTAAAAACAAACTAAATGAAGGCCTCCAACTATATTTATAATCATACATATGAGAGGTAACAAATTTATAAGTTAAAAAAGGCATGTGCACTAAGAAATATGTATGAAAATACAAACCATAGTTACTTAACCAAGTGATAGAATCTCACTTGCATTCATAAATC
This sequence comes from Tetracentron sinense, assembly GCA_015143295.1. Lineage (NCBI taxonomy): Eukaryota > Viridiplantae > Streptophyta > Magnoliopsida > Trochodendrales > Trochodendraceae > Tetracentron > Tetracentron sinense. Next base: position 12,454,315 of record CM026551.1, read on the forward strand.
AAAAATATGAAAATACATACTCTTGTATTCACAAATCAAGTTACATACATGATAGAAGCTCAATACCACATTAAGCTTCGTGTTGGCTCATATTCTATCATTGTGGGATCAGGAATTGAGTAGAGTGATACATTATATAAGTGGTCCAGACATGATGACACCACTGTGTCCAAGTCATCATCGTGCGATACATGCCTAGGTACATTTGTACATATGTCTGCTGCTGTATCATGATTTGTCCATAACTGTCAGTCAAAGACTGGGACTGAGCATCATTACCAGTGGCTCCTAATAAGTAGGGTTGGGCTGGGGCATCATAACCAGTGGCTCCTGATAAATAGGGCTGGGCTGGGGCATCAGAACCAGGGGGATAACCTTATTTACATATTAATATCTAAAGTAAATGAAAGTAAAATCAAGTTAAAATCATTTATTTAAATAATATATTATGTAAATAAGTTGTGTGTATCGGGTTTGTATTGTGGATCCTTGTGTGTATTGGTTTTTTTTTTCCAGCGTACCAGTGTATCGGGTAGCTCCAAATAGGATACGTATCGGCCCGTATCAGTCGATACGTATCGATATTTTAAACCATGGAGATAGTTCGTTTCCCGGTTCACTTAGTTCTTTAGTTTGGTTCACTTATATAATATCAATATATATATATAAATTGTGTAAATAAATATATTATAAAAAATTATTAAAAAATAGGTTATTTAAAAAAAACCATTAAAAAATAGGTTTTGTGGCTGGTTCGTGAAGCCAAAAAACAAATTCGTCGAACTCAAAGTATAAGTTCACCGAACCCAAACAAAAAGTTCGCCGAACCAATGTTATTGGGTTTGGGTAGCGGGTTTGCTCAATTTGACGAACCCGAAGCGAACTAGTTCGCGGTTCCCACTAGTAGGTAGCGAACTAGGTAATCAATATTCCGTTTTAATCATTTCTTTGTTTAGGTTTTCAAGGTTTCCATCGGGTTATTTTATCTTTTCTGGGATTTGGAGGAATAATTTCTTATTTTCTTCTTTACTGATCTGTTTATCTTGACTTTTTCTTTTTGTTGCTAGCATTGTTCCTCATACCAAGTTGAATCATCCGAGGAGATTGAAAAAAATTTACCGGGCAGGAACGTCAATCCTTTATTGAGTAGCTTGACTAAGTTGGCCTTCATGTCTGCCTCCCAGGGCTTAGTCTCTTCCAATCACTTAAATTCTAATCTGTTGTTATCAAATGTATCAGGTGCAAGAGTGGTTGTAATTGTATACTGATGGCGAAGATGCATCTGCGACTGAGTTTCAAGAATGCCTAGATTTGTTAAAAACGATTGGTGACCCAATATTTTTTAGGTCGGTTCTTAAGTTAATGTGTTACAAAGGCAAATTTTTTAGGTGAGAAAATTTGTACCAATGATGACTTATGTAATGCCAGACTGAACGAGCTTACAGCAAGGCCGACAACATCTGAACATGCTCGTGGATATCTTGGCAAGCTGCTACATGTATTTGTAATAGTGAATAGTAGCACTCTTTGATAACTAAGGGTTGTCATTATATTCATAAACTGCTTTATTGAGCTTGTGTATGCTACCATGGTTTACAGTTGTAGATGTTCAATTATTGCGTGACATTTAATGTGAGTTTCTAGTTATTAAATCTTAGATGGCTAGACATTAATAAAAGCAGAACATACACAATTGAAATCTTGGAATGCAAAAGGCTAGGTTTATTTCCTTGATATCAATCTTATAAGTATCACACAACCAATAGGGTGGCTGGAATCCCTTTTACAACAGTGGCCTTAACAAACAATAGAGGTAACAAAGCGTACAATATGAAAAGATTCTAATATGATATTATGACCGCGTTAAAGGAAAAAAATTATAGAGGGGACAAGGGAGTCCCCTGTCTTCAAGCTAGATCAATTATTCTAGAGATTTTTTTTTCAATGTTGTACTTCAATTATCATTTTGGTTCTTAACAATTAACTCTTCTTTTTTCCCTTTGCTTCAAGGAAACATCTGTTTTTGGTCCTTGTATTCTTTGTTTTTCCTCTTTTTTTATTTATTTATTCTTCTCATCTGGGGTCTCCTGATCTTACCATGTTCTTAAACATTGACCAGCTAGGAATTGTGGACTATTATCTTCTTTAGGGCAATGTATTGGGCTGGCACTAATTCCTTGGCATTCTAACAAGTCCACATCTTCAAGATCAGAACTTCACTTCAAATTGTAGGAGGATAGGGGCTTTCAATAAAGCATCTCGTGATTTAGTAGAACTTACGATAGTTCATATTTATTCAACGTGAAAATGTTGCAGAGTACAGATATAGTGCTCGCACCACTGCAAAAGTAAGCCTATGTGGCAGCTCAAATGGGATGAAGTAAACTACAGAATTGCTACTTGTCTTTAGTAAATTACCTAATGTACATGGTTTGCAAACTTTTCACATAATATATCTTTTAATATATTTCTCATTTTGGTTGCAACAAAACAAAATTCTTAAAAGTTAGCAGTCATGTCCCCGTTTTAGTATGTACCATACCAAATATGATATGGTAAATCTTCGTGCATTTTTTTTTGCCGTTAACACAGATGTAAACATTTATGCTGGTCACATGAGCACTTAAACTTATTTTTTTGCGAGAATCAAGGGGATCTTTATTGCTTAATCGTCCATCCCAAACAGGGAGTTGCTAGTTGTTCATTTGTAAAAGGACCATCCTTGGACTACAATTTTACTAGTGAAATAGATAAAACTTCTCGGTGTGCAAATATAATCCTTGGACTACAATTTTACTAGTGAAATAGTTAAAACTTCTCGGTATGCATCTATAAGTTGCCGATAAGTTTATGATATCCATTGCATAGAAAAACCGGGTGCCAATTATTGTCCATGTTAATAAAATTATTTCTTCATCATATCATTTGCAGAAGTTTTTTAGTAGGTTATTTTCCTTTGCCGAAGGGCTTTGATAGGTTATTTTCCTACAAAATTGTGTATCAACTATTAAGTTTGCTACCTTGCTTGGGTTAGGTTTGTAGATAATAACACTATTGATTTGACATTTCCTTTTTGAGCATTTGCAGGTTATAACTTATAAGTGGTTGGGAGAACAACAAATCGTGGCTTCCCGAAACTAGAATAGATACACCTTTTCATCTAATTGGTCTTAATATTTTTTTCTTGAATATGTTGAATTTATCTTGATTTGGGGTTTGAGGCTTTATGACAGAAAAATTCAAAATTAAAATCCTTCATTCAAATTTGATTTTTCAGGTTCTAAGTGATGCTGACAAGGTCAAGGATTGATTGGAGGAAAAGGAGGCCAAGCAGAAAAAGTATGTGATCTCTTGGTCTGTATAGTAACTTTGTTAATCAGTCCTGTTTTATGCAATTTCTATACCCAGTGTGATGCTTGTATATATTCTCTTTTTGATGTAAAGCTGTTCAAAAGCTTTATTTTTAGGTTCATTATCACTTATTACTTATTAGTTGTTGAAATATTCTAAAAGTTATTTCTCTTTTTTTTTTTGATTTCTATATGATTTTTGAACAATATACTTGGATAGAGATTTACTTGGATAAAATATAAAAAAATCTTTGAAAATTCAGATTTTATATAGTTTGTTATTAAAAAAAAATTTCGGGGATAAGAGCCGCATGTGCCTTGCACGTACAACATCTAATTAGCCTTATCTATTATCTTTTACCTTAATATAAAAGAGAACATAACAGTGGCAGTTAGTGAAATGTGTTCTTATATTATTTTCACTAATTCCTCCATGTCCCATATCTATTACCCGTCCCACTGTCCAAAGCCTCTGCCTGACTTCTTTCATTTGTTTCTACGTCTACAAAGACATTATGCGATGATGCAACGAAACTGTTGGAGAAATGGTAGAGAAGAGAGGTTAGGGTAAATTATTTAGTTAAGGATTAGAGAACCCTACTAGCATATTATATAAAGAGAGAACATTACATTTATGCCCTTTTACAAGTATACCCCTGATATTACATATATCAACACTCCCCCTAAAGCTGGAGCATAAACATTAAGTATGCCCAGCTTGACAGTAATATCCTGAAGAATAGCAGGGCCAACCGGCTTGGTGAAGATATCAGCAAAGTTGTTGAGATGACGAAACATGTTGAAGAGATAAAGAACAATCCCGGGCTTTCTCACAAAGAAAGTGAATATCAACCTCAATGTGCTTTGTCCGCATATGAAGCATAAAATCTGAGGCAATCTTTGCAGCAGCCTCGTTACCACAATATAAGGACAAGGTCTTTAATAGGAAACTCTAACTCAAAGAGGAGAGAATGAAACCATAAGAGTTCACAAGTGCCATGAGCAAGTGCATGATATTCTGCTTTGACACTAGACCGAGAAATCACGGGTTGCTTTTTGCTCTTCCACGCAACTAAGTTGCCTCCAAGGAAAAAGCACAATAGCTCAGGTGGAATGATGGTGCCATGAGCAAGTGCACGACCCACAAGACGCTGATAGACATGAGGATCAAAAAGAAGATCACTCTCACTATCAAGCAAAGAGAGTTTCAGATCCATGAGAGAAGTAGCGGGTTTATATCCACTCATACTAGTATCGCTGAGGTGGTCAAGAGAATACTTCCGTTGTGACAGAAAAATTCTCTTCTTAGATCGAGCAGTCTCCAAGACCAAGAAAGTACTTCAGATGACCTAGATCTTTGACATCAAAGGTACGCCCCAGCTCATGCTTAGCATGAAAGATGAATGAGGAGTCATCGCTAATCAAGATGATATCAACATATACCAGAAGAATAGTGCGGCCTGAGGTGTCAGAATGGATGAAAACTGTATGATCAGAGTGACATCGCTGGAAGACTCCCCCTGAAGCAGGAAACTAGGAGGGGAGGGGGATCCATATACACCTTCTCGGTGAGATGCCCATTAAGAAAAACATTCTTGATGTTTAATTGATAGAGAGGCCAACTTTGATTTGCTGCAGGAGAGAGGAGAACACAAATAGAAGTTAGTTTGGCCACAGGCGCAAAAGTAGCATCATAGTCAAGCCCATAAGTCTGAGTAAAGCCGCAGGCGACAAGACAAGCCTTATACCGAGCAACACTGTCATCAGAGTTATGTTTGATGGTGAAGACCCAACGACTCGCCCACAGGTTTCTTCCCAGCTGGACCATATGCCTAGTCTGATTAGACTGAAGAACATTCATTTCATCAACCATAGCACTCTTCCACTCAGGATGAAGAAAAGCATCACGAACGGACCGAGAAATAATCACAGAGTCAATTGCTGAAACGAAGGCCTGATACGAGGGAGATACAGCCTGATAACAAATATACTTGACAAAGGGGTAAAAAGTAATACAGGAGCGAACACCCTTGCGATGAGCAATAGGTATCTCAAGATTAGAAGCAATAGGAGTAACAATAGCAGGAGAATGAACAAGAATAATGGAGGGTAAAGAAGTACCTCGAGGAGTGGCCTGCGGGGAAGATTGTGGTAGAGGCGCATCGGAGGAGCAACCATGTGGTTGGCAGCGAGAGTATGTGAGAAACTCTTTCTGCTATGGGAGTTCCCCTACAATAGGTAAAGGCATAGAAACGGGAGAAATAAAAGGTAAAGGCACAAAGACAGGTGGCACCGTAGGAGCATGAGAGAAAAAAGGGACTGTCTCAAAAAAATTAACATCCAAAGAGACAAACAAACGACGAGATTGAGGGTCATAACACCGATAGACTTTAGAGGTGCTAGAGTAACCAACAAAGATACATCGAATGACCTTATCATCCAATTTCTAATGATTGGGCGAAGATCCTAGACAAAGCAAGTATAACCAAACACCCATGGCTCAATGGGAAAAATAGGAACTTGAGGGGAAAGAAGCTGATTGGTGAGAGGCCATCAAGAAAGCAAGAAAGAGCTCGATTGATGAGAAAACATGCAGTGAGAAGAGCCATGGACTAATATGGCTTAGACACCTACATGCCTCGCAACAAAGAACGAGTGACACAAACTAAATGACAATTCTTCCGCTCAACAACGTCATTTTGTTAAGGCGTGTAAGGACAGGTAAGCTGATGGGCAATCCCATGAGTTTGAAGAAACTGGACAAAAGGTGCATAGAGATACTCACCGCCATTATCAGAACAAAGGGACTTAATAAGACCACCAAACTGGGTAACAATCATAGCATGCAATTTTTGAAATTCTGAGAACACCTCATCCTTAGACTTAAGAAGGTACACCCAAGTAGCTCGAGTGTCATCAATAAAAGTAATATAATAAAGAAAGCCATCACTCGAGGGAACAGAAGATGGTCCCCAAACATCCGAGTGAACTAACTGAAAAATAGAACGACATAAACAGTACGAACATGTGTTTAGTAAGCACACAAGTATCACATTGAAAACTAGATGAAGAACAAATTTTACTAAAAATAGGAATCAAAGAGCATAAAGTCTTAGATCCAATATGCCCATGCTTGGCATGCCATAAATGATAAGTATCAAGAGTAGCATCAACAGAAAAAAGAAAAACAGAAATAGTAGCAACAGTAGAGGAGACTCGATCAGGAGTATAATCGTTGTGGTAATATCATGGTCTGAAAAATACTGTATTTCTGATAAAAGAAAATGAGAATAAGCCTAACTATTGTGAAGTACATAAATGACTCTACTGTTAACAATGGCCTGATTTCATTGGAGACTCTAGAGTTATACAAGTACTATAGTAGTTAACAAGCTACTGTTAACTATTGTGAAGTGTTAGTAAGACTTGAGTAATTAATGCTGAACATTTGCAAAAAATATTGGTATAAGATGTTTTGATTTAATTAGGAAAATACTTCAAAGCTCCTTATCAAATCCTTGTTATTTGTTACCTAGGTAAAGGTATGGTTATCAACTTTGACACCAACATTGGCACTTCAGCACCCTCATGCCTAAGAAAGACAATATGCTGGTATGATTATATTTGTTCATATTTAGTAAACTGTTGATTTACTGATAGAAAGAAGTATACTATAGATTTAAATACAATGGCTGAAGAAGGTAAAGTAACTAAAAAATATGAAGACTTTTTAGATATTTAGTATGAATATCCTCAATGAAATTGGTTAGTAATTGGACATGTTAGTTTTTTCTGTTTGGGTACTACCTGAACTCTTGACATACGATCCTAAAAGTACCAATACCTAGTACATGTTACACATGAGTACTTCATCCAAGTGTGTTTAGGTAATTTAGCTCAATTCCGGTGTCTGAAATTGAATATTGCTTGGTCAACTAGACCATGAAGTGAGTACTAACCTCCTAGGAACTTCTTGTAATGTACCTACTTGTTGCTCACTCAAAATTAAGTTTTAGGATTCCTTTAGGAATGGGGGTTTATATATTGAGCTTTTCTTGAGGGCCTTAGAACTCACTCATGCTAGCAAATTTACAAATAGCTGGATTGGCTCAAGTCCCATTAGACCAAGGTTGTGGAAATGCTCTTTTCTCTCACTAATATATTTCATGAATTGTAAACCCTTATATTTTTGTCTATTTAGACTAGGAGCAGACTGATGAAAGAGAAGGAACGTTCCTATTAGCACCTTCCATGTCCTCCATAAGTCATCGGTCAAGTTTAACCTATGGAGCTACAACCACCCATTAAGTATTGACAGTCTCACAATATGTTCCACATACAATAGTCATCAACCACAACAAAAATATTGCTATTACCCTGAAACAAAAGCATATATAAACAATGGATAATTATTGTTTGAATGATCAATACCCAGGGGTCATCACTTGTTATGCACAATATATCAATATATTTTCTTCTTTGTTGACTAATCATAAAGTTTTTCCTTGCTGGAGCATGTATTGGCCTAAAGGGGTTCAAAAGTACCACATCCATCCTTGCAAATGATAAAGTAGGCTTGATCGACTACTGGAAAGGTACCATTAAAATATGAATGTTCTCGAGCAGATTTGAAATTTTTAATCTTCTTAGGTTATTTATTGCAAAGTAAACTTCTGAATGCGATTTTTCTTCTTAGGTTTTGACATTTGATTTTTTTTTTTTTAGGTTTATCGTACCGTCAAATGTGAATTAGAATGAGGAGTTTGAGAGGCGAATAAATGATCGATATAGCTACCATGACGAGACATTGATATAATCCAACAAAACAAATGAGAAGAAGGTTAGAATCTTAGCATTTATAATCATTTAACATTCTTGCTGTTATATTGTTTATATTTTAATTGTATATTACATTTTCAAGGTCTTATTTGAAATTTGAAATGAAAGCCTTATCATCTATTTTTATTTTATCTTTCTCTCGGCTATGATTCGGTCGTCTATACTGTTGTCCATGGTTTACCCTTTTATTTTATTTCTTTTTAATCTTATGTATTTTAGTTTGTATTATATTAGATGTTAGTCTATATATTAGTTAATTACTCTATTTGTTTGTAAATTAGATAATTTGTATGCTAGGTTAGTTAATCTGGATTTTAGATTCATTTTAGGTGTAGTTAATAATGTGTTTTTTAGTTTAGATTAATTAACAACTGAATATTAGTTTAGAATCTGATTTTTTATTAGTTTGTTATCTAATTTTTAGATTTGTGATTAATATAATATTAGTTTAAACTTATTTATAATCTGATATTTTTAATTCATTGATTTTTAGATTCGCAATTAATTTAACTTTTAGTTTAAACTTATTTATAATCTGATATTTTTTAATTCATTGATTTTTAGATTCGCAATTCATTCAACTTTTAGTTTAAACTTATTTATAATCTGATATTTTTTAATTCATTGATTTTTAGATTCGTAATTAATTCAACTTTTACTTGATATGTTAGGTGATTAATTTGACTCTCATTAGTTAGAATAGATTAAAATTCTATTATGATTAGTTGTTATTCTGGTTTCATTAGTTATGATTCTGTAGTTATTAATTTTATTATTAGATAATAGATTTGTTATTAAACAAATTTCCTTAGTTAGGATAGATTAGTTTAATCTATTTAGGTGGTTATTTTGATTTTTTTTAGCTTTAATAGTTTCTTAAAGATCTCAAACAAAATAGGCAAGCTGAAGCTCAGCTCGAATGAATTTAAGCCAATCTAACCATTAGACGAGCCGAGCTGTAGAGACCTGCTTTTCTATTAAATTATTATGATGATTTTTTTGAAATTTGTGCTAAAGTTTTCATGATAAATAGTGGAATTCCTTAAGGTTTGAAGGAGGAAGAAGAAGAAGAGAAAGAGGAAGAGAGTAGAGAACTTAATGTTTCTTCTCTATCATATTCTATTAATAGGTAGGGTTTTAAGTAGGGTTCCTCTAATTACAAGTGTGCCCCTAATTACAAGAATGCTTAATATTCTACACTCCCCCTCAAGCTGGTATGTAGATATTACAAATGCCGAGCTTGCCAATAATCTTAGTAAATTGTGTATGACCAAGACCCTTGGTCAAAATATCAGCAAATTGGTCACTGGTCTTCACAAATGAAATCCAGATGAGATTTGTCTTCAACTATTCCTTGATGAAGTGTCTATCCACCTCAATGTGTTTGGTTTTGTCGTGTTGAACCGGATTGTGAGCAATGCTGATTACCACCTTGTTGTCACAATGCAACTTCATAGGACCTTGAATGGAGAGGTTCAGGTCGGCCAAGAGAATGCAAAGCCACAAAATCTCACATAATCAATGAGCCATCAACCGGAACTTTGCCTCTGCCCTAGATCTGGCTACTACAGACTTTTTGTTACTTCTCCATGTGACTAGATTACCACGAATAAACGTACAGGAACCAAAAGTGGAGCGCCTATTTGAAACAGATCCAACACAGTTTGCGTCAGTGAAAACTTTAATCTGGAGATTACCGGTACGAGCATACAACAGTCTTTGTCCTGGAGCAGACTTGAGAAACCTCAGAATCCTGTACACCGCATCCAAGTGGGTTGAGGTAAGAGTATGCATGAACTAGCTCACCACACTGACAGCATACGCAATATCAGGACGAGTGAGTGAGAGATATATCAATCTCCCTACAAGTCTCTGATATCTCCCTACTTCGATAATCTTCTCACCAGTGGCTTCACCAAGCTTCATCCTATGATGCCAGTCTCATGTAGGAGGTCAATGACATATTTACGCTGTGATATAAAGATACCTTTTATGGACCTGGCAACCTCAATACCCAAAAAATATCTCAACTGACCTAGATCCTTGATTTCAAATTCCTTTGCAAGTAGGCCCTTCAAGTTATGCATTTCCCCCTGGTCATCTCCAGTAAGCACAATGTCATCTATATAAACAATGAGTGCAGTCACCTTCTTGCCGTTGTGCTTGATAAACAAAATATAGTCAGCTTGGCTTTGTTTGTAGTCATTTCTAATCATGGCTGGGCGAAACCTTTCGAACCAAGCCCTAGGAGACTGCTTAAGCCCATACAAGGCCTTCTTCAGTCTACGCACCTTCCCTTCAGCTACAGGAAACTTGAGCCCTGGAGGATGTTTCATGTACACTTCTTCTAAGTCATCATGGAGAAATGCATTCTTCACATCGAATTGCATAAGTGGTCAATTCAAGTTGGATGCAAGAGATAAGAGAACTCTTATTGAGTTCATCTTTTCTACAGGAGCAAACGTCTCCTGGTAGTCTATGTCATATGTCTGTGTATACCCTCTTGCAATGAGTCTGGCTTTGTATCTTTCCACTGACCCATCAGACTTATGCTTCACAATGAACACCCATTTGCATCCTACCGGAACTTTGCCTCTTGGTAAATCAACCATTTCCTATGTCTTATTCTTTTCCAGAGCCTGCATTTCTACTTCAATTGCTTCTTTTCATTCTAACTTAGAAAGAGCATCTGCAACACTGCGAGGAATAGACACAGAAGACAAAGTCATGACAAAGGTACGATACGAGGGAGATAGTGAACCATACGACATAAAGTTTGAAATAAGGTGTTGTGTGCTAGAGCGAACACCTTTCCTATGAGCAATAAGAAGGTTAAAATCAATAAGGGAGGTATGGATATTACCTGAATTTGAGAAGTATTCATGGCAGGGCATATGAGGGTCTTCTTTGTTAGTATTCGTCATCCAAACCCCACGATTTGGATTCCTGGAGAAAACCTGCACCTCACTTTGTTTTTCTCCATTTACATTTTGGTCCCCTCCATCTATGTTTTCATCATTTTCCCCATTACCAGTTATCGGAAAATCCCCTGGATTAATAGAAATAGGTAAAGGAGAAGAAGACATCTCTTCAACACCAATGGTCTCCCCCTGAAGAGAAGTCTCATTCGCAGAATAAAAGGGGAATGGTAACACTTATACCCTTTCTGACTCGAAGCATACCCCAAAAATAAACACTTGAGTGCCTTAGAATCAAGTTTGGTACGCGCCGATTTGTCAATATGCACAAAACACGAACACCCAAAGATCTTGGGTGGAAGAAGAAACAAGGAGGGAGATGGAGACAGAACATCAATAGGACTTTTGAAACCCAAAATTGTAGTGGACATGCAATTCATAAGATAAAAAGCAGTCTGAAGGGCATCAGACAAAAAACGTTTAGGAACGTTCATGCTAAACAAAAAAGCACGAGTGATTTCCAACAGGTGATGGTTCTTCCTCTCAGCAACACCATTTTGCTGGGGAGTACCAACACAAGTTGTCTGGTGGATAATCCCGTGATCGCGGAAGTGAGAGAAGAGAGTAGTAGACAGATACTCTCCACCATTATCAGAACGAAAGGATCTTTAACTTAACATCAAACTGAGTTTCAATCATTTTATGAAAAGATTGAAAAATAGAGCAAACATCACTCTTCTGTTTCAACAAGTAAACTCACGTTACTCATGAGAAATCATCAACAAATATAACAAAGTAACGAAATCCACGAGAGGAAGTGATAGGAGCAGGACGTCACACATCAGAATGAACAATGGAAAAAGGTGAATTACTTATATTAAAATCAACATTTTTTTTGAAAATTCACAAGTTTCACATTGAAGTTCAGACACAGAAACAGAAATAAAATACTGTGGAAACAGTTTCTTTAACATAAAAATGGATGGGTGGCCCAAACGTCTATGTCACTGCAACAACTGTACAATGTTGCGATCACGACTACTACTACTGCTAGGCCCATCACGAACTTGCTGAACAGGAGAAGCCACCGGTGAGGAACTATCAACAAGTACAATCCCCTCTCCTCATAGCCTCTACCAATCGTCTGTCTCGTCTCCAAGTCCTGAAAGACACAGTGAGAGGGAAAAAAGATGACACTACAATTCAAGGACTTGGTTAGGTGACTCACAGACAAAAGGTTTAATTTGGTGACTAGTTTGTATAAAATTGTGGCCAAGGATCTTGCGGATAGACTGAAGAGGGTGGTGGTGGAGGCTTATCAAGGCGCTTTTGTAAAAGGGAGGGAGCTGGTCGATGGTGTCTTGATTGCTAGTGAGTGTATTGATACTCGGATTAAAGAAGGGTCAGGTGGTCTTGTCTGCTAGGTAGACATGGAAAAGGCATATGACCATGTGGATTGGGGGTTTTTAGGAGAGATGATCATCTTTATGGGGTTCGGGGAGAGATGGATTAGGTGGATGAAGGGGTGTGTTTGGTCGTCTCATTTCTCTATTCTAGTGAATGGGTGCCCGCATGGATTTTTTCCTAGTTCTGGAGCTTTGCGATAGGGCTGCCCTTTATCTCCTTTTCTTTTCATCATTGTGGCAGAAGCTTTTAGTAAACTCCTTTCAAAGGCAGAAGATTTGGAGATGATTAAGGGTTTTCAGGCGGGACCGGAGGGGCCTATTATTTCACATCTTCAGTATACAGATAATACCATTCTCTTTCTAGAGGCGGATGAGGCCTTATCCAGATTGAAAATTAATATTGCCAAGAGTAAGTTGATAGGGGTGGGGGAGGTGGAGGGGGGTTTTTTAGAAAGAAGTGCTCGAAGTTTGGGCTGCAGTTTGGAGTCCTTGCCAATCAGGTATCTGGGATTGCCTGTAGGAGCTAACCCGCGATCGATGGCCATTTGGGATCCAGTGGTGGAGAGAGTTGAATAGAGATTAGCGGGTTGGAAGTAAAGATTTTTGTCCTTAGGAGGGCGGATAACTTTGATAAAAAGTGTGTTGGCGAGTCTCCCCATTTTTCAAATGTCCTTATTTAAGCCTCCTCGGGCGGTGATAATGAGGTTGGAGAAACTTCAGAGGGATTTTTTGTGGGGGGGCAGGGGAGACTCCGGGAAATTGCATTTAATGAAGTGGGATTGGGTGACGAGACCACAGGAATTTGGAGGCTTGGGTTTCAGAAGAATCAAGTGTATGAACAAAGCTTTATTGGGAAAGTGGATTTGGCGCTTTAATATGGAAAAGACGACGTTGTGGAGGAGGGTAATTAAGGACAAATTCGGGGTGTCTAGGGGTGACTGGGATCCAAAGCCGGTGAAGAAGTCTTATGGAGTAGGAGTTTGGAAAGGGGTCATGACATCTATGGTTTCGACTCAGGAGTTCTTGAAATTCAGGGTAGGGAATAGAAGCAGGGTGCGTTTCTGGGAAGATGACTGGTTGGGGGAAGGGAAGCTGTGTACGAGATTTCCAAATCTCTATAGATTGGTGGTGAGGAGAGAGGTGAAGGTGCAGGACTGTTATGAGGTTCATGATGGAGAGGTTCGATGGGGTCCGCGGTTTAGGAGGGATAATTTTGGGGAAAGAGAATTGAGAGATTGGTTGGAGCTACAAAGACTTCTCACGGTGTGTGTGATTCACCGCGATATGGAAGATAGACGAAGATGGGAAGGGGGTGCCGAGGAGGAGTTTTCAACAGCTCATTGCTACTCGATGCTTTGGAAGGAGGGGGGGGGGGGGGGGGAGGAGCAACAATGCTTTTCAGAAGATTTGGAAACTTAAGATTCCCTCGAAGGTACAGGCTTTCATTTGGGCTGCCTCTCTAAACAAAGTTCTCACCGTGGATCACTTAAGGCATAGGGGAATGGTCATTCCCAATAGATGTGTAATGTGCAGGCAAGCGGAGGAGAATGTACATCATCTTTTCCTTCATTGCCCACGGTTAAGTGCAGGGATTAATTTCTTTTGCGAATCAGTTTGATTTATTTGGGCCTTTTTGGGATGAGCTGGGTTTCGCAAGGGGGTTTGGGGGAAGTGGTGTTGGGATGACCCAAAGGTGTGTTCAACAGGAAAGGGAATGAGGTGTGGAAGATGCTTCCGGCGGCGATTTGTTGGGATGTATGGAGGGAACGAAATAGCAGAATTTTTGAAGATAAGGAAGAGTCGATTCCCAAAGTCATCCTAAAGATCGGGTGATTGTTATTTTCTTGGTATTCTGTCCTAGTTGATTTTAAGCAGGTTCATTGGTCTGATTTTTTTTTTCTGGGCGATGTTCCTTGCACGTTTGTATATTCTTGCCTCTTTAATAAAATGTTCTTCTTATCTATAAAAAAAAAGAACATGAAGAACTTATGATAAAGGCATAGATGGGGTAGCAGAGATGCTACCCTTACCAGCAATAAAAGAATAAGACTCATCAACGATTCTAACTTTGTCCCTATCAGAGCAAATATGATAGGAGGCAAACAAAGATAACATACTAGTCATGTGATCCGAGGCCCCTGAATCAATAATCCAGGGGCGAGTAGATGTGGAGACAGATGCATTAAAAGCCGAAGCTGATGTACCTGAGTGTGCAAACGAGGATGTGAAAGATGTACCCGACTGCTCTAACTGACCCATATCTTAGCACGGGAAAGGCTAAGGCTGTTAGAAGATGACGATGCACCAGATGTAAGAGTGGGAGCTAGATCAGAGGTAATTGAGTGAGCACTAGAGCCACACCAAGAACACCAACATGGCCATTGCGGGACCCTCCACCTCTCTATTGTAGGCGCCCATGGAGGTCATTAACAAGTCGCAGGGTCTGTGGTCGACGTGCGGACACAATGGCACCACTTCCGCGGTCTCTATAACCCCAGTGTTCCTGACTCCCACCTCCCTGCCTTCCACGAAAAACTATCACAGCCCCCGTTGTGAACATGAAGAAAGAGGAGATCGCTTTAGCGAAGAAAGGTTTGCATGTTTTTGTCCGGTTGACGGTATTCCCTGTGGAGAAGTACTATCCTGTCTGCCTC
>CM026551.1:12469546-12517729 GCA_015143295.1 Tetracentron sinense
AGGCATCTAGCCAATAATCATTTCTCACTAGCTCCTTCAGTCAATTCTTGAAAGAGAATTCGACAGCGAACACAGATGTACTCTCTAGAATTAACCATGTTTCGTATTTAAAATTTATATAGATACACTGTGATTACTGATTTAAAAAAAAATAATTTGACTATGAGCTTTGTTGTTAAGATTTTCTAATCAGTTTTACATTGTTGCCACCTCAACTCTTCATGGCTCCTAGCTTTGGTATTTTTGAAAAGTAACAATACGCACTAACATTAGTCTTGATTTAATGCTATGCCACCAATCTAAGGATACTTCAGGGTACCCATATGTATACTTGTTTGGAACATGCAGTTGGGTCGGCTCATACAGGTGTCAGTCATTGTGTGGCTTGATGAAAAACATCTTTGTGTTATCAGTTGTAACAAGAAGCACTGCATGTTGTGTTTAAGATTTTAGTCATTAGGGGATTTTTATACATAATTAGTGGTCCAAGAAAAGGTTAAAATTGAAGAATGCCTGTAGTATAAGACAAGATTTCAGTACACGTAGCCATACTTGAAGCAGCGTTTTTAGCTGCATTCTCCAAACTTACCTTGAGGTCATGCACGATGTACTCCAAGAAACCTGTCATGGTTTATCTCAAACCCACTTGTCCTTCTGTTGAGTGTAAAAAGGGCCAGTGTACGGGTTACCATCGAGGCAAGACTTAAATCAGCTGATATAAAAGATTCTATACCTTTTGTGTGGTTCTAATATCCATAACGAACATGCAGGTTCCTCAATAAAAATAAAATGCCTTTCCTATACATGATAAAAGGTTAAACATTTAGAAGACATAATAAAAAAAGTTTTGATCTATACACATATCAAGTAAACGAGGGGACTACGCACATGGTCGTGATGCGGTTTTATCGTGCCCTTTGCACTAAGGGTTCTGTTCAGCTTATCTTCTTGCTGTGCTGGGTCACCTAGACCTTTACCCCCCATTTCATAGTTCTCTCCTACACATGACTTATGCTGAGCACTAGGAAATCCCAAATTATGATTCTTATTGCGGTCTGGTATTGGCATTCTGTATGATATTCATAGAGGGTATAATTTCATGCACAGTCTGCGTCCAGGAAAGAAAAGCATCTCTCAAAGAAAAGTGGTAAGTATTTCCACGATGCATTTCATACATTATTTTATGATGCTCATAAAATACCCCTGTCAGTATGCTATCTTCGGTTTGACGATCTATTTTGACCCTCACAAACGTATATCTTTTGTGACGATCAAGATACTTAAAACACTTTGATACTCTTTTCCATCCATCTCATTTTTGGACATTCCTGTCCTTTTTAGAGTCTTCGACCTTTTTATAATAAACAATTTATCAAATAGAGCCAGAATGCAAACCAACCTTTGCTGAGGACCAAGTGATGACACCTGCTTCAGATTTCAGTGTGTGAAAGTACCATCACCATGCAATACCACAATGGATTCAATATCTTGATGTCCTTATATTTACTTATGACATCAAAGAACCTTTCGTTCAACCAACGCTCGTTCATTTGCCATCAAATAATTTAGAAAAAGATGAGAGAAAAACACTAATAGACTGGTAAGACCTCATTTTACTATCCATTTGTTCTTCATAATCCTACTATTCTTTATTTTCGTTCCATCAATTTTCTCTTATCCAGTGGTAAAGCTGTATTAAACCACAGTTTGGTTTCAAGTGAATACCTATATATTTTACAAGTGATATTATATGACTGTTGTAGCACACTCATTTAGGATTTCTTGGGACTCATTTTAGTCCACAGTTCGACCACAACCGTGAAATTCCTTCAATCATTTAAACAAACGTCCTGTATCCTCCTATTCTCTCAATTCAACCTTGGCGACCGATGGTATTGCTTTGAGACCTTTGAAACCTTTCGAAGTTTTTACAAACCTTGGCAACTTGCCCAAAACCCTTTGGAAGCACCCCTCCCTAGTTGCTCTATAATTTTGTATCTAACCACACGCGCAGAAATCTTAGTTTTAGCCTCGGTATGAATCAAAAAAACACTAGTAACGACTGCCCATATGGGATACCGGTCCCAACCAATTACAGGTAGGGCTTCCTTCCGCGGGGTGTGGAAACCTATTTTAGATTCTGCACTCACTTTGTATCCACACACCTTTACAAGATGTGAAGTTGTCTTAATTAGAGAGTGAAGATCTACTTACTAGCATGGGTATCTTCTGAGAAGCCTTGCCCAGTTTTTGCAATGCATGTGTTTGCCAGATGCTAGGGCAGAAGTAAGAGCATTAGCAACCTGTCCGAAATATGCTATAATCGAATTCTGCTTTAAAGCATTCAAGCAGTGGTAATTCGTTCTTCTGTGCGGAACTGCAAAATCTAACTAGGTAAACTTTAATTACGAAGTTGTCTTATATGCTCTCTTTTCTAGGTATTCATCTCGAAATCTCACTTCACCCATCAAGGCAAATCTGCATTCTTTCTCAGCAGAAGTGGAATACTTTCTTTGGACCTCGAGCAGAGGTGGTTATAGAAGTAGCGAATGGGTTAGAAGTTCCTAAAAAGAATCTGACTGTGGATAACTTAATTTTGTTATTCCTAACTTACCTAAAAAGAATCTGACTCTGGCTAATTTAACTTTTGTTATTCCTAACATATCCGTTGAAGCTGCCCAGGAACAATCAGAAGGAAACAAAAGACTACTGCCCGTTGATGATGGGATTATGTAATGCATCTTACTTCAATGTTGAAAGCAAAGTAGCATGGAATCCTGGTATAGAAGAAATGAAGAAGGGACATTAGAGTTCCACTAAAGGTGCAAGCTGGCTAAATGTTCTAAACTTATTCTAATAGTAATCACGATTATTCCAATTAAAAACATTAATCAGGGTTATAAAATTGCTTTAGTTAACTTAAAACAGTTTTGAATGCAAACATTTCTTATTATTTTTCATCATTACACTTTCTCGTTTGGCAATTATAGGTAGTTGAGAAAATGGATGGACCTGAATATCTCTTTCAAAAAATCTTTTTCTGAAGCTAAACTTGGATTAGAGGCACTGGACAAAAAGGATGCAGAGCAAAGAAGAACTGATGAACTAAAAAATAACCTGGAAGGATACATATATGCTAATAAAGAAAATGTTTGAAGTCATTTCATAAATACAAAACTGCTATTTAATTTAAAAAAAAGGATGGTTTTTCCTGTCAACCATTATTCATTCTTCTTGATGACCCGGTTTGATGATTGTGGATTTTATTAAGTTATGCTTCTCATTTTATTCTAGGATTGATCATATAAAGGTCTCATTCTTTCCTCATAGTTTTTTTTTGGTAGATTAATTAAACACACACACACACACACATATAAAGGTGAGTCTGATATGAAAGTTCCACTGGATGTTTTAACTCTCTATGGGGGGGCCTTCATTAATTATTTTGTATGTTCTGTTCATTATTCCTTTTGATTATTTCCTCGTTTAGGTTTTCGAGGTTTCCATCGAGTTATTTTATCTTTTTGGGGACTTGGAGGAATATTTTCTTATTTCCTACTTTACTGACCTGTTTATCTTGAGTTTTTTCTTTTATTTGTTGGCTTTGTTCCTCACACCAGGTTGAATCATCTAAGGAGATTGGGAAATTTTTTACCGGGCAGGAATGCCAATCCTTTATTGAGTAGCTTGACGAGGTTGGCCTTCATGTCTGCCTCCCAGGGCTTATTCATCTTCCTCTCACTTAAATTCGAATCTGTTGTTATGAAATGTATCAGGTGCAAGATTGGTTGTATACTGATGGCGAAGATGCTTTTGCGACTGAGTTTCAAGAATGCCGACCCAATATTTTTCAGGTCGGTTCTTAAGTTAATGTGTTACAAATGCTATTTTTTTTAGGTGAGAAAATTTGTACCAATGATGACTTATGTAATGCCAGACTGAACGAGCTTACAACAAGGCCGGCAGCATCTGAAGATGCTTGTGGATATCTTGGCAAGCTGCAACAGGTATTTGAAATAGTTGTCATTATTGACAAATTGCTGGTCAAGTATCTTAGCTTGACTTTTTTGGGTTTTCTCTGGGCGATGTTTCTTCCATCGTTTGTATATTCTTTTTAATAAAATTTTCTTTTATTCTATCCAAAAAAAAAAAAAAGTGAATAGTAGCACTCTGTGATAACCAAGAGTTGTCATTATTGACAAATTGCTTTATTGAGCGTGTATTGGCTACCACGGTTTACAGTTGTAGATGTTCGATGACTGCATGACATTTAATGTGAGTTTCTAGTTATTAAATCTGAGATGGCTAGAAATTGATAAAAGCAGAAGATACACAATTGAAAACTTGGAATGCAAAAGGCTAGGGTTATTTCTTGGATATCAAACTTATATGTATCACACAGCAAATAGGGTGGCTGGAATCCCTTCTCTTTCTAGCCAGGGGTCTTCAAGCTTGATCAATTATTCTAGGGATTTTTTTTAAAAAAAAGTTGTACTTCAATTGTCATTTTGGTTCTTAACAATTAACTGTTCTTTTTTCCCTTTGCTTAAAGGAAACATCTGTTTCTGGTCCTTGTATTCTTTGTTTTTCCTCTTTTTTTTTTCTTTATTCTTCTTATCCGGGGTCTCCTGATCTTGCTAAGTTCTTGAACATTGACCAGCTAGGAATTGTGGACTATTATCTTCTTGAGGGCAATGTATTGGGCCTGCACTAAATCCTTGGTATTCTAACAAGTCCACATCTTCGAAATCAGAACTTCACTTCAAATTGTAGGAGGATAGGGGCTTTCAATAAAGCATCTCGTGATTTAGTAGAACTTATGATAGTGCATATTAATTCAACTTGAAAATGTTGCAGAGTACAGATAGAGTGCTCGCACCACTGCAAAAGTAAGCCTATGTGGCAGCTGAAATGGGATGAAGTAAACTAACAGAATTGCTACTTGTCTTTAGTAAATTACCTAATGTACATGGTTTGCAAACTTTTCACAGAATATATCTTTTAATATATTTCTCATTTTGGTTGCAACAAAACAAAATTCTTAAAAGTTAGCAGTCATGTCCCCGTTTTAGTATGTACCATACCAAATATGATAAGGTAATTTTTCATGCATTTTTTTTTGCCGTTAACACAGATGTAAACATTTATGCTGGTCACATGAGCACTTAAATTTTTTTTTTTGCAAGAATCAAGGGGATCTTTATTGCTTAATCGTCCATCCCAAATAGGGAGTTGCTAGTTGTTCATTTGTAAAAGGACTATCCTTCAACTACAATTTTACTAGTGAAATAGTTAAAACTTCTCGGTGTGCATATAAGTTGCTGATAAGTGTATGATATCCATTGCATAGAAAAACCGGGTTCCAATTATTGCCTATTTGGATAAAATTATTTCTTCATCATATCATTTGCGGAAGTTTTTTAGTAGGTTATTTTCATTGGTAGAAGGGCTTTATTAGGTTAGTTTCCTGCAACATTGTGTATCAACTATTAAGTTTGGTACATTGCTTGGGTTAGGTTTATAGATAATAGCACTATTGATTTGACATTTCCTTTTTGAGCATTTGCAGGTTATAAGTGGTTGGGAGAAGAAAAAATCGTGGCTTCCCAAAACTAGAATAGATACATCTTTTCATCTAATTGGTCTTCTTTATATTTTTGTCTTCAATATGTTGAAATTACCTTGATTTGGGGTCTGAGACTTTATGACAGAAAAATTCAAAATTAAAATCCTGCATTCAAATTTAATTTTCCAGGTTCTAAGTGATGCTGACAAGGTCAAGGATTGGTAGGAGGATAAGGAGGCCAAGCATAAAAAGTATGTGATCTCTTGGCCTGTATAGTTACTGTGTTAATCCATCATGTTTTATTCAAATTCTATACCCATCGTGATGCTTATCACTTATTAGTTGTTGAAAATAATAAAAGTAATTTCTCTATATTTTTTTTTTGATTTCTAGATGATTTTTGAACAATATACATGGATAAAATATAAAGGAATCTATGAAAATTCAGATTTTATATAATTTTTTATGAGTCCTGAGAAGCAAGGTTCGCTTTTTAGCTGACCCAGGTGTCCCCGTGTTTAACCATGGTTATGCTTCACTACATTAAAAAAATTAGTAATTTTGTTTTTTTCTAAAAAACAATGTTTAGATTGCTTAACCCTAGGAGATTAACCACAATTGATGGATGGTAAAAAAGAGGGGCTTGGACCAATGAGGTCATCGGGGGGGCGGGGGTAAGGGCCGCATGTGTGATGTGTCTTGCACGTGCAACATCTAACTAGCCTTATCTATTATCTATTACTTTAATATAAAAGAGAATATAACAGGTGCAGTTAGTGAAATGTGTTCTTAGATTATTTTTACTAATTTCTCCATGTCCCATATCTATTAACTAATAAGTCCCACTGTCCAAAGCCCCCACTGATTTCTTCTGCAAAGTCATTATGTGATGATGCAATGAAACTTCATCATCGCTGATTCTTTTGTCAGAGAATCTCATCGGCGCTTTCGTCGAAAAATCATCGTCGGCGCTTTCATTGGAAAATCATTGTTGGCGGCTTGGCGCTTTCATTGGAGAATATTAAAATGCTGAAATTTACTGCCAACAAAGATCACGAGAAGCAAGACCGGAGTTAATGTTTTGGAAGTTTTTTTGATTGAATTTAATATTATCTCTGTAGAACACGAAAAGGGTCTCTCACAGATAAGAACTGGATTTCTTCATGCTTCTTTTCCTCTTATTTATGGCTGCATTTCTTTATGCTTCCTTTCTTCTTATTTATGGAGGACTGATGGAGTTTTGTATTTCTCTTCTCAGCCCTGTTTAGATGGCAGAGAAGGGTAGATGGTTTTATGAATTTTCTTTCTCTACAACATTTATATCTTGTGGGTGAAGGGAGGAAGAAAAAGCTTGTGCTTTAATGGAGAAATAGAGTAGTTGAAGAGTTGGTGCTTTAGAGATCTTGTAGTGACCCGACTTCTGATTACCAAGAGAATGTGTTATTAGTACTGAAAGGTGGTAAATATATGAGTTAACATTATAGCTCATATAGACATGAAAGGGGTGACCCTAAAAGACCTTGAGAATTTAGACTTCAGATCATAATATCCATCAATCGGGGCAGAATTTCTAAAATCTGACATTAACAGAAATGACCCTTCTAATGTAGAAAAGGGTTTGGAGAGATAAAAAAAAAACATATTATTTTTTTTATTACTAATTATGATTAGTGAGTAATTAATTGATTAATCAGTGATTAGGATGTGAGTGATACTTTATTTTGAGATTAAGGGCTTAAGTCTCTAAATGTTAGGAGGGGGGGGGATTAAATTATAATTAAGGTAAGTTAAAGAAGTATAATAAGGTTACTTTGTATTCTTAATTACAAGTAGTAAGTAACTAATTAACTAATTTGTGTTTACAGAGGCTAATAACAACTAATTGGGATTTAAGGACTTAAGTGTAATATAGTATTAAGTAGAAGGGTTATATTATAAATAAGATATGTGTAAAGGCATGTGTTAGGTGGAGGTGAAACCACCCAACTGACTCAGCTTTAAAGCAAATCTGCTGTACATGTTTTGGAGAAGAGAAACATTAGTTCCTGTTGTACAGTAACAGTAACATTGAACAGTAACAAGCTTAGAAGGTTTGTAGAGAAGAAGAGAAGAAAGGAAAGAGGAAAAGAAAGGAAAGGAAAGAGAGAAGGAAAAGGGAAGAAAACAACAACAGAGGGATCTAGAGTTTGTCATCACCACCCCCTTAAGGTACTCTCAACCCTTATCTTCATTTTTGATAGTTGACATGATGAATGAATTGGTAAGATTTGTCACCTTGAGGGTTTTGTTTATGAGCGGGAAGTTGCAGAATTCCCTGCACAACTCTAGAGATAGATGTTTATAAAAAGCTAGACTCAAGTTGTGGATCCCATGTTTTTGTCAGAGGTTCATATGAACCAGACCAAGGTTTTGGCTAAAGGTTGGAATTATCAGCCCTTATTTGGTATTTAAAATGTAATTAAGAACGGAACATATCTGTTTTACAAATTCTACATTTCTGAATGTAGTCTGTCTTTGGGGAAGATGATTCCCTAGTTAAAACCATTGGTTTCCTGCAAATTTTGGTGAGAAATTAGGAATGTAAGTCTACTTTTAAATGAAACAACTTTCAGGTTCAAATCTTGAATATTGAATGAGTTATGGTTGAATGTTCCAAACAGACTCATTCTGGAAAACAGTTTCCAGCACTTGTTCTCGTTGGTGAAAACTCCTAATGAGCTATGGACATCATCAATTGTGCATAAATCATATGTTGTCTACAATATACGATCAGTGGAGATTCATATCAACTTGATTTCATCCCATTCAGAGCAATAGTTTAGAAGATATGAAGTGTGATAGGGTCTGTCTGCCCAAATGATACAAATCAATGCTCTTTAGTCAATTATACTTTGCTCATTATGAATCCACACGTGCATAGATTGAAACAAACAATGAATGGTTCTTAAGGGCAAATCATAAATTAAGAGCATAAACTACGTAAAGGACATTAGGGGTATAAAAGAAATTAAATAAACAAATTGGAAAATGAATTTCTAAAGATGGGCAATTGTATTTTTTAAAGGAAAACTGATAGAGAAACAAGAGGCTTTTGGCTAAGGCTTGGGTTGGTGTTTATCGACTGAGAAGGATTCGATCTTGATAAGGTAAGTACATTCTACTAGCTTACTTTGTAGATATAATTATGAATGTGATGTTTTGAATCCATCCATGTTGTATATTGTTATGAGCATACTTTGGAGATAGAATTATGTATTCATATTCAAATTTCATGACTATTATTACTTGGTATTGAAGCATGATGATTTTTTTTTTTTTTTGATAGATAACGGGAAATATATTAAAGGAAAGGGAAATATACAAACGATGCGAGAAGCATCGCCACGAGAAACTAAAGCACGTCAAGATAACAAGCTTGACCAACTATACAAAAACAAAGACCAATGACTCTTCTTAAAATCCTCTAACACAGAAGTCCACGAATATAATAGCCATCCTATCTTGAGAATGATCTTGGGCAACGAGTCTTCCTTATCTTCAAAAATTCTTTTATTTCGTTCCCTCCATAAACCCCAACAAATAGCCGCCGGAAGCATCTTCCACACCTCGTTCCCCTTCCTGCTGAACACTCCTTTTGGCCACCCCAACAAAACGTCCCCCAGATTCCCTTGCAAGACCCAACACATCCCAAAAAGGCCCAAATAATGATTCCACACTGCTTGCACTTGCGAACAGTGAAGGAAAAGATGCGTGACATTTTCCTCATCCTGCCTGCACATCGGACATCTATTGGGAATGATCATTCCCCTATGCGTTAAGTGATCAATTGTAAGCACTTTATTTAACGAAGCAGCCCAAAGGAAAGCCTGGACCTTCGAAGGTATCCGCAGCCTCCATATCTTCTTAAACGCAAGGGTGTGCCTACCCTCCTCCCCCCCCTCCTTCTTCCATAACTCCAAATAACAATGGGCTGTAGAGAACTCCTCCTCAGCACCCCCTACCCATCTTCTTCTGTCTTCCATATCTGGATGAATCACACAAGCTGTGAGAAGACTTTGCAGCTCCAACCACTCACCCATCTCCCTTTCCCCAAAATTATCCCTCTGAAACCTCGGCCCCCATCTCACCTCTCCCTCCTGCACCTCATAGCACTCTTGAACCGTCACCTCTCTCCTCAACACCAATCTATAAAGATTTGGAAATTCCGACACAACATCCCTTCTCCCAACCAGTCATCTTCCCAAAACCGCATCCAACCTTAAATTTCAAAAATTCCTGAAGCAACACCATAGTCGTCATGACCCCTTTCCAAACTCCCACCCCCCAAGACCTCCTCACCGGCTTTGGATTCCAATCTCCTCGACATACCCCAAATTTGTCTTTGATCACCCGCCTCCACAACGCTGTCTTCTCCGTATTGAAACGCCAAATCCACTTCCCCAATAAAGCGTTATTCATACACTTTATTCTTCTAAAACCCAAACCTCCAAATTCTTGGGGTCTCGTAACCCATTCCCACTTTACGAGGTGCAATTTCCTGAGATCCCCTGCCCCCCCACAAAAAATCTCTCTGAAGCTTCTCCAATCTCTTGGCCACCACCCGCGGCATCTTGAATAAAGACATTTGAAAAATTGGAAGACTTGCCAACACACTTTTGATCAACGTTATCCGCCCTCCTAATGAAAGAAATCGTTTCTTCCAACCCGCTAATCTTAGCTCCACTCTTTCCACTACCGGATCCCAAATAGTCGATGACCGAGGGTTCGCTCCTAGCGGCAAGCCAAGGTACTTGAGAGGCAAGGAGACTAAACTGCATCCCAAACTTCTAGCACTTCTTTCCAGAAAACCCCTTTCCACTTCCCCCACCCCAGACAACTTACTCTTAGCCATATTAATCTTCAGGCCTGATAAAGCTTCAAAACATCTGAGCACTCCTCGCATGTTTGCCACCTGATCACTATCCGCCTCCAAAAAAAGAATGGTAACGTCTGCATACTGGAGATGCGAAATAAACGGTCCCTCCGGCCCCACCTGAAACCCCTTAATCATCCCCAACCCTTCTGCCTTTGAGAGAAGTTTGCTAAAAGCTTCTGCCACCATGATGAATAGAAAAGGAGATAACGGACAGCCCTGACGCAAGCCCCTAGAACTCGGAAAGAACCCATGCGGGCACCCATTCACAAGAATCGAAAAAAATGGCGACGAAACACATCCCTTCATCCACCGAATCCATCTGTCCCCAAACCCCATCAATCTAAGCATCTCTTCCAAAAACCCCCAATCTACGTGGTCATACGCCTTTTCCATGTCTACCTGGCAAACAAGACCACCTAACCTTTCTCGACTCCGTGAGTCGATACACTCACTAGCAATCAAAACTCCATCAACCAACTGACGCCCCTTAACAAAGGCCCCTTGATACTCCCCCACCACCTTCCCCACCACCCTCTTCAATCTCTCTGCAAGAACCTTGGCCACTATTTTATACAAACTTGTCACCAAACTAATCGGCCGAAAATCTTTCATCTCTTCTGCTCCATGAGTCTTCGGGATTAGGGAGATGAATGTCGCTCTAACCTCCTTATTCCATCTACCCCTTTCATGAAATTCCACAAACACCCTCATCAGATCTACTTTCACCACATCCCAACATCCCTTCAATCAGGTATATAAAATTTAGCTTCTGCTGTAGCATGCCTTATTAATTGCAGGATGGTTTGATATGTCAGGTCAAGTCATAATCCAAAGTACCCTAAACTCTTAGGGGGTATTTTGGGGCGAGACAGATCTAGTTTGAAATTGCAGCATTAATAAGACCAATAAACAATCAAGATTTTCACTTTTACTCAAAATAAAATCAAGAATTACTAAACAACATAGGTCAATCAACAATCCCACAATAATGAACTTTCAAATTTGATCGGGTGATTGTAATGGCAGTGAGAACTTTCACTAGCTTAGGAATTTTGACAAATATTCATTGAGATTTTCTTGTCAATTGAGGATTTTAAAGAAATTAATTAGGGTCAACAATGGTTATGAGTTAGACTTCGGTTTCGGTATAAACTTCGGTTGCTAAGGAAGTTGACACGTTTCGAGGAAGTTTAAGGAAGTCTAAAGAAGTTATGTAAAAATTAAAGAAATCTAGGGAACTTAAACGAAACATTGGAAATCTAAGATGAAACTTTAGAAATTCAATACTTAAGCATAAATACACATCTAGAAATCATTATATTACTGATGCAAGCATGTAGTACTCAAATGTGAGAATTATATTAAGTGACATGCGTTGTCTGCTTGTCTGAGCTGTAATTTTTTCTTGGTATTTCTCTGGATTGTCAATTTTTTAAAACGATATTTCATCTTCTTTGTCAAGTGAAGGGGTATGTATTCTTTTTTTTATTTTTCAATGATTATCCATATTAATTGTTTTGGAAACCTAAAAACCTTATGAATGCACATTGAAGTCGATAAATTATTGAAATTCAATTTAGTTTCTAAACCTATTTCATTCAACAATTGATGAGCTCAATGTTTTTACAATACTGAATCAATATGTGAAGAGGAGGAGATTGGTAGTTAAATAATTTTGAATTTATGAAATACTATTAGGAAATTATCTGATTTTTTAAATATTACTAAAAAGTCATTGTCGGCATAATATACTAATAACAAGATTATTAGAATAATAAAATTATAATTTATAGTAAGGTTAATGCTAACCATACTCTAATAATAAAATTATAATTTATAATAAGGTTAATGCTAGCACACTCTCGTTTAAAGTTAATTATATTTATAATAAGGTTAATGCTAGGTACACATGTCTTTCCTTATGAAGAAAGTAAGTTTAAAACTGGTGAAAGCATTACCCTTTTAAGTTAAAACCTGAAGTACTTCAATTTACAGATATTTTCTATACACTTCGGTTAACTTCCACTGAAGTTCTACATTTTCTCAATAATTTTTTTCTATTTTAGTCGAAGTTTACCAAGAAGTCCAATATTTTTAAAATACTAGTGCATTTCACTTCGGACACCATGGAAGTCGACTCAATTCGGTCAACTTCGACGGAATTGAGTCAATTTTTGATACCATGCATGTGAGGTGGGGTTTCAAATAGTATTGGGTTAAATAACACAACCAACAGCAAGAACTAATGGATTTATGAAATTATGGTTAGGGTATAGTAATATGGTTGTTTTTAGGGTTTGGAATGGTATTAGGGTTGATGGTATTGGTATTTTAGCGTTTACACGTGAATTAGGGTTTGAGTAAGAGGGGAATAGGATTAGGTACAGGTTAGGGAAAGATTAAAATTGCTGGGACAGGTTTGGGACAAAGGAATAGTGCTGGGACAGTGTTGGAATGTGGCTGGAGGCAATGACAGTGTAGGGGAGGGGCTGTTGGGGGACTGTAGATGCTGGGACAAGCTTTTGGACAAAAGGAATAGCGCTGGGACAGTGTTGGAATGTGGCTGGAGGCAGTGAAAGTGTAGGGCAGGTGCTGTTGGGGGACTGTAGATGCAGGGACAGGTTGTTGGGATTGGTGCGGCAGCCTTGGACAGCAAGGTAAGGTTTGGTTTTGCAATACAAAGGGCTGGTGGCTGTTGGGGGACTGTAAGGAGTGGCTGTTCTTTGGGAATCACTCTAATGGCATCACACCAAATCCAATCATTGGAGAATGCTTAAAAATATTTTCTTTTCATTCATTAAATTCATCAACTTACAATTTACAGCATAAATTTTGTTTAAATAGATGCAGTAAAAAATTAAGAATAGTAAACTAGAGTTTGTTTTGTTTTTATCGGTAAATAGCAAATATAATAAAAATTAAACGAAACTACAACAGTTTACAGAATGCATTGCATTGCTATAGTTGGCTTTGGTATAAATATGCTTATTATAGATTTCTTTTTTCCTCCAGGAGCACTATAACTTGTCAGAAGTTTGAGGAACTCTGTGGGGACCTATGGGAGAAATCTTTTATCCCTTTTAAAGAAGTGCTCAAGCATTCCGGTTTGAAGGTTGATGAGGTGGAACTGATAGGCAATGCCACTCACGTGCAAAGTTACAGGTCAATACCTACATTCTCATACTACATTATGGGACAAAGTACATACTTTCATTTTTCGAAGGCATCTAATGCTCTAAGCAATAATCATTTCACACTAGCTCTCATTCACTCAGTTCTCTAAAAGAGAATCAGAAATGGAACCAGATAGTACTTCTCCAGAATTCATGTGTTTCTTATTTAGATTTTTCAGTATTATATACTGTGATTACTGATTAAAAAAAAATTGAATATTGAGATATTGTTGTAAGAATCAGTTTTCCCTTATGCCCCTTCAACTCTGCCTGGCTCCTGCTTTGGGCATTTTTGAAATGTAACAATACTTCACCACATGAGTACTTGATTTAATGCTATGCACAATTCTCAAGGACATTCAGGGTACCAATATGTATACTGTTGGACATACAGTTGGGTCGGCTCTTACAGGTATCTTCATTTGTGGCTAGATAAAATATCTTTGTCGTATTTGTAACAAGAAGCACTGCATGTTGGTGTTTAATGATTTTAGTCATTAGGGGAATTCCTTTGATACATAATGATTTTAGTCATGCACAATGTACTCCAATGAATCTCTGTCATGGTTTTATCTCAACCACTTGCTTCTTGTTGAGTGTAAAAGTGTGCATGTATGGGTTACATTAGACCAGAATTTAATTAGCTGATATAAAAGATTTCTTTAGTTTGAGTGTGATTCTAAATTTCAATAACGACATGTAGGTTTTTCAATACAATAAAATGCACATACATTATAAAGTATACACATTAAGAATGAAAAAAATAGTCTTGATCTATACACATAGATCAATTAACACAGGGACTATGCACATGGATACATTGATACGGCTTTATGTGCCCTTTGCATAGGGTTGTTCTGTATCAGCTTTATGTTCTTGCTGATGCTGTGTCACCTTTACCTTCCCCACTTCATCCGTCCTTACTGCGAGCACTGGGAAATATCCAAATCTGATTCTTAACGTATTGGTATTGGCCTCCTCAGCGTCATCATTATGTCTGCGTTAATAATTTTCATGTACATCTGGTCGAGGAAAGAAGAATGCATCTCTCAAAGAAAGTGGTACGTATTTCAGATGCAATTTCAGGAATATTTTATGATGCCAAAATATTAGTATGCATTCTTTATGTTTGACCAATATATTTTGACCCTCAATGTTATATCTTTTGTTAGATCAAGATAATTAAAAACTTTTGATCACTTCTTCCATCCATGTCATTTTTGGACGTCTCCTTGTCCTCTTTAGAGCCTTCGACCTTTTTGTGATAAACAGTTTATCAAATTAATAATCTCTTCAAGTGTCCCTGGACAAAACGATAAATAGAGCCAGAATGCATACCAACCTTTGCTGAGGAAAGTGATGACACCTTCTTCAGATTTCAGTGGTGAAAGCTACATCACCATGAAAACCAAATGGTATTCAATATTGATGTCCTTTATTTATTATTGAATCAAAGAACCTTAGTTAATCAAAGCTTAGTTCATTGCATCAAATCTTTGAAAAAGAGAGAAAACAACATATAATTTTTAGACGTCAAGGAGTCTGCAATGCATGTAAAATCACCATTGAAAAAGGTGATAATCTTTTATTTGAGCAACTTTTGTGTTTCGGTGTTTAAAACGGCAAAAATATGTTCATCCAAGATTCGAATTCTGATTTGCCCGCTAACAACTCAGCGCAGCGTTGAAATGTGGAAAGAAACACATTTTGCTGTTTTAACGTGCGAAAATATTATTTTTTAACATATTCTGTCATGTCCGAGCCATTCACCTCATGACACCTCATTTAGGGTTTCTGGGATCCGTTTAGTCCCACGTTGACCAAAAACGTGAAAACCCTCATCCTTCACCATTATAAAAGGCACACCCTATTCTCAATTCAACTTGGAACCTTTGAAGCTTTGAGACCTTGAAACCTTGAAGGTTTACAACCTTGGCCACTTTCAACTTTGGAAGACGTTGCACACTTTTGTATCCACGACACTTGCGGGAAACCCTAGTTCTTGCCTGGGTATGATTCAAAATATCTGTATCAGGTGCCGTATCGGTAAGTCCAAAACAGGAGGGGTGTGGAAACCCTAGTTCTAGACTTTGCATACTTTTGTATCCACCACACTTTACAAAGATTTTGAAGTGATCTATTACCAGTAGGGGGGTATCTTCTGAGAAGTTCGCCCAGTATGTAGTGTCTGGTTTGATAGA
This sequence comes from Tetracentron sinense, assembly GCA_015143295.1. Lineage (NCBI taxonomy): Eukaryota > Viridiplantae > Streptophyta > Magnoliopsida > Trochodendrales > Trochodendraceae > Tetracentron > Tetracentron sinense. Next base: position 12,485,402 of record CM026551.1, read on the forward strand.
TGCTGGTGAAAAGTAAGAGATTAGCAACTTCTCGAATTATGCATAAATCTGAATTCTGCTTTAAAGCATTCAAGCAGTGATAATTTGTTCTTTTGTGCGAAACTGCAAAATCTAACTAGGTAAACTCTAATTACGAAGTTGACTTTTATGTTCTCTTTTCTAGGTATTCATCTCGAGATCTCACTTCTCCCATCAAGGCAAATCTGTATTTATCTCTCAGCAAGAGTGGAATACTTTCATTGGATCAAGTAGATGTTGTTATAGAAGTAGCAGAATGGGTAGAAGTTCCTAAAAGAATCTGACTGTGAATAACTTAACTTTTGTTATTCCTAAAATATCAGCAGAAGCTGCCCCAGGGAACAATTCAAAAGGAAACAAAGATTAATTGCCCGTTGATGATGGGATTAGTAATGCATCCAACTCCAATGTGGAAAAGCAAAGTAGCATGGATCCTGATACAAAAGAAACTGAAGAAGCGGACATTTAGAGTTCCACTAAAGGTGAAAGCTAGCTAAATGTTTTAAAACTTATTCTAATATTAATCACGGTTATTCCAATTAAAAACATTAATCAGGGTAATAAAATTGCTTTAGTTAACTTAAAACAGTTTTGAATGCAAACATTTCTTATTATGTTTCATCACTACTCTATATTAACCTTTCTCTTTTGGCAATTATAAGTAGTTGAGAAAATGGATGGACTTGCATGTCTCTTTCAAAAAAATCTCTTTTTGAAGCTAAACTTGGATTAGAGGCACTGGACAAAAAGGATGTAGAGCAAAGAACTTATGAACTAATAAATAACCTGGAAGGATATATATATGCTACTAGAGAAAAAGTTTGAAGTCATTTCATAAATATAAGCTGCTATTTAATAAATAAATAAAAGATGGTCTTTCGTGTCAACCATTATCTTTCTTCTTGATGACCCAGTTTGATGATTAACCTGGAAGGATACATATATGCTACTAGAGAAAAAGTTTGAAGTCATTTTATAAATATAAGTTGTTATTTAATAAATAAAAAAAAGGGTGGTCTTTCCTGTCAACCATTATCTTTCTTCTTGATGATCCAGTTTGATGATTGTGGATTTTATTAAGTTATGCTTCTCATTTATTTCTAGGATTGATCATATTCGTCGATTCGAATTCGGGCTCGCAATTCGCAATTCACCACTCTAGAGGGAACTTGGTTCGCCAGGGGTATGATGAGATAGTCATGGTTCAAAATATCGGTATCGGTCGCCGTATCGGAAATCCAAAATAGGGTATCAGCGTATCGGTTGGATACGGCGGAAAGAATTTAGGATACGCTAAAAAAATCTTGGATATGGAAGGAAAAACTTGGATACCTTGCATAAAACATCTTTTAATGCAAATATAAGCTAAAAACAAACTAAATGAAGGCCTCCAACTATATTTATAATCATACATGTGAGAGTTAACAAATTTATAAGTTAAAAAAAGCATGTGCACTAATAAATATATATGAAAATACAAACCATAGTTACCTAATGAATGCCTAAACAATCTTGGATATGCAAGGAAAAACTTGGATACCTTGCATAAAACATCTTTTAATGCAAATATAAGCTAAAAACAAACTAAATGAAGGCCTCCAAGTATATTTATAATCATACATGTGAGAGTTAACAAATTTATAAGTTAAAAAAAGCATGTGCACTAATAAATATATATGAAAATACAAACCATAGTTACCTAATGAATGCCTAAAAAATCTTGGATATGCAAGGAAAAACTTGGATACCTTGCATAAAACATCTTTTAATGCAAATATAAGCTAAAAACAAACTAAATGAAGGCCTCCAACTATATTTATAATCATACATGTGAGAGTTAACAAATTTATAAGTTAAAAAAAGCATGTGCATTAATAAATATATATGAAAATACAAACCATAGTTACCTAACCAAGTGATAGAATCTCACTTGCATTCATAAATCAAAAATATGAAAATACATACTCTTGTATTCACAAATCAAGTTACATACATGATAGAAGCTCAATACCACATTGAGCTTCGTGTTGGCTCGTATTCTATCATTGTGAGATCAGGAATTGAGTAGAGTGATACATTATATAAGTGGTCCAGACATGATGACACCACTGTGTCCAAGTCATCATCGTACGGTACATGCCTAGGTACATTTGTACATATGTCTGTTGCTGTGTCGTGATTTATCCATAACTGTCAGTCAAAGACTGAGACTGAGCATCATTACCAGTGGCTCCTAATAAGTAGGGTTGGACTGGGGCATCATAACCAGTGGCTCTTGATAAGTAGGGTTGGGGCATCATAACCAGGGGGATAACCTTATTTACATATTAATATCTAAAGTAAATGAAAGTAAAATCAAGTTAAAATCATTTATTTAAATAATATATTATGTAAATAAGTTGTGTGTATCGGGTTTGTATTGTGGATCCTTGTGTGTATCGGGTAGCTCCAAATAGGATACGTATCAGCCCGTATCGGTCGATACGTATCGATATTTTAAACCATGGAGATAGTTCGTTTCCCTGTTCGCTTAGTTCTTTAGTTTGGTTCGCTTATATAATATCTATATATATATTTATATACATTGTGTAAATAAATATATTATAAAAATTTATTTTTAAAAAAAATTATTAAAAAATAGGTTATTTAAAAAAAACCATTAAAAAATAGGTTTTGTGGCTGGTTCGTGAAACCAGAAAAAAAATTTGCCGAACTCAAAGTATAAGTTCGCCGAACCCAAACAAAAAGTTCGCCGAACCAAAGCTATTGGGTTTGGGTAGCGGGTTTGCTCAATTTCACGAACCCGAAGCAAACTAGTTCGCGGTTCCCACTAGTAGGTAGCGAACTAGGTAATCAATATTCCGTTTTAATCATTTCTTTGTTTAGGTTTCCATCGGGTTATTTTATCTTTTCTGGGATTTGGAGGAATAATTTCTTATTTTCTTCTTTACTGATCTGTTTATCTTGACTTTTTCTTTTTGTTGCTAGCATTGTTCCTCATACCAAGTTGAATCATCCGAGGAGATTGAAAAAAATTTTACCGGGTAGGAATGTCAATCCTTTATTGAGTAGCTTGACTAAGTTGGCCTTCATGTCTGCCTCCCAGGGCTACTCTTCCAATCACTTAAATTCTAATATGTTGTTATCAAATGTATCAGGTGCAAGAGTGGTTGTAATTGTATACTGATGGCGAAGATGCATCTACGACTGAGTTTCAAGAATGCCTAGATTTGTTAAAAACGATTGGTGACCCAATATTTTTTAGGTCGGTTCTTAAGTTAATGTATTACAAAGGCTAATTTTTTAGGTGAGAAAATTTGTACCAATGATGACTTATGTAATGCCAGACTGAACGAGCTTACAGTAAGGCCGGCAACATCTGAACATGCTCGTGGATATCTTGGCAAGCTGCTACATGTATTTGAAATAGTGAATAGTAGCACTCTTTGATAACCAAGGGTTGTCATTATATTGATATCCTGCTTTATTGAGCTTGTGTATGCTACCATGGTTTACAGTTGTAGATGTTCAATGACTGCGTGACATTTAATGTGAGTTTATTAAATCTTAGATGGCTAGAAATTGATAAAAGCAGAACATACACAATTGAAATCTTGGAATGCAAAAGGCTAGGTTTATTTCCTGGATATCAATCTTATAAGTATCACACAACCAATAGGGTGGCTGGAATCCCTTTTACAACAGTGGCTTTAACAAACAATAGAGGTAACAAAGCGTACAATATGAAAAGATTCTAATATGATATTATGACCGCGTTAAGGGAAAAAAATTATGGAGCGGCCCCTGTCTTTAAGCTAGATCAATTATTCTAGAGATTTTTTTTTCGATGTACTTCAATTATCATTTTGATTCTTAACAATTAACTCTTCTTTTTTCTCTTTGCTTCAAGGAAACATCTGTTTTTGGTCCTTGTTATAATAACCCAACTTCTGATTACCAGATATTGTGTTGCTAGCACCTAAATATATAACATGTATGAGTTAAGACTATATATATATATAGTGGAAGGTATAACCCTAAGAGACCCTAAGAATTGAGACTTCATATACATAGTGGAAGGTGACCCTAAGAAATTAGACTTCAGATCACAATATTGATCAATCGGGGCAGAATTTGCAAAATCTGACCTTTAACAGAAATGACCCATCTAATGTAGAGAAAGGTTTGGAGAGATTAAAAAAAATATATATTTTTTTTATTACTAATTATAATTAATGAGTAATTAGTTGATTAAGTAGTGATTAGGATGGTAATTATCTTCTAATTTGCGATTAAGGGTTTAACTATAATAAATGTTAAGAGGGAGGGTTAATTTGTAAATAAGGTAAGTTAAAATTACAATTAGTAAGTAATTTATTAATTAATTAGGGTTTAAAGGAGTTAATTATAACTAATTTATAAACTAATGACTTAAGTATAATAAAGGTTAAGTTTAGGGGTGAGTTTGTAAATATACAGAATGAAGTCATGTGCTGGGTGATGAACCAACACACGTGGATTCCACTATCTGTATTCTGTAGAAATAAAATCACTTGTTAGTGAACAGTGAACAGTAAACACATAACAGAACACTACGTACAGCAGCAGCAGAAGAAGAAGAAGAAGAAGAAGAAGAAGAAGAAGAAGAAGAAAGAAAGAAAGGGAAAGGAAAAGGAAAAGGAAAGGAAAGGAAAGAAGGAAAAAGAAGGGAAAGATGGAGAAAGGGAAAGAAACCTAGTTTACTTGGCTTTTTCGATTAGGTAAGTAAATTCATATGTTTTTGATTCAATTCGTTGTTCTTTTAATTCTATTAAATGAATTTGTTATTGAACTTGTTATGTGAATATGCAAAGATTTTGGAAACAATTTCAGATTATAGTACGTGGAAAATTTCAGATTTTAGAAATTTTGATTAAGCGGAAAATTTCATATTGGAGTAAATTTCAGATTGTAGTACTTATGAATAAGTATTCAAGACTTACCTATTTTGAAAGTAACTGACGATATCATTGAATCATATCAGATTTTGAAAGAAAAACCTTCGGGTGATGTGATTATGGGATTTGAATCTCACTTATGTATTATAAATATGATTTTGATTTTGATATATATCACTGATGATCCATGGATTTGGTAGTCAGTTGATATCTAAAGAAGAATACCATCTTGACGATCCATGGACTTGGTAGTCAGTTTATGATTGATTAAACCAGCTGGTGAGTAACCCTTGTGGATGTTACATTCCCACATTGTATTCCGAGAGAGCCTAAGGATCTGACCCTAATACGGGACGTCCGGTAGACCCCGACGTACAATATGATTTTGATATTTATATAGTAACCTGGATAGTTATATAATATATTCAGTTATTTTGTAAGTTATAAATCTTGAGTTTTGAGGATTTTATTTTGGGTTTCGTTATTATGATTCGACGGGAGGTTTGTATTACAAACAATTTAAATTCATGATTTGCAGCAGAATTATTTATATGGTCTTATACATATATTTGGAAATTCATTATATAATGATTGAAATTAAGCATGATACTTAGTTTGAAAATTGCATATATTTCCGCTGCATTTCTTTTAAAGTTCATTGAATCCTACACATAAGGGAATTACTTATTGAGCTTTCCAGCTCACCCAATTTATACTACTCGTGCAGAGTAGGAGCGGGCTAATGGAGATATGGAGATAGAAGCGGTTGTCTCTTTTTGAGGTGTGGAGTTTGTATATTTGTATAAAGAGTGAAAAGGGAGATATCAGCAGAGGTATATTTTGGGTTTGAGGTTAATGTTGTAATACAAACTGTAGTAGAAAGTGATGAAAAGTTTGGTGTATAAACTAGATCGTACATATGTACATAGTTGCTCTGATGAATCATATTTTACAGGTGAGTTTGGAAGTTCAAATCTTTATTATGTGTTATGAAGAATGATTAAATAGTTTATAATATGAACCAAGAGATTGAATGAGAATTCACGCCCTGAGATTTGAGAGTTTGGGTTTCGGGGCGTGACACTTGTATTCTTTGTTTTTCCTCTTTATTTATTTATTTATTCTTCTCATTTGGGGTCTCCTGATCTTGCCAAGTTCTTAAACATTGACCAGCTAGGAATTGTGGACTATTATCTTCTTTAGGGCAATGTATTGGGCTTGCACTAATTCCTTGGCATTCTAACAAGTCCACATCTTCAAAATCAGAACTTCACTTCAAATTGTAGGAGGATAGGGGCTTTCAATAAAGCATCTCGTGATTTATTAGAACTTACGATAGTGCATATTTATTCAACTTGAAAATGTTGCAGAGTACAGATAGAGTGCTCGCACCACTACAAAAGTAAGCCTATGTGGCAGCTCAAATGGGATGAAGTAAACTACGGAATTGCTACTTGTCTTTAGTAAATTACCTAATGTACATGGTTTGCAAACTTTTCACATAATATATCTTTTAATATATTTCTCATTTTGGTTGCAACAAAACAAAATTCTTAAAAGTTAGCAGTCATGTCCCCGTTTTAGTATGTACCATACCAAATATGATATGGTAAATCTTCGTGCATTTTTTTTTGCCGTTAACACAGATGTAAACATTTATGCTGGTCACATGAGCACTTAAACTTATTTTTTTGCAAGAATCAAGGGGATCTTTATTGCTTAATCGTCCATCCCAAACAGGGAGTTGCTAGTTGTTTATTTGTAAAAGGACCATCCTTGGACTACAATTTTACTAGTGAAATAGATAAAACTTCTCGGTGTGCAAATATAATCCTTGGACTACAATTTTACTAGTGAAATAGTTAAAACTTCTCGGTATGCATCTATAAGTTGCTGATAAGTTTATGATATCCATTGCATAGAAAAACCGGGTGCCAATTATTGTCCATGTTAATAAAATTATTTCTTCATCGTATCATTTGCAGAAGTTTTTTAGTAGGTTATTTTCATTTGCCGAAGGGTATTTTCCTACAAAATTGTGTATCAACTATTAAATTTGCTACCTTGCTTGGGTTAGGTTTGTAGATGATAACACTATTGATTTGACATTTCCTTTTTGAGCATTTGCAGGTTATAACTTATAAGTAGTTGGGAGAAGAACAAATCGTGGCTTCCCGAAACTAGAATAGATACTCCTTTTCATCTAATTGGTCTTAATATTTTTTTCTTGAATATGTTGAATTTATCTTGATTTCGGGTTTGAGGCTTTATGACAAAAAAATTCAAAATTAAAATCCTTCATTCAAATTTGATTTTTCAGGTTCTAAGTGATGCTGACAAGGTCAAGGATTGATTGGAGGAAAAGGAGGCCAAGCAGAAAAAGTATGTGATCTCTTGGTCTGTATAGTAACTTTGTTAATCAGTCCTGTTTTATTCAATTTCTATACCCAGTGTGATGCTTGTATATGTTCTCATTTTGATGTAAAGCTGTTCAAAAGCTTTATTTTTAGGTTCATTATCACTTATTACTTATTAGTTGTTGAAATATACTAAAAGTTATTTCTCTCTTTTTTTTGATTTCTATATGATTTTTGAACAATATACATGGATAGAGATTTACTTGGATAAAATATAAAAAAATCTTTGAAAATTCAGATTTTATATAGTTTGTTATTAAAGAAAAATTTCGGGGATAAGAGCCGCATGTGCCTTGCACATACAACATCTAATTAGCCTTATCTATTATCTTTTACCTTAATATAAAAGAGAACATAACAGTGGCAGTTAGTGAAATGTGTTCTTATATTATTTTCACTAATTCCTCCATGTCCCATATCTATTACCCAATAAGTCCCACTGTCCAAAGCCTCTGCCTGACTTCTTTCATTTGTTTCTACGTCTACAAAGTCATTATACGATGATGCAACGAAACAGTTGGAGAAATGGTAGAAAAGAGAGGTTAGGGTAAATTATTTAGTTAGGGATTAGAGAACCCTACTAGCATATTATATAAAGAGAGAACATTACATATATGCCCTTTTACAAGTATACCCCTGATATTACATATATCAACACTCCCCCTAAAGCTGGAGATAAACATTAAGCATGCCCAGCTTGACAGTAATATCCTGAAGAATAGCAGGGCCAACCGGCTTGGTGAAGATATCAGCAAGTTGTTGAGACGACGAAACATGTTGAAGAGATAAAGAACAATCCCGGGCTTTCTCACAGAGAAAGTGAATATCAACCTCAATGTGCTTTGTCCGCTTATGAAGCATAAAATCTGAGGCAATCTTTGCAGCAGCCTCGTTACCACAATATAAGGACAAGGTCTTTAATAGGAAACTCTAACTCCGAGAGGAGAGAATGAAACTATAAGAGTTCACAAGTACCATGAGCAAGTGCACAATATTCTGCTTTGACACTAGACCGAGAAATCACGGATTGCTTTTTGGTCTTCCACGCAACTAAGTTGCCTCCAAAGAAAAAGCACAATAGCTCAGGTGGAACGACGGTCAGTAGCAGATCCGGCCCAATCAACATCTGTATAGCCGGAAATATGGAGGTGACCATGTGAGCGATATACAAGTCCACAACTGGGTCTAGCCTTGATATATCGAAGAATACGATGAACAACAACAAATTATGAAGCACAGAGAGCATGCATGAACTGGCTAACCATGTTGACAACAAATGGTAATATCAGGTCGTGTGAGGGTGAGATATATCAAGCGACCCACAAGACACTGATAGACATGAGGATCAAAAAGAAGATCACCCTCACTATCAAGCAAAGAGAGTTCCAGATCCATAAGAGAAGTAGCGGGTTTACATCCATTCATACTAGTATCACTGAGGAGGTCAAGAGAATACTTCCGTTATGATAGAAAAATTCTTATCTTAGATCGAGCAATCTCCAAGACCAAGAAAGTACTTCAGATGACCTAGATCTTTGACATCAAAGGTACGCCCCAGCTCATGCTTAGCAGAAAAGATGAATGAGGAGTCATCGCTAATCAAGATGATATCAACATATACCAGAAGAATAGTGCGGCCTGAGGTGTCAGAATGGATGAAAACAGTATGATCAGAGTGACATCGCTGGAAGACTCCCCCTGAAGCAGGAAACTAGGAGGGGGATCCATATACATCTTCTCGGTGAGATGCCCATTAAGAAAAGCATTCTTGATGTTTAATTGATAGAGATGTCAACTTTGATTTGCTGCAAGAGAGAGGAGAACACGAATAGAAGTCAGTTTGGCCACAGGCGCAAAAGTAGCATCATAGTCAAGCTCATAAGTCTGAGTAAAGCCGCGGGAGACAAGACAAGCCTTATACCGAGCAACACTGTCATCAAAGTTATGTTTGACGGTGAAGACCCAACGACTCGCCCACAGGTTTCTTCCCAGCTGGACCATATGCCAAGTCTGATTAGACTGAAGAACATTCATTTCATCAACCATAGCACTCTTCCACTCAGGATGAAGAAAAGCATCACGAACGGACCGAGGAATAATCACAGAGTCAATTGCCGAAACGAAGGACTGATACGAGGGAGATACAGTCTCATAACAAACATACTTAACAAAGGGGTAAAAAGTAATACAGGAGCGAACATCCTTGCGATGAGCAATAGGTATCTCAAGATTAGAAGCAATAGGAGTAACAATAGCAAGAGAATGAACAAGAATAACAGAGGGTAAATAAGTACCTCGAGGAGTGGCCTGTGGGGAAGATTGTGGTAGAGGCGCATCGGAGGAGCAACCATGTGGTTGGCAGCGAGAGTATGTGAGAAACTCTTTTTGCTGTGGGAGTTCCCCTACAATAGGTAAAGGCATAGAAACGGGAGAAATAAAAGGTAAAGGCACAAAGACAGGTGGCACCGTAGGAGCATGAGAGAAATAAAGGACTGTCTCAAAAAAAGTAACATCCAGAGAGACAAACAAACGACGATATTGAGGGTCATAACACCGATAGACTTTAGAGGTGCTAGAGTAACCAACAAAGATACATCGAATGACCTTATCATCCAATTTCTAATGACTGGGAGAAGATCCTAGACAAAGCAAGTATAACCAAACACCCGTGGCTCAATGGGAAAAATAGGAACTTGAGGGGAAAGAAGCTGATATGGTGAGAGACTATCAAGAAAGCAAGAAAGAGCTCGATTGATGAGAAAACATGCAGTGAGAAGAGCCATGGACTAATATGGCTTAGACACCTACATGCCTCGCAACAAAGAACGAGTGACACAAACTAAATGACAATTCTTCCGCTCAACAACGTCATTTTGTTGAGGGGAGTAAGGACAGGTAAGCTGATGGACAATCCTATGAGTTTGAAGAAACTGAACAAAAGGTGCATAGAGATACTCACCGCCATTATCAGAACGACTTAATAAGACCACCAAACTGTGTAACAATCATAGCATGCAATTCTTGAAATTCTGAGAACACCTCATCCTTAGACTTAAGAAGGTACACCCAAGTAGCTCGAGTGTCATCAATAAAAGTAATATAATAAAGAAAGTCATCACTTGAGGGAACAGGAGATGGTCCCCAAACATCCGAGTGAACTAACTGAAAAATAGAACGACATAAACAGTACAAACATGTTTAGTAAGCACACAAGTATCACATTGAAAAGTAGATGAAGAACAAATTTTACTAAAAATAGGAATCAAAGAGCATAAAGTCTTAGATCCAATATGCCCATGCTTGGCATGCCATAAATGATAAGTATCAAGAGTAGCATCAACAGAAAAAAGAAAAACAGAAACAGTAGCAGCAGTAGAGGAGACTCGATCAGGAGTATAATCGTGTGGTAATATCATGGTCTGAAAAATACTGTATTTCTGATAAAAGAAAATGAGAATAAGCCTAACTATTGTGAAGTACATAAATGACTCTACTGTTAACAATGGCCTGATTTCATTGGAGACTCTAGAGTTATACAAGTACTATAGTAGTTAACAATCTACTGTTAACTATTGTGAAGTGTTAGTAAGACTCGAGTAATTAATGCTGAATATTTGTAAAAAAAATATTGGTATAAGATGTTTTGATTTAATTAGGAAAATACTTCAAAGCTCCCTATCAAATCCTTGTTATTTGTTACCTAGGTAAAGGTATGGTTATCAACTTTGACACGAACATTGGCACTTCAGCACCCTCATGCCTAAGAAAGACAATATGCTGGTATGATTATATTTGTTCATATTTAGTAAACTGTTGATTTACTGATAGAAAGAAGTATACTATAGATTTAAATACAATGGCTGAAGAAGGTAAAGTAACTAAAAAATATGAAGACTTTTTAGATATTTAGTATGAATATCCTCAATGAAATTGGTTAGTAATTGGAAATGTTAGTTTTTTCTGTTTGAGTTCTACCTGAACTCTTGACATATGATCCTAAAAGTACCAATACCTAGTACATGTTACACATGAGTACTTCATCCAAGTGTGTTTAGGTAATTTAGCTCAATTCCGGTGTCTGAAATTGAATATTGCTTGGTCAACTAGACCATGAAGTGAGTACTAACCTCCTAGTAACTTCTTGTAATGTACATGATTCTACTTGTTGCTCACTCAAAATTAAGTTTCAGGATTTTTTTAGGAATGGGGGTTTATATATTGAGCTTTTCTTGAGGGCCTTAGAACTCACTCATGCTAGCAAATTTACAAATAGCTGGATTGGCTCAAGTCCCATTAGACCAAGGTTGTGGAAATGCTCTTTTCTCTCACTAATCTATTTCATGAATTGTAAACCCTTATATTTTTGTCTATTTAGACTAGGAGCAGACTGATGAAAGAGAAGGAACGTTCCTATTAAGCACCTTCCATGTCCTCCATAAGTCATCGGTCAAGTTTAACCTATGGAGCTACAACCACCCGTTAAGTATTGACAGTCTCACAATATGTTCCACATACAGTAGTCATCAACCACAACAAAAATATTGCTATTACCCTGAAACAAAAGCATATATAAGCAATGGATAATTATTGTTTGAATGATCATTACCCAGGGGCCATCACTTGTTATGCACAATATATCAATATATATTCTTCTTTGTTGACTAATCATAAAGCTTTTCCTTGCTGGAGCATACATGCTCCAGATCGGCCTAAAGGGGTTCAAAAGTACCACATCCATCCTTGCAAATGATAAAGTGGGCTTGATCGACTGCTGGAAAGGTACCATTAAAATATGAATGTTCTCGAGCAGATTTGAAATTTTTAATCTTCTTAGGTTATTTATTGCAAAGTAAACTTCTGAATGCGATATTTCTACTTAGGTTTTGACATTTGATTTTTTTTTTTTTTAAGGTTTATCGTACCGTCAAATGTGAATTAGAATGAGGAGTTTGAGAGGCGAATAAATGATCGATATAGCTACCATGTCGAAGCATTGATATAATCCAACAAAACAAATGAGAAGAAGGTTAGAATCTTAGCATTTATAATCATTTAACATTCTTGCTGTTATATTGTTTATATTTTAATTGTATATTACATTTTCAAGGTCTTATTTGAAATTTGAAATGAAAGCCTTATCATCTATTTTTATTTTATCTTTCTCTCGGCTATGATTCGGTCGTCTATGCTGTTGTCCATGGTTGCACCTTCCCCCTAGCTTCACTTGCGGTAAGTTTTAACCTTTTATTTTATTTCTTTTTAATCTTATGTATTTTAGTTTGTATTATATTAGATGTTAGTCTATAAATTAGTTAATTAGTCTATTTGTTTGTAAATTAGATAATTTGTATGCTAGGTTAGTTAATCTGGATTTTAGATTCATTTTAGTTGTAGTTAATAATGTGTTTTTTAGTTTAGATTAATTAACAACCGAATATTAGCTTAGAATCTGATTTTTTATTAGTTTATTATCTAATTTTTAGATTTGTGATTAATATAATATTAGTTTAAACTTATTTATAATCTGATATTTTTAATTCATTGATTTTTAGATTCGCAATTAATTCAACTTTTAGTTTAAACTTATTTATAATCTGATATTTTTTAATTCATTGATTTTTAGATTCGCAATTCATTCAACTTTTAGTTTAAACTTATTTATAATCTAATATTTTTTAATTCATTGATTTTTAGATTCGTAATTAATTCAACTTTTACTTGATATCTTAGGTGATTAATTTGACTCTCATTAGTTAGAATAGATTAAAATTCTATTATGATTAGTTGTTATTCTGGTTTCATTAGTTATGATTCTGTAGTTATTAATTTTATTATTAGATAATAGATTTGTTATTAAACAAATTTCCTTAGTTAGGATAGATTAGTTTAGTCTATTTAGGTGGTTATTTTGATTTTTTTTAGCTTTAATAGTTTCTTAAAGATATTAAACAAAATAGGCAAGCTGAGGCTCAGCTCGAATGAATTCAAGCCAATCTAACCATTAGACGAGCCGAGCTGTAGAGACCTGCTTTTCTATTAAATTATTATGATGATTTTTTTGAAATTTGTGCTAAAGTTTTCATGATAAATAGTGGAATTCTTTAAGGTTTGAAGGAGGAAGAAGAAGAGAAAGAGGAAAAGAGTAGAGAACTTAATGTTTCTTCTCTATCATATTCTATTAATAGGTAGGGTTTTAAGTAGGGTTCCTCTAATTACAAGTATGCCCCTAATTACAATAATGCTTAATATTCTACACTCCCCCTCAAGCTAGTATGTAGATATTACAAATGCCGAGCTTGCCAATAATCTTAGTAAATTGTGTATGACCAAGACCCTTGGTCAAGATATCAGCAAATTGGTCACTGGTCTTCACAAATGAAATCCAGATGAGACTTGTCTTCAACTATTCCTTGATGAAGTGTCTGTCCACCTCAATGTGTTTGATTTTGTCGTGTTGAACCGGATTGTGAGCAATGCTGATTACCGTCTTGTTGTCACATTACGACTTCATAGGACCCTGAATGGAGAGGTTCAGGTCGGCCAAGAGAATGCAAAGCCACAAAATCTCACATAATCAATGAGCAATCAACCGGAACTCTGCCTCTACCCTACATCTGGCCACTACAGATTGTTTCTTACTTCTCCATGTGACTAGATTACCACGAACAAACGTATAGGAACCAAAAGTGGAGCGCCTATTTGAAACAGATCCAACACAGTTTGCGTCAATGAAAACCTTAATCTGGAGATTACCGGTACAGGCATACAACAGTCCTTGTCCTGGAGCAGACATGAGAAACCTCAGAATCCTGTACACCGCATCCAAGTGGGTTGAGGTAGGAGCATGCATGAACTAGCTCACCACACTGACGGCATACGCAATATCAGGACGAGTGAGTGAGAGACATATCAATCTCCCTACAAGTCTCTGATATCTCCCTACTTCGATAATCTTCTCACCAGTGGCTTCACCAAGCTTATGGTTTGGGTCAATGGGAGTGTCACAAGGCTTACAGCCTATCATGCCAGTCTCATGTAGGAGGTCAATGACATATTTACGTTGTGATATGAAGATAGCTTTTATGGACCTGACAACCTCAATACCCAAGAAATATCTTAACTGACCTAGATCCTTGATTTCAAATTCCTTTGCAAGTAGGCCCTTCAACTTATGCATTTCCCCCTGGTCATCTCCAGTAAGCACAATGTCATCTATATAAACAATGAGTGCAGTCACCTTGTCGTTGTGCTTGATAAACAAAATATAGTCAGCTTGGCTTTGTTTGTAGTCATTTCTAATCATGGCCGGGCGAAACCTTTTGAACCAAGCCCTAGGAGACTGCTTAAGCCCATACAAGGCCTTCTTCAGTCTACTCACCTTCCCTTCAGCTACAGGAAACTTGCGCCCGGGAGGATGTTTCATGTACACTTCTTCTAAGTCATCATGGAGAAATGCATTCTTCACATCGAATTGCCTAAGTGGTCAATTCAAGTTGGATGCAAGAGATAAGAGAACTCTTATTAAGTTCATCTTTTCTACAGGAGCAAACGTCTCCTGGTAGTCTATGTCATATGTCTGTGTATACCCTCTTGCAATGAGTCTGGCTTTGTATCTTTCCACTGACCCATCAGACTTATGCTTCACAATGAACACCCATTTGCATCCTACCGGAACTTTGCCTCTTGGTAAATCAACCATCTCCTATGTCTTATTCTTTTCCAGAGCCTGCATATCTACTTCCATTGCTTCTTTCCATTCTAACTTAGAAAGAGCATCTGCAACACTGCGAAGAATAGACACAGAAGACAAAGTCATGACAAAGGTACGATACGAGGGAGCTAATGAATCATACGACATAAAGTTTGAAATAAGGTGTTGTGTGCAAGAGCGAACACCTTTCCTATGAGCAATAAGAATGTTAAAATCAACAAGGGAGGTATGGATATTACCTGGATTTGAGAAGGATTCATGGCAGGGCATATGAGGGTCTTCTTTGTTAGTATTCGTCATCCAAACCCCACGATTTGGATTCCTGGAGAAAACCTGCACCTCACTTTGTTTTCCTCCATTTACATTTTGATCCCCTCCATCTATGTTTTCATCATTTTCCTCATTACCAGTTATCGGAAAATCCCCTGGATTAATAGAAATAGGTAAAGGAGAAGAAGACATCTCTTCAACACCAATGGTCTCCCCCTGAAGAGAAGTCTCATTCGCAGAATAAAAGGGGGATGGTAACACTTATACCCTTTCTGACTCGAAGCATACCCCAAAAATAAACACTTTGAGTGCCTTAGAATCAAGTTTGGTACGCGCCGATTTGCCAATATGTACAAAACACGAACACCCAAAGATCTTGGGTGGAAGAAGAAACAAGGAGGGAGATGGAGACAGAACATCAATAGGACTTTTGAAACCCAAAATTGTAGTGGACTTGCAATTCATAAGATAAAAAGCAGTCTGAAGGGCATCAGACAAAAAACGTGTAGGAACGTTCATGCTAAACAAAAAAGCACGAGTGATTTCCAACAGGTGACGGTTCTTCCTCTCAACAACACCATTTTGCTGGGGAGTACCAACACAAGTTGTCTAGTGGATAATCCCGTGATCGCGGAAGTAGGAGAAGAGAGTGGTAGACAGATACTCTCCACCATTATCAGAACGAAAGGATCTTTAACTTAACATCAAACTGAGTTTCAATCTTTTTATGAAAAGATTGAAAAATAGAGCAAACATCACTCTTCTGTTTCAACAAGTAAACTCACGTTACTCTAGAGAAATCATCAACAAATATAACAAAGTAACGAAATCCACGAGAGGAAGTGATAGGAGCAGGACGTCACACATCAGAATGAACAATGGAAAAAGGTGAATTACTTATATTAAAATCAACATTTTTTTTGCAAATTCACAAGTTTCACATTGAAGTTCAGACATAAACAGAAATAAAATACTGTGGAAACAGTTTCTTTAACATAAAAATGGACGGGTGGCCCAAACGTCTATGTAACTGCAACAATTGTACAATGTTGCGATCACGACTACTACTACTGCTAGGCCCGTCACGAACTTGCTGAACAGGAGAAGCCACCGGTGAGAAACTATCCAACAAGTACAATCCCCTCTCCTCATAGCCTCTACCAATCATCTGTCTCGTCTCCAAGTCCTGAAAGACACAGTGAGAGGGAAAAAAGATGACACTACAATTCAAGGACTTGGTTAGGTGACTCACAGACAAAAGGTTTAATTTGGTGACTAGTTTGTATAAAATTGTGGCCAAGGATCTTGCGGATAGACTGAAGAGGGTGGTGGGGAAGGTGGTGGAGGCTTATCAAGGAGCTTTTGTAAAAGGGAGGGAGCTGGTCGATGGTGTCTTGATTGCTAGTGAGTGTATTGATACTTGGATTAGAGAAGGGTCAGGTGGTCTTGTCTGCTAGGTAGATATGGAAAAGGCATATGACCATGTGGATTGGGGGTTTTTGGAAGAGATGATCATCTTTGTGGGGTTCGGGGAGAGATGGATTAGGTGGATGAAGGGGTGTGTTTCATCGTCTCATTTCTTAATTCTAGTGAATGGGTGCCTGCATGGATTTTTTCCTAGTTCTAGAGGTTTGCGACAGGGCTACCCTTTATCTCCTTTTCTTTTCATCATGGTGGCAGAAGCTTTTAGTAAACACCTTTCAAAGGCAGAAGATTTGGAGATGATTAAGGGTTTTCAGGCGGGACCGGAGGGGCCTATTATTTCACATCTTCAGTATGCAGATGATACCATTCTCTTTATAGAGGCAGATGAGGTTCAGGTGGCCAATATGAGAGGTGTTCTAAGATGTTTTGAGGCCTTATCCGGATTGAAAATTAATATTGCCAAGAGTAAGTTGATTAGGGGTGGGGGAGGTGGAGGGGGGTTTTTTAGAAAGAAGTGCTCGAAGTTTGGGCTGCAGTTTGGAGTCCTTGCCAATCAGGTATCTGGGATTGCCTGTAGGAGCTAACCCGTGATCGATGGCCATTTGGGATCCGGTGGTGGAGAGAGTTGAATTGAGATTAGCGGGTTGGAAGTAAAGATTTTTGTCCTTAGGAGGGGGGATAACTTTGATAAAAAGTGTGTTGGCGAGTCTCCTCATTTTTCAAATATCCTTATTTAAGCCTCCTCGGGCGGTGATAATGAGGTTGGAGAAACTTTAGAGGGATTTTTTGTGGGGGGGGCAGGGGAGACTCCGGGAAATTGCATTTAATGAAGTGGGATTGGATTACGAGACCACAGGAATTTGGAGGCTTGGGTTTCAGAAGAATCAAGTGTATGAACAAAGCTTTATTGGGAAAGTGGATTTGGCGCTTTAATACGGAAAAGACGACGTTGTGGAGGAGGGTAATTAAGGACAAATTCGGGGTGTCTAGGGGCGACTGGGATCCAAAGTCGGTGAAGAAGTCTTATGGAGTAGGAGTTTGGAAAGGGGTCATGACATCTATGGTTTCGACTCAAGAGTTCTTGAAATTCAGGGTAGGGAATAGAAGCAGGGTGCGTTTCTCGGAAGATGACTGGTTGGGGGAAGGGAAGCTGTGTACGAGATTTCCAAATCTCTATAGATTGGTGGTGAGGAGAGAGGTGAAGGTGCAGGACTGTTATGAGGTTCATGATGGAGAGGCTCGATGGGGTCCACGGTTTAGGAGGGATAATTTTGGGGAAAGAGAACTGAGAGATTGGTTGGAGCTACAAAGACTTCTCACGGTGTGTGTGATTCACCGCGATATGGAAGATAGACGAAGATGGGAAGGGGGTGCCGAGGAGGAGTTTTCAACAGCTCATTGCTACTCGATGCTTTGGAAGGAGGGGGGGAGGGGGGAGGAGCAACAATGCTTTTCAGAAGATTTGGAAACTTAAGATTCCCTCGAAGGTACAGGCTTTCATTTGGGCTGCCTCTCTAAACAAAGTTCTCACCGTGGATCACTTAAGGCATAGGGGAATGGTCATTCCCAATAGATGTGTAATGTGCAGGCAAGCGGAGGAGAATGTACATCATCTTTTCCTTCATTGCCCGCAAGTGCAGGTTATTTGGAATCATTATTTGGGTCTTTTTGGGATGAGCTGGGTTTCGCAAGGGGGTTTGAGGGAAGTGGTGTTGGAATGACCCAAAGGTGTGTTCAACAGGAAAGGGAATGAGGTGTGGAAGATGCTTCCGGCGGCGATTTATTGGGATGTATGGAGGGAACAAAATAGCAGAATTTTTGAAGATAAGGAAGAGTCGATTCCCAAAGTCATCCTAAAGATCGGGTGGTTGTTATTTTCTTGGTCTTCTGTCCTAGCTGATTTTAAGCAGGTTCATTGGTCTGATTTTCTGTATAGCTGGTCAAGTAACTTAACTTGACTTTTTTTTTTTTTTTTTTTTTTTTTTTTTCTGGGAGTTGTTCCTTGCACGTTTGTATATTCTTGCCTCTTTAATAAAATGTTCTCGTTATCTATAAAAAAAAAAGAACATGAAGAACATATGATAAAGGCATAGATGGGGTAGCAGGGATGCTACCCTTACCAGCAATAAAAGAATAAGACTCATCAACAATTTTAACTTTGTCCCTGTCAGAGCAAATATGATAGGAGGCAAACAAAGATAACATACTAGTCATATGATCTGAGGCCCCTGAATCAATAATCCAGGGGCTAGTAGATGTGGAGACAGATGCATTAAAAGCCGAAGCTGATGTACCTGAGTGAGCAAACGAGGATGTGGAAGATGTACCCGACTGCTCTAACTGGCCCATATCTCTGCACGGGAAAGGCTGAGGCTGTTAGAAGATGACGATGCACCAGATGTAAGAGTGGGAGCTAGATCAGAGGTAATTGAGTGAGCACTAGAGCCTCCACCACGACCACCACCATGGCCATTGTGACCTCCACCTCTCTGCTATAGGCGACCATGGAGGTCCCAACAAGTCTCACGGGTGTGTCGAGTGCGACCACAATGGTCACACTTCAGCCGGTCTCTCTCATCACCAGCGTTTCCTGACCTACCACCTCCCTTGCTTCCACGAAAACTATCACGGCCTCCACGTTGTGACCATGAAGAAAGAGTAGATCGCTCTAGAGAAGAAGGTTGCATGTTATTCCGGCGACGTTCCTCCCTGTGGAGAATGTAATATGCCTCAGTGATTGACGGAAGGGGCTCATTCCCAAAAATCTGAACACAGATTTGCTCATACTAGGGGTTAAGGCCAGCCAACAACTCATAGACCCTGAGTCGTATACATATGAAACATGTCAAATTCTTCCCACATACGGCAAAGAGTAGAGTAGTACGTGGCCAGAGAAGTATCACCTTGTCTCAGTTGCGCAATACACTGGCGCAACTCATAAGCTCTAGCATGTGTGCCCCTCCCCCTCAGAGTAAGTCTGCTTCACAGCATCCCATATCTCCTGGGCTTTGGAGAGAAGGATATATCCATTGCTAAGATCCGAAATCATGGAGTGGAGAAGCCATGACATGACTGTGGTGTTTTTGGCTTGCCATTTCTTGAAATTAGGATTGGTAGCCGGAGGCTTCTTACTCTTGCCAGTTAGGTACTCCGTCTTACCCTTCCCTATTATGAACAACATGATCGATTGAGACCATGCAAGATAATTGTTGTCATTCAACTTCACGGTAGTGATTTGAAGACTAGGGGAGTCACCATGTCCCAAACGCAAGTAACTATCATTAGAATTTGGAGCCCGGGAAGACTGAGTAACCTCGGAATCGCCATCTTTTGTCAACTAAGGATTGCTTTGCACAAATCCAGCCCCTGAACACACTAATAGCACGTATTACAGGATTCTACAACCCAAAATAAGAAACACCAATGGTCCAACGATCAAAAAACACCGCAAAAGTAAGTGAACACTTCCTCAAACACCTTGAGGGCACCCAAACTTCATCATATAGCATTCATAATCCATCCAAACATCATCGCAGAAGGTTAGAATGCGACAAAGGAGATAAAAAAACAGCATATGCCGGAAAATATACAGGAGAAAAAAGCTCGTCGGAGCTCCGATGAGATTCTAATTGCCGGGAAACTGGTACCAAAGGGTCCGAAATTTTGAGGGGGATTTTTCGCTACCAATTTCCCCAAGTTAAATCATCCCCTCTGCCAATTTACAAAAAAATTCTCAAAAACTCACTTAAAAGCTCCAATAAATCTAAAAAAATCACTATAATTCTTCTAAATAGTAGATCTACCAGATCCTAGGAAAAAAACACACAAAAAATTACCCTTGGATGATGTCATACTGACGCCATCATGACGTCAGCCGTACGACTGCTGACGTCAGCAGCTGTCGGCGGGTTTTTTCTTCTTCTCGCTCTTCCTTTGTGCTTTGAGATGCTCTGATACCAAGTGGAATTCCTAAAGGTTAGGTTTTAGGGTTTGAAGGAGGAAGAAGAAGAAGAGAAAGAGGAAAAGAGTAGAGAACTTAATGTTTCTCTCTCTATTATATTCTATTAATAGGTAGGGTTACCAGTATGCCCCTAATTACAAGAATGCTTAATATTCTACATAAATAAGGTTTATTATGTTTCATGCTTAAAAAAAACGGAATTAGCTGGAAGTTGGCTCGAGCCAGATAATCTTGTTGGAAGCGAGAAAAGTTGGTTGGATGGGAGAATGCAATTTTGAGCAACAGAAGACATCCTGAATGCAACTCGCTGAAAGCGAGAATAATCTCGCTCAGGCGAGAATGTCTCGAATGCAACTCGCTTAAAGCGAGAATAACTTTGCTCGAGCGAGTTGTGCATAATAAAATTAGGAAGTGCTATTTATAGTCATGGAAACATGTGGGTTACAATTTCAGCCCTATAAATAGTCCTTAAAAAATTATTCAGTAGATTAGGGTTTACTAATTAACCGCTTTAGAACTTGAGAGAGAGGAAGATCTAGGGTTTTGAGCATGGTTCAAAAACCCGAAAACTCGACCCGACTCGAAAATTAGCTGTCGTGTAACTTGGAAAACTTGGAAAAAAAACTGGACTCGATTTAACTCAAAATATATATGTACCATTTAGTTTTGCAGCCCCAAAAAAATTTGTTGCAAAAGCAGTGTGACGTTCAAGTATAAGTTTTTTTAAAAAAAAATGAAAATGATAAAAATTACCCTTTTATGACCTTACCTAGTCTAGCGAGTTGAAAAACTTTATTCGACCAAGTCACTTGAGTAACTCACCAAATAGTGTCTCCTTCAAGTTTTAAGGTGACTCGACTTGAAACTCTGTCGAGTTGAGTAACTCGGCCGAGTTACTCGGGTGCAGTGTTGTCAAGGCGTCTAGGCGATGCCTAGGTGACGCCCAGGCGATAAAAATAATTAAATTATATTTATATATATATAATATATTTATATGTAATATTAGTATATACACATTATATAAATAATAGATACATAATTAGTTTGAAGTTTTCTAACTTTTATGATGATTTTGAGTGTTGATTTTGGATGTTGCTTTTATAGTTTAAATGCACCCATCTATATCTAAGATAGTGTTTTTAGACTTTAAAAGAATGTTTTAAAATAGGGTTTAAAGTTTAAATGATGATTTTAAAATAGGGTTTAAAATGGAAAATGTTTAACTTAACGCCGCCGCATTCCACTATAGAGGAATGTGCGATCCTCATTGGTCCGTGTCCCCCTTTTTAACACCCATTATTTACGGTTAAGATTCACTCATCCCTAGGGTTAAGCAATCTAACCATAGTTTTTGAAAAAAAAAATATTAACCTTAATTTTCTTAAGCTTAACCATAGTTAGAGGGGTATTAAAAGGGACACGTGGACACAACATTTGACTACATAATCAAATGCGTGGTGAACATTACCCCATTTAAAATATGGTTTAAAAGAGGGTTTTAAATGAGTTTTTAAAATAGGATTTTAAAGGAGGGTTGAAAAGAGGTTTTTAGAAGCAATTTTGTATGGACTGCCTAGGCGATCGCCTAACGCCTAGATGCCTAGGCGGCATCCAGTGACTTTTGCCCGCCTAGAGGGGCGCCTAGGTGGTTGAGGCCCAAAAAATGCCAAGGCGTCGCCTAGGTGACGCCTTGACTACATTGCTCGGGTGACTTGTTGAGTTTTTTCTAGAAGGAGAAAAGGTTTTGGAAGAGGAAGGAGATCGTGATCAAGGGCGTTCTTCTCGGCAGATCCTAGGTTTTCGCTCTTCGATTCATAGATTCATCATCGGTAGTCTTTCGTAATGATTGAAATTATAGGTATATTCATAGGTAATTGTCTCATATGTAGTCTTTGACAATTCCTCCTTATCCTTGGATAAGATTAGGCAGCAGATTTGAAACCTCTTGTTTGATTGGACTTCAATCAGAGACAATTTCGAGGAGTCAGGGGTTTCAAGTCTCCTTGCTTAATTTTCACTTTTTGCTGATGCTGTGGGGGATTCAAATTTTGCTTTCTTTTTCTAACTGTCATGTTTTTTTCGAGGAGTCAGGGGTTTCAAGTCTATTTATTGATAAAAGAAAACTGAAATTATAAGGTGTTTTCTAATCTAGTAGGTGTGAAGAATTCCAAAGAGGCATATGCTAGAGTTCTTTTCTAGGTCATCAATTTTACAAAGAACATTTCAAAAGCTCACTGGTGTTGAAGAGGACTCTTTAGGTGCTGTAACATAAGGCCAACCAAAAATACTAAGGTTGTAGATTAGCAAACATGATTATACACATTATGGTTGGTTAGAAGATGGACTCCAATCTTCTCTCACATGCTTAGAGAGACAAATGAAGTGACATATTATTTATTTATTTAGGTCTTATCTTGAATCAACACACAATTGTCTGGAGAAGGACTCTTTATAGTCTCATTTCTAGTAGCAGTACTTATTTTTCCGCTTTTTTTGTCCATTCTCCTCTGCGCCCCTTATAGATTCAGTTAGACAGTTACATGTATCACAGGCTCAGACAAACAACAACGCCAATCAAATAGTACGTAGCAAACTCTCTTCCTCAATTGTTTAATTTACTTTTATACGATGAAATCTTAGGTATCCTTAAGAAAGGAAGATGTTTCTTTGCTAACTAATTTACTTTTCTGTGCGATAGTAAGACAGGAGTTGGATTTAATTACTTTGGTATTACTAAAACTTGCTACCATTGCTACCATTTGTTTGGCTTTCCCTGGATCAGGTGCACACCGTCATGCTTAAGATATATCTAGACTTTTGTTATGGTATGGTTTTGAAAAATTGGAGGGAGAGTTGGACTTTATTACTTGCATGGTAGCACTTACATTTTATCCTGGTGTTTTTGGAAGAACCCCTATAACTCTTGGTGTGGTACAAAGCTGATTTTAGAAATATGTTATTTATTTGTCTTTTATTCTTTATTCACGACTAACTATATATATATATATATAGTGTGTCCAGTTTTTCATATTTGTGGAAATATCATGGTCATAGTTGTTAAAGGCGTCGCCTCAGGCGGTCGCCTAGGCGACCAGGCGCTCTGTTGGGCTCAGGCGACTGGCCGCCTCAGGCGGTTATTATTAAAAATCTAATATATATAATTTATTACTGTTTAAGGATATAAAAAATTATTTTATTTGAATATGATTGTTTGGTTACAAAAAAATATCTTATTTTATATACTTCTCATGTCTTTTACAATATAATATGTTAGTATTTGTATGTCTTACAAAAAAGTTTGCAGATAGAAGAAGAAAAAAAAGACGAACGGTGTCAAGTATGTTTCTATCATGTTAACTTGTTCTCTCTCAATAGGTGGACCAAATGGTCTCTCTCCCTCTGTTTATGGGTGGATCATTTAGTCCTCATTTGTTTTTTTTCCATGGTTGTTAAATTACAATTAGCTCAGGCGGCCCAATAAAAAATTAAGAGCCTTTAAATGCCCCAAATTTCTTCTAACTCCCTCCCCCCAAACTCTCTTAAACTCATATTTAAAGGAGTCTTTCATAATTTAAATAAGTGCAAGCCCTATAATTATATATTTTACTTATCAATATTATTTATATTACTTATCTTGAGTATAATCGATAAAAAGAAAAAATGAGAGTAAACGGTACGACATCTCCCTCTCCCCCCTCTCTTCTTTCTCCCCAGTTAAGCATCACATTTTACTGTCGAGCTATTTTCTGTTTTTTATTCAGTCTTATATTCTTCCTCCTCTTCTCTCTTTCTTTCCTGTTGGGCTGTCTATTTTTTATCACTCACAATCTCTCTCCCCTCTTTCAGTAGTCATTGCAGACTTAATTTTTATTCCATTTTTTTCCAACACTTTAAATCCCTTTTTATTATTCTTAGAACTGTTCTCTAGCGATAGTCTATCAAAGTACGTCTTGACAATTGTGTAATTTATATGAATGTAGAGTCTCTTATAAAAGAAAATGCATCATATATAGATCTCATATTATGGGGAATTTTCTGCAACAAAAAGTTCATCAGGCGACGCCTCGAACGCCTCAGGCTACCGACTCAGGCGTCCATGGATTTTGTCGCCTCAAGTCGCCTGGTCGCCTTGACAACTATGATCATGGTCTGGAAAATACTGTATCTCTAATAAAAGAGACAATAAGTCTAACTGTTTTGAACTACATAAATAAATCTACTATTAACAATGGCCTGATTTCATTGGAGACTCTAGAGTTATACAAGTACTATAGTAGTGAACAATCTACTGTTAACTGTTGTGAAGTATTAGTAGGACTCGAGTCATGCTGAATATTTGCAAAAAATATCAATATAAGATGTTTTTATTCAATTAAGAAAATACCCCAAAGCTCCTTATCAAAACCTTGTTAGTTGTTACCTAGGTATAGGCATGGTTATCAATTTTGACATGAACATTGGCACTTCAGCACCCTCACAGCCGAGAAAAACAGTATGCTGGTATTATTCATATTTTGTAAACTGTTGATTTACTGATAGAAAGAAGTAATCTATAGATTTAAATATAATGGCTGAAGAAAGTAACAAAAAATATGACTTTTTAGATATTTAGTGTGAATATCCTCAATGAAATTGGTTAGCAATTGGACATGGTAGCCTTTTTTTTTGTTTGGTACTGTCTGGGACTCTTGACATACGGTCCTAAAAGTACCAATACCTAGTACAAGTTACACACGAGTAATTCATCCAAGTGGCGTGTGTAGGTAACATGGCTCAATTCCGGTGTCTGAAATTGAATATTGCTATGTCAACTAGACCATGAAGTGATACTAACCTCCTAGGAACTTCTTGTAATGATGATTCTACTTGCTGCTCCCTCAAAATTAAGTTTCAGGATTCCTTTAGGAATAGGGGTTTATATATTGAGCTTTTCTTGAGGGCCTTAGAACTCACTCATGCTAGCAATTGACTAATAGCTGGATTTGCTCAAGTCTCATTAGAACAAGGTTGCGGAAATGCTCTTTTCTCCATATGCGTCCTTACGCCACCTCATTAATTTATTTCATGAATGGCAAACCCTGATATTTTTGTCTATTTAGACTAGGAGCAGACTGATGAAAGAACATGGAATTAGCACCTTCCATGTCCTCCATAAGTCATGGGACAAGTTTAACCTAAGAATCTACAACCACCCATTAAGTATTGACACTGTATGTTCCACATACAATAGTCGTCATCCACAACAAAAATAAACCAACTAGTGTATACTATTACCCTTAAACAAAAGCATATATAAGCAATGGATAATTATTGTTTTAATGTTCCCACTTGTTATGCACAATAGTCTATCTATTGATATATCCTTCTTTGTTGACTAAGCACAAAGCTTTCCTTGTTGGAGCATACATGCTCCAGATCTGCCCGACGCGGTTCAAGTATCACGTCCATCCTTGCAAATGTTAAAGCGAGGTTGATCGACTTTTGATGCCGAGGGCAATCAAGCGTGTTCATCGTCGAAAGGCAGAGCAATAGCAATGGGGTGTTCATTTTCTTATCAGTCATTCCCTCTGTGGGTAGTAGGAGGCGTTGGATTATATTTCCCATGGGAAGAAATGGATTCGGATGGTGTTTGGGGGGGGGGGGGGGGGGAAATCCATCTCTCCTAATCAAAATAAAGTTGCATCTCCTTTCTTATGATCTCCACAGATTCAGTGAGAACCAGAGTTGAGAAAATGGCTGAAGCCACAACCACCTCTTCCCCAATGAACACATTTCTGCCATTAGTTGCAAAGAATCCCCTTCCAGTGGGTTGGTGGGATATAACCTGTAATGACCCAACTTCTGATTACTAGATATCGTGTTGCTAGCACCTAAAACTGTATGAGTTAAGACTATAAATATATAGTGGAAAGTGTGACCCTAAGAATTTAGACTTCAGATCATAATATCGATCAATCGGGGTAGAATTTCTAAAATCTGACATTAACATAAATGACCTGTCTAATGTAGAGAAGGGTTTGGAGAGATAAAAATAAATATATTATTTTTATTACTAATTATAATTAGTGAGTAATTAGTTGATTAATTAGTGATTAGGATGTTAATTATCTTCTAATTTGAGATTAAGGGCTTTTGTAAATAAGGTAAGTTAAAGAAATATAATAAGGTGACTTTTTATGCTTAATTACAATTAGTAAGTATCTAAGTAATGACAATTAGTAAGTAAGTATCTAAGTACCCATGTGACTAATTAGTGTTTAAAGGAGTTAATTATAAGTTTATAACTAATTTATAAACTAATGACTTAAAGTATAATAAAATCAAGTAGAGGGATGAGTTTGTAATTAGGAGAATTAGGAGAAGTCAAGTGTTGGGTGATGAAACAACCCACACGTGGATTCCACTATCTGTAGACATACAAATCCCTTTGTTCTGTGAACAGTAACGTGAACAGTAGCAGTGAAGTTACTATGTAGCACAGAATACGTAGAAGAAGAGGAGGAAAGGAGGAAAGAGAAGAAGAAGAAGAAAGAAAGGAAAGGGAAAGGAAAGGAAAGAAGAGAAAGGGAAAAGGAAGGAAAAGGGAAAGAAAAAGGAGGAAAAGGAAAGAAAATATATTTCTTTCACCTGGATTATGTTTACAATTGGGTAAGTAAATTCATATGTGTTTGATTTAATTCGTGGTTCTTTGAATTCTATCAAAGGAATTTGTTGTTAAATTTTAGGAAATTTATTATATGAATATGCAAAGATGTTGGAAACAATTTCAGATTATAGTATGTGGAAAATTTCAGATTGTAGAAATTTTGATTAAGTGGAAATTTTCAGATTGGAGTAATTTTGAATAAGTGGAAAATTTCAGATTATAGTAATTATGAATAAGTAAGCAGGACTTACCTATTTTGAAAGTAAATGATGAGTTTATATGTGACAAAATGCAATAATACTATCTTTGCATCGTATCAGATTATATTGAAGAAAGTCCTTCGCAGTGACAGTGATTAATAGAAAATGAATCGATAATTTATGTATTAATAAATATGGTTTTTGATTTTGATATATATCACGATGATCCATGGATTTGGTAGTCAGTTGATAATACTAGGGAAGAATAGCACCATGACATGATCCATGGATTGGGTAGTCAGTTTTGTCATGATTGCATTACCACTAGTGAGTTACCCTGTGGAAAATGTTACATTTAACCCATTGTATTTCGAGAGAGCCTAAGATCTGAGCCCTAGTTTACGGACGCCGGTGAGACTCCGGCGAAATATTAGGGTGGTCCCAGGTCGTACTGCGTTGGGATGATTGGGAGAACCCATTAACCAATTCCGTTTTGTCCTATTTCGGAGAGCCTAAAGAGTATCATTCTATCGTGATCTAATTATATAGAACGAGCTATGCGACCACGATCTGTGAAATATGTTATCCAGTATAGGACACAGGCTCTGGTATTTGGTGCTGGGGGATAGATTTATTATAGTAACCTGGCTTTGTAAGTTATATCCTTAAGTTTTGAAGAAGTTTATTTCAGGATTTGTATTACTTGGAATTATGATTCAGGGAGGTGTGTATTTACAATCAGTTTAAATTCATGATTGAGCAAATTAATTATATGTCTCGTGCCGCTATTTGGAAAATTATCCATATACTACTTTAAGATCCTCATGAATAATTATAATTGAGATGTGGCATATATTTTCCCACTGCATTTCTTTTTAAGTTATTCTGAATTACTACCCATATGAGAATTTACGTATTGACTTATCCAGCTCACCGCACATTTTATCTACTCTTTCAGGGGGGTGTGGAGGGGATCGGTGGGCAATGGAGATAAAGCTGTTGTCTCTTTTTGAGGTGTGGCGTTGTTGTATATTTGTATAAATCATGAAAAGGAGAGAGTCATCAGAGGTATTTAATGGGTGGTTGTAGGTATGTGTGTATACAAACTTTAGTAAAAAGTGATGACATTTTGTGTATAAAGTTGATGTACATTGTAAATAGTTGCTCTGATTAATCATATTATACAGGTTAGTTTGGAAGTTTCAAATCATTATTTTATGTCTGGTGATGAGAATGATTAAAGTTTTATAATATGAGCCAAGATGTGAATGATAACTCACACCCTGAGATTTGAGAGTTTGGGTTGCGGGTGTGACTCACCCGAGTTTGAAAAATGGATGATAATGAGGCCACAACCACCTCTTCCAGTTGAACACATTTGTTGTTCCTAGTTGCCAAAGAATCCCCTCCAGTGGGTTAGGTGGGAAATGTCTGTTGGTGTGTTCTTTTCCAGAGTCATTAGCGTGCTGACTGAGTTTGAAAGGCCATCATGCTCTACTTCCGGTGATGAGTTGCCAAGGAATCCCCTTCCAGTGGGTTGGTGGGATATACCAGAGTTGAAAAATGGCGGATAATAAGGCCCACCACCTCTTCCAACGAACACATTTCCCCATTTTTTGTAAAGAATCCCTTTCCAGTGGGTGGGTAGGAAAATGGTGCGTTGTGTGTTCTTTTTCAAGTTATTAGCGAATCACGACTTAAGTTGGAAAGGGCCTCCATGGCTCTACTTCCGAGGAATGAGTGTTCATCTTTAAGCTACCAAATTTAAATCTTGAAGGGGATTATCATTGTACAACGGTCCAACGTTGTGTGACCTTTGTGCTCGTCAGTCTTGGTCGTATGCCATAGAGGATCCATTATCATGATGGTTGTGGTCGTGTCAACAATTCCCTGACAGTAGTATCCGTATCCTTTTGGATAGGGATATTGGGACTCCCCTACATCTCTATACGGACACCTGGTGGCGGCTACGTGATACTGTCACGTGTATAAATGCCGTAACTCTGTCGGAAATCTCCTCAAGCTCGTATCTGGATATTTAAGCCTCGCTTTTGGTGTTAATATCTGCCGTGGGGCACTGACCCTAATCTGCGTACGATATTACCATTCGTGTCCTGATACGCTCCTAGATTTTCGCTCTTCTCCTTCGCCGTGTGTCTATCCGACGACACATGCCGACATCTCACCTGAGTCTTCATCATCCTTTGCGACATCGCAAAATACCGACCTACGTGAACGTAGTATTCACCCAAGAAACCCTATTCCGATGTTTCCCTACTCTCCATAAACATCAGATGCACGTCCTCCTAGAAAGTTTACGTTGTCGCGACTGTAAAACCCAGCACATATCCAGCGCTGTTGTCTTAACAGCATGTTACTGCGCCAAACACCTCGCGGCCTGGGCGACACCGTAGTCGTTCGGGCGCGTGTCCAGTGTGTGACGGAGCGCTTGGGAAAGCCCTACAAAAAGATTAGAAAATCGTGCATGGTGAGAATTAACAGATTCTAATCCCTAGCTGGTGTAAAACCACGAAGTCCAGATACAACCCAATATGCTGTAGAACTGGAGGGGGTCGAGGATTGTAGGGTTTATGACAGTGGCCTCAAATTGTTAGGCAAAAGTTGCTTTCTTGAGTTGTGGGATCGTGATAGTTATATTTTGTGATACCATGGCTATTCTTTCATTTTCCTTATATCTTGTTTATCAAATCCTTTCTCTCAGGCACACTAGAGTTTTAGGGCATTTGCAATATTCCTAACATCATGTGGGAGCTTGGCTGAGGTTGAGATTGGGCTTAATGTGGTTTGATAACTTGGAGGTTTGAACAGAAAAAGGAGTAAGAGCACTGGAGGGGTAGTCAAAAATGGTGTGCGGTTGCAATGCCTTCTATACTTGACACACCTTCGCCTTCAAAGGATATGGTAACATAAAGTAAAGAGCGTAGGAACAGAGTTGACAGGTAGGGGGTAAATACACCTTCTTGGAACCTCCAGATCCACCCCTGCGTGAAATCATTCTTCACTCATTTCGATTAAAATAAAGAGCGCATTATGTGTTAGTTTCAAAAGATAACTAGAACACTCACCGAAGTGTAGGTGGGGGTGGCGTGACGCTCCAGCAGACGGCCCAGTGGTAATGTTGGTGCCGTCTACGTCAGTGTATTGACCCTGGTGGCGAGACGAGGGTGCGAGGTGCGCGGATTGTAAAATCAAAATTTTATCAACTACTGGATTGGTCGTGCGCTATACAGTGGACTAGTCCCTGTGGCAATGAATTAGTTTCTTTCTCAACGGGGATTTTCACACTCCCGATTTTATACTAACACACCATTGACAATTGTTAAGCATTTGAGAAGGAATGTAAAGAAGGTAGTAACAAATACACACTCTCATTTGCACGCGTATAACCTGGAAGGAGAATGTTCTATGTCAGAGAAATAAATGATAGTAAGACAAAAGAAGCTACCACGAGATAGACTCAATGCCCAGGGGGACCTAGTTTGGTGCTCTAGCTGCCCGATATCCCCGTCACCAAAAAAAAAAGTATATTCTTGTGAGGTTGGGGTAAGAGAGAAGAATCTAGTCGTACTTTCCCGGTGCTATGGTTTCATTGTCCCTTATGGAAAGAAATGCGCAACCTCTGAGTGTTTGAGGACTCCCCCTCAAACACCCCCGGATATGATAGCGAATTTCGATAAAAAATTGTAGACATTTTGTGACGTGGGTTGGTCCTTATGATTGCGTTTCGGATAGGAGCTAGGAAAGGTTGATAATGATTTTCCTCTTTTTTTTTCCATCCAGGCTTGATCTCACCCGTTTGTGTGGAGCTATGGTATGGTTGGTGGTGTAATATTGTTTTGGGGCGGAGTTATGACGCTCGGAACTCATCCCTTTCTCTGGTCCTTGTTCCACTTCTCTTTTCTTTCCTTGTGTTCCACAGTGCTAAAGAAAAAATACCACCATAAAACAAAGGATCTTACGGAAGGGGTGTATAACTTTTAAACCTTTTTAGAAGAGATGTATCCAAGGAAAATATCATTGGAGGCCTTCTGGTCAATTTTTAAGTACATTCAGAATGACCCTATTGTGAACACAACAAACACAACCAAAAACTTTATGCTGAACAGTAGGAAACAAGAGGTGGAATAAGCACAACATTTGACCTGCGTCTTTGAAATCCAAAGATCCCTTGAATCATCTTTCTTTGGCAACAACATTCCATCCGAGTGTTGCTCGCCCAATTTATGGAGCAACTTCTCATTATCTCTAGAATGAAATTCTAACTTTCAGGCTTGATAGAATTCTCACACCAGAGTTTGGGAGTTGTAGTGACTCTCAGAGGTCAACCTCTTTGTTTGATCGCACCTTGTAGGTGTTCATATATGCTGTTTCCTATATTCGACCTTCTGTAAACACCCCATTTTTCCCACCCGAAATTTCATCTAATTATTTTTTAATTTAATTATTGTTTAATTAAAATGCGAGCTTGGTGGTCGGAGAGAGAGAGAGAGAGCAGGGGGGTGTCCCCCTATCGCTTAGTTTGTTTTATAAACCCAACAGCCCATCTCGTAATCCTTTCACTAAAATCATTGCATAAACAATAACCAAACACCCTTTCCAAAACCCCATCATTAAGCCCAAACATTCTCTTCAAAACCAATTTATCCGAAAACTCAAGTCCAGCCCATGTTTCTGACTTGTCTACGGGGCTTGTAAAAGCAACTTGACGCAAACTGGGTCCCA